>MEHQ01001005.1:216238-369103 GCA_008828725.1 Saccharina japonica | reverse complement strand
CGAGTTGTTTTCCGTTGACCCGCGGGTCGGACCCGTGGGTCGAACCCGCGGATCCGGCCCGCAGGACCGGATTTTCTCTATATTATCGCTTCCTGCCCGAGGGCTACTCTCGTCTCAGCGGGCCGGACCCGCGCGGGTCCCAAACCTTTAACCTTACCACTTCCCGTCGTGCCGATACCCTGAGTGCATATCATAGCGTGCAGAACGATCATATTGTATACCAGGCACCTTGTACTACATACCAGGCATACGTTTGGCGAAGTCCTGGCCGGATGACACCACACAGCAGTATCTCATGCTCACACATCCTCCGAACCCACTACAGCCAGGCCAGGCCACAAATCAATGCGGGGTACAAGAAGACAAGAAGATAAAAAATAGCAGCAGCAGTAACAACACAAGGCAGACATGCATCAATCGTACAACAATTGATGCATGTCACAAACACATGGATAAATTAGTACGCTTGCCCTCGCCGGAGGCGGCATAGTCTTCCCGCTTTCCGGGGCGGAAGCAGAAGCCATCTTGGGTCAGAGCTATCAGGTCGACCCGAGAAGAAGGCGTGGTAGGCACGGCAATGTGCGGGATGTGGGTCTACCTCTCTCTATTCACGAAGATCTTCGGGAGCACACACCACAAATTCAAAAACTAAAGCAAACAAATACAAAAAAACACAAAGAAGCACGACACTCTAGGAATATTATGAGGCACCATGGCCCAACCAACGGACGAACGAGCAACGACTACAACAGTTTTGGACCTGCAAGTTTTTATATTTGACCCGCGAGAAATATCACGGGTCCAGTCGTTCCGACCAGTATGAAACCCGTATCTCACGGGTCAATCGGTATCTGGCGGGTCGGGTCGGGTCGGGTCAGGAGGTGTTCAAAATATCACGGGTCAGATCGGGTCGGGTCAAGAGGTTTGAAAATCCACGGGTCGGGTCGGGTCGGGTCAAGAGGTTTCCAAAATCTCGCGGGTCGGGTCGGGTCATGACCCGACATCTCAAACTTTTCGCGGGTCGGGTCGGGTTATGACCCGACATCTCAAATTTTCGCGGGTCGGGTCGGGTCATGATCCGATATCTCAAAATTCTCGCGGGTCGGGTCGGGTCAGCTGACCCGACCCGACCCGACCTGACCCGTGAGGTTTGACCTGACCCGCGAACAGCCCTGGAAAAATCAAAATTCAACACAGCACGAGCACCACGCCCTGCTGGTCTCTGCTGTGCCTGCAACATTGATATTTCCCTGGAGATTCGTACGGAGTCTGGCGCGATTCGGCAAGCCCACGGTGCAAGTAGTACGAGTACAGAGTATACGGGTATCAGTGATGGTTACCGATACCGAACCGAACCGAAAATACCGGAATTCCGGTATCGGTATGCGATAACGACACTCGTAAAAAAACGGGTTCGGTATCGATATTATACCGATACCGAAATACCGGGAATACCGGAATCCGGTATTTCGGTATTTGTCCTCCCTCTTTCAGGATGCCCCCCGTACGGCATATAACAACATCTACCGCCTAAAAACGAACCACAACGCACCACAACTCACGATTTAACGGGTATTTTACGTATACCGAAATACCGATACCGTAATACGGTATTGTTTCGGTATTTGTCATCCCTCTTGTAAAGGGTCGTTCTCAAGCAACTTTTTTCCAAAATTGCACACCCCGCACGAATACGGATGGTTTTGGCGAATATTCGTGAAAACTATCCGTCGAATAGGTAGCATTCGTCCACGGACGAACTATTCGTCCAAGGACGAATATTCGTCCCACGTTTTGGGGGAGACTATTCGTCCAAGGACGAATATTCGCCCCACGTTTAGGGAGAGACTATTCGTCCACAGACGAATATTCGCCCCACGTTTTCGAGATACCATTCGTCCACAGACGAATATTCGCCCCACGTTTTCGAGATACTATTCGTCCACGGACGAATATTCGCCCCACGTTTTCGAGATACTATTCGTCCACGGACGAATATTCGCCCCACGTTTTCGAGATACTATTCGTCCATGGACGAATATTCGCCCCATGTTTTTGAGGGGGTATTCGTCAAGCGCCAACGAATAGTTCGCCTACGTCAGACGAATACTTTCCGCACGAATGCTGAAATACCTGTGTGGTGAGCACAAAGCAGAAAAAAAAGGAAAAAAAAGGAAAGCTGCGGGGCTCGAACTCACGTCCTCCACTCAATTCAGAGTTGCACACATCATTTTTCATACAACCCTGCCCCCAAATATAAGGGCGTTTTTTCTTTTATTTTGAACCCAAACGGTCATTATGTTTAGGGACATAGTGGTACCCGGTGGATTTTTATAATTTTCTTGAAACTAAAATTTGTTACTCTTGCTCTTTCTACAGCAGGATATTCATGTTACTTGTGGTGCCGGTTATCTACTTATTACAGCAGTAGTAGTGCTTACAGTAGTTGGGTCAAAACATTATTAGAGCCAAAACGGGCATCATGATGTTGTGCTGCTGTCAGCTACAACTAACTATAACTAGATTGGAAAAAAAATAAAGTTCCCAATGTAAATGTATGTAGTAAACGAACAGCAACCAGCACACCACATCGATACTTATCATACATCATGATGCAAGCGTCTACAGGGAGTACCAGGTATTCGTTAACTCGTTCAACAATTCGTGCCAGGTACGTAATATACGCAAAAAGTATTTGCCCCACGTTTTTGAGAGGGTATTCGTTCGCTCCACGGACGAATACCCGCGAAAATCATCCGTGGAATAGGTAGCATTCGCCCACGAACGAATATTCGCCCCACGTTTTCGAGATACTATCCGTCCACGGACGAATATTCGCCTCACGTTTTCGAGACACTATTCGTCCACGGACGAATGTTCGTCCCATGTTTTCGAGATACTATTCGTCCACAGACGAATATTCGCCCCACGTTTTGGGGGAGACTATTCGTCCACGGACGAATATTCGCCCCACGTTTTGGGGGAGACTATTCGTCCACGGACGAATATTCGCCCCACGTTTTGGGGGAGAGTATTCGTCCACGGGCGAATATTCGCCCCACGTTTTGGGAGAGACTATTCGTCCACAGACGAATATTCGCCCCATAAACCGAACTTGACGCCAACGAATACGAATACCTATTCGTATTCGTATTCGTGCGGGGTGTGCAAAATTGCATGTTTTAAAAAAAAAAAAACAGGAAAAAAGCAGCAAAAACAGAATTTATTTGGAAAGTTTAGAATTTTAACAGAGGGCAAAATATTGGGAAGGCGTCGCATTCCAATATTTGGAAATAATTATTGGAAATATGGAAATCTAAAAATTGCGCGAAAAATGTTTCTGGAAAAATTGGGGAAAAGTTGCTCGATAAGAACGTAAGAAAGCCTAAATATGACATGGAAATATATCTACGGCCTGCAACCTACATACTACATACTACAGGACCAAGGCCTTAATAATGTATTGCGCTGTTGCGCGGGCGCAACATTTGGGTTAAAAAAAATAACCGTTCTGCGCAACAGTCGCCGTGAGGCTGGTTGCGGGCAGCGTAACACTCGATTTTGCGCGTAATTTTTAGCTGCTGCGCGTTTATTTCTCGCTTGTTCTCGCCGGAAGCGAGAAAACAAAATGGGGGTCTTTTTCTCTAAATCGCCGTATGCAGACGTTTTTTTTTCCAAGCATTTTTTTTTAATAATTCGCCGTACGTACGTAGGCGTTTTTTTTTTAAGCACCTTTTGTCCAACTGGCCGTAATTGAACATATTTTAGGCCCCTTGTCCTATTTGCCGTAGTCGAAAACCAAAAGTAGGCACCTTTTGCTATTCGCTGTAGGCGTTTAATCTTTTTCAGGCACTTTTTTCTATTCGCCGCAGCCAAAAATAAATTAGAAGGCTTTTTACTTCGTTTTGAGGCGTATATCCGGGGATATATACGTAGCAATATTTTCTTTTTTTGTTGTGGGCGATCGCCGGAAAAAGAGTAGTAGCCAAAATCGGGTTTAGCCAATGGGTTTGTGGACAAAACAGGGTACCATTGTATTGTAGTGACCGCAACGAGCCCAGGGCGCCATCTCATTGGCCAGCGCCGGCCACCACCCGACGCTGGCCACATTCCCACCGCGTATACCCGCTTTTGGCTACTCAACCCCCAAGAGGTACCCGATTCGTAAACCCACCTACCCGAAAATGGCCGGGCTGTCCGACTTCAACGGCCCAACGGCCCACCACGCACCAGCCGACCCACCGGCCGAGTTCCAACCAAGTTCTGACGTGTTACCGACGGAACCGTATGCTTGATTGATATCCATGATTTGGTTGATTCGCGCTGCCTCTCCCTCCCAAGCAAAAGCCACCTCACCACCGCACAGCAGTAGTGGGTGGTTCACAGCAGTAGTGGTTGGTTTACAGCGCTCTCTCTCCCTTTACCAAACGAAAGCCACCTCATCACGGCGCAGCAGTAGTAGTTGATTCGCTCACTCTCTCATCCAAAAAACACCGCTCTCTCTCTCCCTCCTCTCCGAAACACAAGCCACCAGCCACCTCAGCACAGCAGTAGTAGCTGATTCACAACGCTTTTTCTCTCTCCTTCTCCCAACCAAAAGCCACCTCATCACGGCACAGCAGCAGTAGTAGTAGTTGATTCGCTCCCTCTCCCACCCAAACAGCATCGCTCTCTCTCTCCCTCCTCTCCGAACCACAAGCTACCAGGCACCTAAGCACAGCAGGAGTTCTATATACTTCGAAGTATCTGATTAACAGCGCTCTCTCTCCTTTTCCGAACCAAAAGCCACCTAATCACAGCACAGCAGTACGAGTACAGCAGTAGTACCGACCATCTCACAAGAACCCGGAACACGGCAGAACTTGGTTGGAACTCGCTGGATGCGTCAATACGTCGGCTGGTGCGTGGTGGGCCGTTGGGCCGTTGTGGTCGAACAGCCCGGCCATTTTCAGGTAGGTGGGTTTACGAATCGGGTACCTCTTGGGGGTTGAGTAGCCAAAAGCGGGTATACCCGGTGGGAATGTGGCCAGCGTCGGGTGGTGGCCGGCGCTGACCAATGAGATGGCGCCCTGGGGTCGTTGCGGTCGCTAAAATACAAGGGCACCCTGTTTTGTCCACAAACCCATCGGCTATACCCGATTTTGGCCACTGCTCTTTTTCCGGCGATCGCCCACAACAACAAAAAGAACAACCAGATCTCCCGTGAGGATACAAAAACGAACTAAAGCAAGCCACAAACGCACAGCAAACACATAGTATATACTTGGTACGCATTTTCGACACCATAAATAATTATAGCGGCCGGCGTGTGACTTTTTTACGTCTCCTAAAAAAGAACAACGAATTGTTTCGAGGCTCAGTCTATACAAGCTACTGTTGATATCAGGTAATGTATGTCCGGGTTGTACATACGACAAGTAACTACAACATACACTTAACTTGGATGTGCTGCTTGCTGTATGAATATGTATAATACGAGGTGGGTTAGTAGTGGGGGATGTGCAATAATGTGTGCAAAAAAAAAGGAATGCACCGAAGGAGGGGCTCGAACCCTCGACCACAAGATTAAGAGTCTTGCGCTCTACCGACTGAGCTACTCCGGCTGATCATGATGTAGTGAGACCGGCAATGCGTGTTACGGCGGAAACAACTGCGAACGTCGGGCGTTCGCATCAAGATGGCAAATTGTGCGAACGTCGCTCGCGAACGTCAACCGCAAAACCCAACAAGGCGTTAAATCAGGGGATGGATCACTTCCATCCCCGTCCTATATGCCAGGTATATTAACATATATTTTGCATGTTGGGCACTTACTTTTACTGTGTCATTCAGGTATCATGCTGCATGCAGTCGCAGCGACGGCAGGGGGCAGTCTTGCGTGAGGCGTCTCTGTTGTCCTGTTGTTAATATTATGATATTATTATTATTATTATTATTATTATTATTATTACCAATAATATAGTAACACGTAGTATAATCTAGATCGTCGCACCTTTTTAATTATTAATAGCAAGAGCAGCTGTGAAAAAAAATGCAAAATGCGTAACATGCTTGTAGACAAAAAAAAAGACCGCTGTTGTTTTGATTTATTACTAAAACTTAGGTGCGAGCTTTGACCGTAACGTCCATGAACTCAACAAGCCCACCCCGACCGCCCATCTCGACCGGGGTCAGGAGACATCGCGATCCATCGCTGCTTTCACATGTAAACGATAGTGTGCTCTGCATTGCAAGCACGAACGACCAACAGCTGCACCAGTCCGCAAACAAACGTATCCCTGCTGCTGCTGCTGAGACGCTTTGAGACTGCAGACGGTGCTGCTGTTGCTTTACAGCAAGTGCAACCAAAGCAATTATGAAGGGGTTTCCACACTATATGGAGGCTTTTTCCTCTAGGAGTCATTTTGAAAAAAATGCGAACGTCATTATTTTCAAGGATTATCTCGGTATTTTGACGGGACGGGAACGACGGTAACGGCGGGACGGGATGGTAAAACCGTCGTCAAACTGCTCCCGTCGTCCCGTCCCGTCTCGCCAACAAATTCTCCAACCGTTGCCACTTACCGTACCGTCCCGTCATCAAAATCTGCCCCGTTGTACTTTACCGTCCCGTCCAGTCAAGAAAATCACTCCCGCTGAAAATTACCGTCCCGTCCCGTCGATATACTGTCATTTACCGTCCCGTCCCGTCACTGCACCGTTGTCTTTACCGTCCCATCCCGCCGACAAAACTCGCCTCTCCCGCCAAGATCCACCCCTGCCCGTTGTCTCTTCCCGTCCATTCCCACCAAGAATTTACGAATTTACGACTTTTGCTTTTCACATTGAAATTCATTTTTTTTTTCCACACACATCAAGCCTCAACGAGTACATGTATTCAACAGCAGACTGGTATGTACATTGAATTGAAGTTATACGAATTTACAAAATGCAAAAAATATACCATGGTATATATCAAAAATATGAAAATGTGTTGTTTTTTCCGGTATTTATTATTTACTACTACCGTAGTTCATATCATACGATTTTCAGTGGCAACGCCCACCAGCCACCCGCTCGTACCCACGCACAGACCCCACACAGCACAGCAACGGCACCAGTAGTAGTACCGCCGTGGCCGGCACGGCGCCATGGATGCGAATTTCACGAGCGCGGCTGAGCAACCAGCACCGGCACCAGCATAGTACAGATTTCGCCGTGCCGTCCCGTCGCTGAAAAAAATGTATTTACCGTCCCGTCCCGTCGTGGAATTTGTATTTACCGTCCCGTCCCGCCGTGAAAAATTACATCTACCGTCCCGTCCCGTCGTGAAAATTTATATTTACCGTCCCATCCCGTCGTGGAAAAACATCCCGTTGAATTTTACCGTCCCGTCCCGTTGAAAAATTGTACACCCACTGTCCCGTCCCGTCCCGTCTCGACAACCTGTTTGGTCGGCATTTCACCGTCCAGTCTTCATTTCCCCCCCGCCAAACAAGTAAAATCAGTCCCGTCCCGTCCCGTCTCGATTATCAAGTACCGTGATAAGCCTTGATTATTTTTTGCAAAAGTCTTCTCAATATGCGAACGCGAACGAACGTGTAACGCGTAACACACATCCCTGGAAAAAAAGGAATGCACCGAAGGAGGGGCTCGAACCCTCGACCACAAGATTAAGAGTCTTGCGCTCTACCGACTGAGCTACTCCGGCTGATATTTACCGTCCCATACCGTCGTCGAAAAACATCCCGTTGAATTTTACCGTCCCGTCCCGTCGTGAAAATCTACCCCGTTGAAATTTACCGTCCCGTCCCGTTGAAAAATTGTACACCCACTGTCCCGTCCCGTCCCGTCTCGACAACCTGTTTGGTCGTCATTTTACCGTCCAGTCTTCATTTTTTCCCCTGCCAAACAAGTAAAGTCAGTCCCGTCCCGTCCCGTCTCGATTATCAAGTACCGTGATAGGCCTTGATTATTTTTTGCAAACCTTTTCTCAATATGCGAACGCGAACGAACGTGTAACGCGTAACACGCATCCCTGGAAAAAAAGGAATGCACCGAAGGAGGGGCTCGAACCCTCGACCACAAGATTAAGAGTCTTGCGCTCTACCGACTGAGCTACTCCGGCTGATATTTACCGTCCCATACCGTCGTCGAAAAACATCCCGTTGAATTTTACCGTCCCGTCCCGTCGTGAAAATCTACCCCGTTGAAATTTACCGTCCCGTCCCGTTGAAAAATTGTACACCCACTGTCCCGTCCCGTCCCGTCTCGACAACCTGTTTGGTCGTCATTTTACCGTCCAGTCTTCATTTTTTCCCCTGCCAAACAAGTAAAGTCAGTCCCGTCCCGTCCCGTCTCGATTATCAAGTACCGTGATAGGCCTTGATTATTTTTTGCAAACCTTTTCTCAATATGCGAACGCGAACGAACGTGTAACGCGTAACACGCATCCCTGGAAAAAAAGGAATGCACCGAAGGAGGGGCTCGAACCCTCGACCACAAGATTAAGAGTCTTGCGCTCTACCGACTGAGCTACTCCGGCTGATGTTGATTTGTCGAAACGTCTTCCCCACCAGATTCGTTTCCCTCGTGGTGCACCCGGCGGATTAAGAGTCTTGCATTCTATATACCGACTGAGCTATTCCGGCAGATCAAACGATGAAACTGACGGATGATATTTTGAGTACGGATGTACGTATCATATATATCGTAGGCCCTTTTGATTATGTGTTATTCGTACGATTAAAATATATATCAACCATTATACGTAGTTTTGTGGCGTGATCTACACATATACACATATCCTTATTAGTTAATGCCGCTCGGTGGTGGTGGTATCCAATTGACTCTTCACGACTATGCCCGTTTCAGTATGCCCCGCGGAACGCCGGCTCCACCGAGCGCCACCCGACGTCCACCTCACACAGCAGCCGTCGGTGCCCGCGGCGAAAGGACTGGCGCCGCAGTCCAACTCTACGAAGATTGACTCCCCTTCTTTTTGAACGATGCTCCGTCCTACATCAGCAGCAGCGTAGCAGCAGTTGCAGCAGTAGCAGCAGTTGCAGCATTTGCAGCAGTAGCACACGTATCCAGCCTAGACTAGACGTGGACTACGGTCGATCCAAGATCGTGACTTATAGCAGCAGCGTGAGAGTACATATGCTATGTTGCAGTTGTTTACCGCAAAGAGAACACACGATTCTCACCTGCGAAAACAGAAGGTGGGGGTGTGGATGAGATGCTCACAGAGGCTTGAAGTAGCGAACGAGGTACATAAAACCCGGTACTACTTTGCTGGAAGAACCGTTGAACAGCTTCCCTTTGAGATATATACATATCAGTACAATGGTGTTGGTGGTGTGCTCTGAGAGCTCGAACTGCGATTTTTAGACCAGGTTTCGAGCCGTTTTCAAGTTTCTTTGCGTAAAGGCCCACGTCTCGGTCCACTTTTTCCTCGCCGTGCCTCACCTTACCCCCCTTTTTCTGACTTCGCCCGGTGTGGCCTCGACCGTGCTCAATCCCTTTCTCACGGGGCGGGCTGTACTCACGTTTTTTTCGAGAATATCATGCCATTATCACAGGCCCGGCATATTTTTTCGTTGACAGTCTCGTGTGCTCTGATCTACGAGCATGTTTCCTGGCGAGCGTGTCGGAACTTTTTTCTTCCGAAGCGGTGAACATTTTCGCTCGCTACGTCCTGCATTGTGCCCGCCGGCCTGGTTTTGCACTGGGCAGGGATTCTCGTGCGCTCTTGCCGTGCCCACCCGCGAGATAGAAGCTGAAACATTCACCGAACATATCACGATTTTGCCCCCTTGTATGTATGCTTTTTAATTATGTACTGGCACGAAGAAACATTTTTGTCGGACGTTGTAGAAGTATAGGGGTACTGCATTAATTGATAGTTGTAATCAACAACCACCCAAGATCCAAGATCGCTTTTTTCATGGCGGAGAACAGGATTTATTTAGATCCACACCCAATACAAACAGTACCTGGTGTGCAACAGCCACTGCTGCTGCCGTTGCTGCAAGTAGTCGTGTTTATGATACGAGTGTGCTAGAACGTCGTACTACTGTACGTGTATACAAAGTACTGCGTGCTGTGTTTGTTGCTGCTGCTGTTCGCCATCGTACACCTGCCGCCCGGCATGTTTTTCCTACCGTTCTTTATAGTATCGTCACTCTGTTTTGTCACGAACAAACGTACTACCAGTACAGTTTAGTACAACCCTTGGCAGTACAGTTTATGTGCGGTATTTTACCTACTGTACCTCTCTTGACCATTGCGGACTTGCATGAAGCCGCAGGCGGGCGTCAGCCCGCCGCGGCGAAGCTCCTTCTGCATTCATCAATCACTAGGAACGCTTCTGCCACAAACAAGAAAAAATCGACAGAGTCCTGCATTGCCCCGACTTGAGAACCAACCAGATATTTGCGGTCACGGCGTCATGGCAGCTACGCAAGACACAAGGCATGTGCCCGTACACATGTACACGACCATATTACTCAGTGCGATCGCCACTCAAGTTCCCGGGCTTGTTCCTAGACTGCTGCATGTCGAAAATTCTTGCCTCGTCGTACGTATTTGCGTGCGATTTCAGCCTCCCTGGCCTGGCTTCGGCCAGGTAGCCGGCTGGATGCTGAAGGGATATTCCTCGTGCGATTGCTGTTCGGGCACGAGTGTGAGTTGGATAGCGTTTCCTGTAGCTTATGAGACATATCTTAGACCAACTTGTAGTTATTGATATTTCAACGGCAGTAGTGCGGGTGGAGGTCCGGGTACTCGCCGTGTGGGTATTGTTTCCCGTACTGAAAGGAGCGGCGGCCAGCACACGGAGGTGGGTAGGAGAAGGAGTCGAGTAACCTCCCGGCCGACTCGAGTCGCCAAGAAAGAAACCCCGGGTCGCCCAGAAACCCGGGGATGGGGGCGGATAAGATCCTCCGCGGGGGAGCTTATACACCCCCTGTTTCCAAATAGCAGGCTGGCTTCTCGGGGTCTTCCGTTAAGGTCTGCGCCGGCGGCACCTTGGCGCCTCCACAAGGTAAGAAAGTCGCCATGGTCATCAAGCATGTCGACTGCGAAAAATTGTTGGGTTTTCTTGTGTCCTGTGTGTCGAGAGCCGGTGAGCACATGGTTTTGGCCCCGACCACCCTGTGTTAGGCCGCTCGAGCCCGCACTTTTAGCAGCAGACACATTTTCTCGTTCGGTGCCTTACAGAGAGCGGGTGCGTGGGCTTAGGTGTTTTGTATCCACCGCCGTGTGTTTTGAAGCAGTTTCGCTGTCCGCACTTTTTTTGCCCATGTACGATTTTACGAGTGGAGTTTGGGGCCAAAATGGGGCCTAAACGTCACGTTTGGGGTCCAACTAGCCCGCTCGATGTACCATCTGCCCGGGGCACATAAACCGACGCAGAGCGGCCGCCACAGACTCCTGCCGCCTGCAAGGTTCACCGGCATCGATACTCTATTTTATGGTTGATGGACTACGCTGTATCTAGAGCGAGTACCGGTAGCACAGTACGGCAGTAGAGCACATTTTTTTTGTGTGTCGGGCTCGTGCGTGGAAAGCACCCGAAACCCACCCCACCCAAAGCAAGTACTTTATTTTGTGCTATTTTGTGCGCTGCTGTTCTCCATGGGTCCCGGACGTGAAAGATAGCTGGTGTCAAGATGCATTGGGTTCAGCATTAAGCTGACTTACCCGAAAATGGTGCGGAAAATAAACTTTGAATGCGGCAAGCCTAGAAAGGACCCGAAAACGCTGTTTTTGCACTGCTTTAAAGATACAGGCGGCCTGAAATCTACCACATCCAAAACAAGCACAACCCCTTATTCTGTGCGCTGCTGTTGCTCTCCGTGGCTTCGAAGTATGGAAACATGTCCCGGAAACGAAATATAGCTGATGCTAAAATGCATCGCATTTAGCACTAAACTGTCATATCCGAAAATAGCGAGGAAAACAGATTTGAATGCCGCATAACTGGCCATGACCCAATAAACGCTGTTTTTATTTGTTTTGCTTGTAAAATGCAGGCTTGTTTACAGCGCCTGTCTCAGGTGGCGCCACTCTACAAGAATTATTGGTCATGATGTGCGCACAGCCGCGTCGGAGTTGTTGGTGCAAGCAAGAAGACGTCAAGTGTGAACTGGCGCTCGAACACCGGGCTATTGGTGTTTTTTTCCAGGCCTTAGGCAGACGTTCGCGCGGGAGGAGAAACGTCAAGGAGGTCAAAGCTAGGCTGGCAAAAGCTTGCGTTTTCCGACACGTCGGTAGCAAACATCCAAACCAGGTGTGGTGGCTAGCGTTTACTGAGGAAGGTGGTATGGAGCCCAGATTCGAGGCGCGGGGGGGACATAACTCGTTCACACGAGAGGAGGATGATGCTGGAGAAACCAAAATGGCAAACCAACGATAAACCCGGAGACACCGCGTTTGCCCACGAGACATACGGCGACGGCGCCTTCGTCTACGCCTGCCACCGGGAACTCTAGAAGCGGGAGCAAGATTAAGACAAAGGCGGTGGTGTCTAGGCACGTGCCACCGGCGGCGCCCACCGGCATGTCGATCAGCGGCCGGGATGGATGAACAACGGGGGTGGTGGCGGCGCCAGTGGTTACGCCTTCGAGTTGCAGGTTTAGCGGTAGAAAGAGACGGAGGACGTGGAGAGTCATAGAGGCGGTAGAAAGGTCGGACGCGATGAGGTAAATAGCTAAATCAGAGTCGGACGTGATGAGAGCAATAGCCAGATGAGGGTCGGAAGCGACGAGAGCAACACTTAGATCGATCGTATCAAAGTCAGCGACAGCGATGACAGCGAAGTAAGTGGTGAGAGCGAGCCTTGAGTGGACGGCTTGGAGGAGGGGAGGGGGGGTACTCATGTCGTGCATGGCCGTAGTCGTATGACCATAGACCCCCGCATCCTTACAATGCCGGGAAGGGGGGGTGCAAGTGAGATGCGTGCTGCATTAGGGAGGGGGGCGATTGAGCGAGGAGGGGGGGGGGTCTACGGCACGTGGGTGTCGGGTGTATTTCCTTTTGCGACATGTGTGGGTGAGCAGTAGAGATATACATGCTTCCCATTTGTTTGTATCATATGTTTCGTATCGAACGGGATTTTTCTGCGAGGCGGGCACATGTGGCATGGGAGGAAATATCAGCTTTTTATCCTGGTGTAAAGTGTGCGGCTACAAAGTCGTTTTTTGTATATTTTTATTAGGGATCCACGAATTTGTTTGGTTTAGGTATTGAAGTGGACCCATCGCTCGAACCGGCGGGCGGGTGGATTGCATTCGATAGCCCCTGACCCGTGCGTTTCCCCCCTGAGTTGTACGAGTACTACGGCGGGTTGGGGATAGCTTGAATGGCTAACCTCCCGGGTTGTTTTGGGGGGGGGACGGCGGAGGGGGGTTTACGGTTTACGGTGGCGGCATAATTTGGGGGAAGGCGTACTATAAGTGTCCATCCGCTTTTGTTTTGACAGGATTTGGCAAACCAGGTCTTGTTTAACGTGATTTTTGCGCCGGTCGCGGAGATGGGGGAGAAATCAGGACGAGCGTCTTTGGGTTGGAGCCCGTTTGGTGATATATGGTGGGGGGCTTCACGATGTGAACCCCAATTTTAAACGTTTGTTCGCCCGTGGGCTGTCGTCGCCGCCGGAGATACGGAGAGCCTTTGAATGGGAATACTACTCCTAGTATTTTAGAGAATTTAACATGGCGGCGACGGGGCCGGGGGAGATGTTTGGGTCGCAAACCCTGTCGTTATTCGGGTATTTTTCTGCGGCATGTGCACCAGGGACGAAAAAAAAGCACGATTTTCCTTTACAAAACTGATAGCTTTTCCTGAGCGTTCGGCCGTGGCTGGCCTTATGATTACTTGTTGTCAATGGTGTGGAGGGGCCGACCCTAAGCCCTACGTTCGTAGTACTCCTGCTACTGCTGTATATGAGTAGATTTCACCGGCACTGTACGTATCCGCGCGCAGATCGATGATGAACCGAAAGCAATATGTCTTCCTGTTGACCCTGGTGTTACAACGTCCAGCGGAGTCACCGGCCTGTGCCCAGTCTACCAGTAGAGAATACGCGACCGATCTATCACGCAGTAGTCCTCCAGTAACGCTACCTACAGCAATCAGATATGCAGCTAGCACTGCAAGCTGGTTCAAGTTCAATGACCTAAGTTTGTCCCCCGGCCAAAGTCGACGCTGTTTTTTTTTAGTCAGACCCTGAAGTTTTGCACACGTCTCCTATGAACTCTTAGTCAACAAATGACCAAAAGGTGCTGTATATTTCTCTTCGCTGATCTATGAGCCCTTCCCAACCATCAAAAATCTCCGCAAACCCAGTTTTTCGCCACGCCGCTTGCCGAAAGGTGCACGAGCATCAACCAAATCACGACTTCCCTCAGATTTGCGATAGATGCATCGCCGTCGCTTCTCCCGGCGTGGGGCTTTAGGGCTGCGCCAACTTTCGTAAGAGATCCCAACAGCGATAACCTCCTGCCCGGTGCCGGCAAAAAAACACTGCCTGACCGCGGCATTCCCGGGAAGAAGCGTGCCGTCGCCTGCCTGGTTATTTGCCAACTGGTACTTTTTTATTTCCGTGCGTTATTCGAGCTTTACAACACAATACGCTAGGAGCCAAGCTCGCTTGTTTCGCGATTTTCAAGTCAGTTACGATTCTATTTTCGGATTTTGATTGTTTATGCTCCTTGTTGCAACGGGCCGTTAGGAAACGGCCTGGCGTGTACCGGCATTTTTTTTCAAATTTACAAAACAAAACTACTACAGTACAAATTCAAACAAAAAATAAGAAAGGGTGTGCGTGCTCTGCATGGGCTGCGGGCGTCTTGCCAGCGCGTCATAATATAATTCGAGGCAGGGTAGGGCACGCGCGGGCACCTCCGTTTGGCTGGGTAGGCGGGGGGGGATATCTCCGTTTGGCGGTTTCCCAAAACAAAATGACTGTATGTTCAAAAAGGGGATTTTGTTTTTTGTTAGAAAGGGTAAACTGAACAAATAAATAAAAAGGTTGAAAAAAATCGGAAATTGGCGAAAACAATGTTCTACGAGCTCTCTTTGTTTTTATTTACAGGTGTTTTCAACTGGAATTTGACAAATGAAAATCATGTTTTGTGCTTTTGGTTTATCACTCGCTGGTTACTGGTATGTACGTATGTATTGAGCGTCGGTGTTTTGATCGTATGCTACTGCTGCTGTACCGTAAACACCAGGAGCTGGAGCGTCTCGTGATGTGACACATCAACAGCCGCCTGCTCCCGGCTCCACGGCAAGAAACCCATCTGCCGTCGGGGAACGCTCCGGGAATCGCGCTGGGACGTCGATCCGCGAGTCCGCGAGGGTTCGAGACGCCCAGCAGTCGGAAGGGGTTGTTGCTGAGGCCCAGGGCCATAAACAGGCGGACGACCAAGTTGAAATGCGCGCCACTGTCAACGTTGCTGTTCACGACGCCGTGAACGAGCTCGTCGGCAGTAACGTGTTCCTGAAGACCATTTCCTCCTTGGTCACCAAGAAGACCTTCGAAAGGTCCGTCGCGGAAGCCAGCAAAAAGGTTCCCGTAGACAGGCACAGCTGAAAAAGGCGCTGCAGGAAAACGGGGCGACAGTCCTCGATATTCTGCAGACGGCCTTGGTGCCTCAACTCGCCAGAGCGACGGAGGTGAGCGCGTACGGGGCTTTTGTTTGCTGTGTCAACTTTTGTGTAAATGGGTCACAGGAGTTGTCGTCCCTTTAGTGTTGATAGCTTTCAAATATTTAGGTCAAATGGTAATAATGGTGCTATTCGAAGCTCGTTCTACTTCGTTTTTGAAATTGCGTGGTGTTGACACGACGGTATTATGGGGAGGTCCGGGTAGAGTGAACATTGTGCTCTTGTGATGCCTGCGCATGTAAACTTATGTGCTGTTTTTTTTAACTCAGCACGGCACAAGTTCATTTTGTTGTGAGGGTTCTTTGTTTTTCTTACTGCCCGTTTCGTTTTTACCGAATACCTGATCGGTAACCGCATCTTAAAACACTTTCAGCGTTAACGCTGAGCCCGATGTCGGTATACTTCACACCATGCAATGTTCGGCACCTTGAAACATGTTTAGGTTTGCCGCTAAGCCCGTTACCGCTATGATTAACTCCTCGCAATGTTCGGCAGGCCATGGAGACCGCGACGGCTGAGCTCACAGCGTCGTCGGGCGCCGGCGCAGCGGAAGAGAGCATGGAGGGAGGAAGTCAGGCCAAGGCGAACAAGCGCGGAAAAGTCGCCGCTCTGCCACAGCCGGGGCCAAGGGTAAGCAACGCACGCTTGCTATTCTTGTAGAGTCGGCAGAGCGAGGAAAGAGCCCGGTGTCTTGTGTATGTATGTAGGCCCTTTTTTTTGCTAGATTTGTTTTTTAGGTTGCAAACAGAGCTTTTCTTTCTTTCGAAGTCGTGCTGCCCCGGAAAGCGAAGAATTCGGCCCCCGTTATTCTCGGAATGAGCCCGACTACTTTCGGAGAGGTACGCAGACCAGCTTCCCTTTTGCAGTTGCAATATTTTCGCAGGCTTAACAGTTTTTGTTTTCAACTTTGTTTTCAGAGCGGTGATTTTTAACAAACAGCGGCTTCGGTTTGGCCAGCGTTTTCTTTTTGACAAGCATTTTTGCAAGTGAGCTAGTTCCAGAATCTTGCAACTGCGACCCTCTTGAAGCCGGAAACTCTTCTAGGTATTTACATCTTCCGAGTGTATTAGAGACAGTATTAACGATCATTTTTGTATTATAATTGCATAAATATGAATCGTAATTGAATAGAATTTCGTGAAAAATATGATTTTGAGTCCTGTCGACAAAAGCTTCCACGATTGAATAAATATGAATCGTAATTGAATAGAATTTCGTGAAAAATATGATTTTGAGTCCTGTCGACAAAAGCTTCCACGATTGAATAAATATGAATCGTAATTGAATAGAGTTTCGAGGAAAATAACCTATCGAGGAATCCGTATTGTGTTGAAAAATCGAATAACGCACAAGGGTCAATGAACACCCCTGGGCAACCAACGAGGCGAGCGACGGCACGCGTCCTCTCCGGGGCGCCGCGGCCAACGGCAGATTATGTCTGGCGGCAGCGGCTAAGAGGCTATCGCTCTTGGGATGTCTTGGGTGGGTGGCGCAGCCGCGAAGCCCCACGCGGGCAGCAACGACGGGGAAACAGCGGTCGAATTTCTGAGCGAAGTCGTGACCTGGTCGGTGCTCGTGTTGTTTGGGAGGTAAAGAGGGATAAAAAAACTGGGTTTGCGACGGCCATGTAATTTATTTAGGCGCCGTGGGTGGTCTTCGCTGTTCTAGGGGTCGTCGGACCTCGCGCTTCGGCTGCTCCGGGGGCCCTGCCTCTCGGGAATGATAGATCTCGCCTCTGAAGTAGTCGACGGCACGGCTCAAGTTTGCGTGGCTTGCCTCGGTTTCATGGAACCACATCGAGCTGGGTAAACTCCTCAAATTGAACACGAAGAGCAAAAGAGGCCCCAAAAGACTTGTTGTGGAATTCGGTGTTACCCAATTTCACTCGGAAATGGCTGCTTGGCTGCTTGGTGATTCACTTTTCGACCCATCAGATGCAAATTAAATCAAACGTTTTTTTTCGAAATTCAATTAAAATAAAATCCTCGTGAGTACGTGCCCTTATACTGCTGCAGTGGGTTATGGGGGGTGTGGGAGGAGTGGGATAATGTTCGCAGATGAAAACAAAAAATGCACCGAAGGAAGGGCTCGAACCCTCGACCACGAAAGCAATGAGAAAAAAAAAGGAATGCACCGAAGGAGGGGCTCGAACCCTCGACCACAAGATTAAGAGTCTTGCGCTCTACCGACTGAGCTACTCCGGCTGATTTTGGTATAAAGAAACCGGCGATGCGTGTTACGGTGGAAACAAGTGCGAACGTCGGGCGTTCGCATCAAGATGGCAAATTGTGCGAACGTCGCTCGCGAAAGTCAACCGCAAAACCCAACAAGGCGTTAAATCAGGGGATGGATCACTTTCATCCCCGTCCTATATGCCAGGTATATTAACATATATTTGGCATGTTGGCCAAGGGCGTGAAAAAAAAAGTGAAAACGACACCACACTCGTAGGAAGGTCAGAATGAAAAACAAACCGGATCGCTGTGATCACAGGACGAAATGAGCGAAAACCATTTATTTTTCGTTTTCTGTTCCCTTTTTTAACTTGGCTTTAGAGACCCCCCCTATTTTTTTTCGCTGGTGGGGGGGGGGGTAATTAAAAAAAAAAGTTGACTTATTGTTTTCTGGGATCACAACGGTCCGGTTCTTCCCTCCAATATAGGGGGGGGGGGTAGTGGGGTATCTGGGATTCAGATCCGCGCATACCCTTGTGTTGGCCACTTACTTTTACTGTGTCATTCAGGTATCATGCTGCATGCAGTCGCAGCGACGGCAGGGGGCAGTCTTGCGTGAGGCGTCTCTGTTGTCCTGTGATATTATTATTAACAATATAGTAGCACGTATAGTCTAGATCGTCGCACCTTTTTAATTATTAATAGCAAGAGCAGCTGCGAAAAAAATGCGAAATGCGTAACATGCTTGTAGACAAAAAAAGGACCGCTGTTGTTTTGATTTATTATTAAAACTTACGTGCGAGCTTTGACCGTAACGTCCATGACTCAAGAAGCCCACCCCGGCCGCCCATCTCGACCGGGGTCAGGAGACATCGCGATCCATCGCTGCTATCACATGTAAACGATGGATTACTTTGCATTGTAAGCACGAACCACCAACAGCTGCACCAGTCCGCAAACGTATCCCTGCTACTGCTGAGACGCTTGAGACTGCAGACGGTGCTGCTGTAGCTTTACAGCAAGTGCAACCAAAGCAATTATTAAGGGGTTTCCACACTATATGGAGGTTTTTTCCTCTAGGGGTCATTTTGAAAAAAATGCGAACGTCATTGTTTTCAAGGCTTATCACGGTATTTTGACGGGACGGGAACGACGGTAACGGCGGGACGGGACGGGATGTTGAAACCGTCGTCAAATTGGTCCCGTCGTCTCGTCCCGTCCCGCCGACAAATTCTCCAACCGTTGCCACTTACCGTCCCGTCCCGCCATCAAAATCTGCCCCGTTGTACTTTACCGTCCCGTCCCGTCAAGAAAATCACTCCCGTTGAAAATTACCGTCCCGTCCCGTCGAGATACTGTCATTTACCGTCCCGTCCCGTCACTGCACCGTTGTCTTTACCGTCCCATCCCGCCGACAAAACTTGCCTCTTTCGCCAAGTTTCACCCCTGCCCGTTGTCTCTTCCCGTCCATTCCCACCAAGAATTTACGAAGTTACGAAAATTGTTTTTCACATTGAAATTCATTTTTTTCCACACACATCAAGCCTCAACGAGTACATATATTCAACAGCAGACTGGTATATATGTACATTCAATTGAAGTTATACGAATTTACAAAATACAAAAAAAATACGTATATATGAAAATATGGAAATTTGTTGTTTTTTTCCGGTATTTATTATTTACTACTACCGTAGTTCATATCATACGATTTTCAGTGGCAACACCCACCAGCCACCCGCTCGCACCCACACACAGACCCCACACAGCACAGCAACGGCACCAGTAGTAGTACCGCCGTGGCCAGCACCGCGCCATGGATGTGTATTTCACGAGCGCGGCTGAGCAACCAGCACCGGCACCAGCATCATATTTCGCCGTGCCGACCCGTCGCAAAAAAAAATGTATTTACGTCCCGTCCCGTCGTGGAAATTTGTATTTACCTTTCCGTCCCGCCGTGAAAAAATACATTTACCGTCCCGTCGTGAAAAAATATATTATTACCGTCCCATCCCGTCGTGGAAAAACATCCCGTTGAATTTTACCGTACCGTCCCGTCGTGAAAAGCCACCCCGTTGAAATTTACCTTCCCGTCCCGTTGAGAAAATTGTACACCCACTGTCCCGTCCCGTCTCGACAACCCGTTTGGTCGTCATTTTACAGTCCCGTCCCGTCCCGTCTTCATATTTTCTCCCGCCAAACAAGTAAAATCAGTCCCGTCCCGTCTCGATCTTCAAGTATCGTGACAAGTGATAAGCCTTGATTATTTTTTGCAAACGTCTTCTCAATATGCGAACGCGAACGAACGTGTAACGCGTAACACGCATCCCTGGAAAAAAAGGAATGCACCGAAGGAGGGGCTCGAACCCTCGACCACAAGATTAAGAGTCTTGCGCTCTACCGACTGAGCTACTCCGGCCGATCATGCTGGATGGAGAGGTCGTCCCCACCAGATTCCTCCGCCCGCTGGTGCACCCGGCAGATTAAGAGTCTTGCACTCTATATACGGCAGTATACTTGGAGTCCGTTTTTCCCTTTCAGTAGTTTGGGATGAACCAGTGGCCTCACCTCTCGCGTGGGCTGGTGGGACCACCCGTCGCGAATAGGGAGTGTATGATCATTTTCTCACTTTCCGACCTAGTAACATGATCATACATCTCTCTATGACGTGGGTTCGTGGGAAGAACGTACTCGTTTCTGGTACTGCACTGCCAGAAACATTGCCAGGGTGGGTGGGTGGTGTCTTCCCAAGTTCTCCCCCCTTGTCTCTGTTTTTCTTGGTGAAGCTTGCAATAATTTTAGACTGGCTGACAACACTGCCTCTTTGGTGGGACAGGGGCTGCGGTATTCTGGGATCATTCCTTGCTCCGGTTCTGATAATACTGCCGTATATAGAGCGCAAGACTCTTAATCTGCCGGGTGCACCAGCGGGCGGAGGAATCTGGTGGGGACGACCTCTCCATCCAGCATGATCGGCCGGAGTAGCTCAGTCGGTAGAGCGCAAGACTCTTAATCTTGTGGTCGAGGGTTCGAGCCCCTCCTTCGGTGCATTCCTTTTTTTCCAGGGATCTAGGTCGGAAAGTGATAAAATGATCATTCACTCCCTATTCGCGACGGGTGGTGGTCCCACCAGCCCTCGCGAGAGGTGAGGCCACTGGTTCATCCCAAACTACTGAAAGGGAAGAACGTATAATTGGAGTCCGTTCTTCCCTTTCAGTAGTTTGGGATGAACCAGTGGCCAAGTATAATTGGAGTCGGTTCTTCCCTTTCACTAGTTTGGGATGAACCAGTGGCCTCACCTCCCGCGGCTGGTGAGTCCACCCTCCCATACTTATTTGGCCTTCTCGGTCTGGGCGTGGGGACTTACTTGCGTAGAGCGTATGAAGGTATTTTTCATCCCATACTACTCGTAGACGGATTCGCAGGATTCGTCTTCGTTATAACAGTTCTGTCACCCCCTCGACTATGCCTCCAAGCCGGGTGCTATGGACTCCGACAGCCTCATGGACCGCCGTCATGTTTTGTACATGGGTCTTTAGCGCGCCCTTTGCTATTCTGTCGCTGGTGATTCTCCTGCTAGCGCGCGGTGTATTGGCTCGCCTGCTCTTGAAAACTGAGAATATTTACCCCTAGACTACCTTCTTGGTATACGTGACCTGAATAATGCATATGCACATCTGCTAAGCTCCACTAGGCCCCGAGTGTCCTCAAACACGGCATATATCTTCTCGCCGACGAATGGTGCGAACCCGAAGAAGGGGCTCGAACCCTCGACCACAAAAGCGCTGAGAAAAAAAAAGGAATGCACCGAAGGAGAGGCTCGAAATGGACCGCCGTCATGTTTTGTACATGGGTCTTTAGCGCGCCCTTTGCTATTCTGTCGCTGGTGATTCTCCTGCTAGCGCGCGGTGTATTGGCTCGCCTGCTCTTGAAAACTGAGAATATTTACCCCTAGACTACCTTCTTGGTATACGTGACCTGAATAATGCATATGCACATCTGCTAAGCTCCACTAGGCCCCGAGTGTCCTCAAACACGGCATATATCTTCTCGCCGACGAATGGTGCGAACCCGAAGAAGGGGCTCGAACCCTCGACCACAAAAGCGCTGAGAAAAAAAAAGGAATGCACCGAAGGAGGGGCTCGAAATGGACTCTCAGCGCTTTTGTGGTCGAGGGTTCTGAGCCCACCTCCTTTGCGATTGCATGTCTTTTTATTTCCTCAAGCGCTTTTGTGGTCGAGGGTTCAGCACGCCCTTCTTTCGTGGTCGCTCTACCATTCGTCGCGGCGAGAAGATATATTGCCGTGTTTGAGGACACTTTGGCTCTAGTGGTAGCTTAGAGATTCTTATGGCATATGCATTATTCTAGGTGTCACGTATACCAAGGTAGGTAGTCCTAAGGGGTAAATATTCCTACAGTTTATCAAGAGCAGGGCGAGCCATTATCACTCGCGCGCTAGCAAGGAGATCACCAGCGCGACGAGAATAGCAATAGGGCGCTGCTAAAGGACCATGTACAAAATACATGGAACGGCGGTCCATTTTCGAGCCTCTCTTCGGTGCATTCCTTTTTTTTCTCTCAGCGCTTTTGTGGTCGAGGGTTCGAGCCCCTTCTTCGTGGTTCGCACCATCGTCGGCGAGGATAAGATGACGCGTACGTTGAGGACACTCGGGGCCAGTGGAGCGTAGCAATGTGAGAGCATTCAGGTGAATATACCAAGAAGGTAGGGGTAATCCTCAATTTTCAAGAGCAGCAGCCAATACACCGCGCGCTAGCAGGAGAATCACCAGCGACAGAATAGCAAAGGGCGCGCTAAAGACCCATGTACAAAACATGACGGCGGTCCATGAGGCTGTCGGAGTCCATAGCACCCGGCTTGGAGGCATAGTCGAGGGGGTGACAGAACTGTTATAACGAAGACGAATCCTGCGAATCCGTCTACGAGTAGTATGGGATGAAAAATACCTTCATACGCTCTACGCAAGTAAGTCCCCACGCCCAGACCGAGAAGGCCAAATAAGTATGGGAGGGTGGACTCACCAGCCGCGGGAGGTGAGGCCACTGGTTCATCCCAAACTAGTGAAAGGGAAGAACCGACTCCAATTATACTTGGCCACTGGTTCATCCCAAACTACTGAAAGGGAAGAACGGACTCCAATTATACGTTCTTCCCTTTCAGTAGTTTGGGATGAACCAGTGGCCTCACCTCTCGCGAGGGCTGGTGGGACCACCACCCGTCGCGAATAGGGAGTGAATGATCATTTTATCACTTTCCGACCTAGATCCCTGGAAAAAAAGGAATGCACCGAAGGAGGGGCTCGAACCCTCGCCACAAGATTAAGAGTCTTGCGCTCTACCGACTGAGCTACTCCGGCCGATCATGCTGGATGGAGAGGTCGTCCCCACCAGATTCCTCCGCCCGCTGGTGCACCCGGCAGATTAAGAGTCTTGCACTCTATATACGGCAGTATACTTGGAGTCCGTTTTTCCCTTTCAGTAGTTTGGGATGAACCAGTGGCCTCACCTCTCGCGTGGGCTGGTGGGACCACCCGTCGCGAATAGGGAGTGTATGATCATTTTCTCACTTTCCGACCTAGTAACATGATCATACATCTCTCTATGACGTGGGTTCGTGGGAAGAACGTACTCGTTTCTGGTACTGCACTGCCAGAAACATTGCCAGGGTGGGTGGGTGGTGTCTTCCCAAGTTCTCCCCCCTTGTCTCTGTTTTTCTTGGTGAAGCTTGCAATAATTTTAGACTGGCTGACAACACTGCCTCTTTGGTGGGACAGGGGCTGCGGTATTCTGGGATCATTCCTTGCTCCGGTTCTGATAATACTGCCGTATATAGAGCGCAAGACTCTTAATCTGCCGGGTGCACCAGCGGGCGGAGGAATCTGGTGGGGACGACCTCTCCATCCAGCATGATCGGCCGGAGTAGCTCAGTCGGTAGAGCGCAAGACTCTTAATCTTGTGGTCGAGGGTTCGAGCCCCTCCTTCGGTGCATTCCTTTTTTTCCAGGGATCTAGGTCGGAAAGTGATAAAATGATCATTCACTCCCTATTCGCGACGGGTGGTGGTCCCACCAGCCCTCGCGAGAGGTGAGGCCACTGGTTCATCCCAAACTACTGAAAGGGAAGAACGTATAATTGGAGTCCGTTCTTCCCTTTCAGTAGTTTGGGATGAACCAGTGGCCAAGTATAATTGGAGTCGGTTCTTCCCTTTCACTAGTTTGGGATGAACCAGTGGCCTCACCTCCCGCGGCTGGTGAGTCCACCCTCCCATACTTATTTGGCCTTCTCGGTCTGGGCGTGGGGACTTACTTGCGTAGAGCGTATGAAGGTATTTTTCATCCCATACTACTCGTAGACGGATTCGCAGGATTCGTCTTCGTTATAACAGTTCTGTCACCCCCTCGACTATGCCTCCAAGCCGGGTGCTATGGACTCCGACAGCCTCATGGACCGCCGTCATGTTTTGTACATGGGTCTTTAGCGCGCCCTTTGCTATTCTGTCGCTGGTGATTCTCCTGCTAGCGCGCGGTGTATTGGCTTGCTTGCTCTTGAAAACTGAGGATATTCACCCTACCTTCTTGGTATACGTCACCTGAATGCCTGTGCACATCTGCTACGCTCCACTAGGTCCCGAGTGTCCTCAAGTACGGCATACTATCTTTCCTCGCCGACGAATGGTGCGAACCGACAGAAGGGGCTCGAACCCTCGACCACAAAAGCGCTGAGAAGAAAAAAAAGGAATGCACCGAAGGAGAGGCTCGGAAATGGACCGCCGTCCATGTTTTTGTACATGGTCTTTAGCGCGCCCACTTGCTATTCTCTGTCCGCTGGTGATCTCCTTGCTAAGCGCTGCGAGTGTATTGCTCGACCTGCTCTTGATAAACTGAGAATATTTACCCCTAAGACTACCTACTTGGATACGTGACACCTGAATAATGCTATGCATCAACAACATGCTAAGTCCACTAGAGCCGCAGTTGTCTCAACACGGCAATAATATCTTCTCGCCGCGACGATAGGGTAAGCGACCCGAAAGAAGGGCCGGAACCCTCGACCACAAAAAGCGCTTGAGAAATAAAAGACATGCACATCCGAAGGAGGGGGCTCGAACCCTCGAACCACAAAAGCGCTGAGAAAAAACCAAAAAGGAATAAAAGAGGAAAAAAAGGAACTAGCACGTAAGGAAGGGCGCTTAGCTCGATCCCTCGATACCACCGAATATAAGAGGTGGTGTTATCCGCGTCGTAACCAGAATTCTGAGCGTACTACGGTACCTCACTAAAAAAAAAAAAGGAAAAAGGAATGCACCGAAGGAGGGGCTCGAACCCTCGACCACAAGATTAAGAGTCTTGCGCTCTACCGACTGAGCTACTCCGGCTGCTCATGCTAGATTGAAAGGTCGTCCCAACCACATTCGTCCGTCTCGTGGTGCACCCGGTAGATTCAGAGTCTTGCGCTCTCTCGTATACGTACCGACTGAATTACTCCGGCAGATGAAACTGATAGATCAAGTTTTGAATTTTATTTTTTTTAATATGAATATTTGCGACAATATAATTATTTTTGAAAGTACGTACGTAGCTTTGTGGCGCGACCTACATTTTCTTTTTGGACATTAGCCAAAAATAGGTATACCTACGCGCTTTGAGCCATTTATAGGTACACTTAATATTGCACACCGGAAAAGGCTTACTGGGCGGCCTGATACTGCGCCTGCACCCCATTGTACCTATAAATGGCTCAAAGTGCGCAGGTACACCTATTCTCGGCTAGTCAGCTTGCGTATCACCTATTTATGGCTTCCACTGTACCTATAAATGGCTCAAACGATCACTTTTTTTAACTGAAATATAGACAGACGGCCACACCAGATACCGGGGCTGTCAACCAGCCGACCGTAACTGTCAACCAGCCGACCGAACCTGTCAACACAAACGCCCGATAATACTGCCAAACAGTACGAACTCAGGTGACGCCGGAGACAACACAGGTCACCTAACTAACTGGATGCCCGCGGATTTTTTGGATTTAAAACCAATCCACATTTACGAATTTCTTATATTTCTTCGTGGAGCTCAGCTTGTCTCGTGTTCTTATTGTGTCCTACAGTAGTTCTTAACAGAGGTATTATACGTACTCGTACAGGTAAAGTAGCGGACGTACGCTTCTGTACTGCCAGTATAATACTACAAGAGTGAATGTAGTGGTGAATTGCTTACTACCGCCGCCACGCCTCATAATTCAGCAGCTAACTCATCGTGTACCCATACCACAATCTCTGGGGCAGTGGTGGCGTGGGCGTCGGGGCCACCCCTAGACGTGCTCATATTTCAGATGATGCCGAAATTTAAAGTGGCATCACGTTATGCTCGACGGGTCGTACGCCATCTTGTTAGTTATGGGTAGGGATACTACGAACTGCGCTGTGGAACATACAGCCGTGTAGGCACAACGCCAATAGTCTCACCATGACAAAGCTCGCAGGGCTTTCAACGCCCGGCCGGCCCTCGATACGAGTTGTTTGGCTCGCTGTATCCCCGGCGGAGACAGATCGCCCACACGTAGCCGACTCCTCTCGCCGTTCAACAAGCAGCAAACCGCAGTTACCCCGGGCACATATCTAACTCGCAATCGCCCTACGCGTACCTGTACAGTATCCTCCTCATGTAAAATCCACCCTCGTTCGCTATGGAATGTTGTTCCGGGCAGAGCCAACGGCTGCGTGACTCAGACCTCCTCGACCGTACGATAAAAAGCTGTACACGTATATATACCGAAGTTCCTCCTACTATTTACTACACTACAGTAGTAAGCCCCTCGGAAAAAGCCACGTATACCGCTCTTATCTCCGTGCCATCTCGCGTTGATATTCATATAGGTTTAGTGAAGGCGTCATATATAGGTTTTGACATCAATGTGTGTGTGTGGGTAGGAGGGGTGTCGTACAGGGCACGTATCATATGTATGCATTGATCGTGATACGATTTCTCGCTTGTACGTAATGCGTGGTAACTCCGAAGTGTCAGTGGTTGTACTGGTACGATTGGCTGTCATCTCGAGACAGTATGGGTGGTGTGACGGCGGCTGTACCGGCAGGGGTTCCACTGCTCTTTCGATCTAGATCACTGTCGAGTGTGCGTGCGTGTTCTGTGCATTAAATCCGTTATTTCTACCCATCGACGTACGATGTCGCGCCTGGGACGGCATTCACATACATGCATGATACGGTGGCTTTAGATTCGTGCTACAAAGCCACACATGTTTCCTATCTTCTTTTCTGCTTTTTCAACTCACTTGTCTGTTTTTCATGTGTCCTAGTGCTTGTTTTTTCGGTTTGGGTCTCGCGCGAGTGGGCCAGAAACACTCGGCGTGTTGTGCCGTCCTACTACCGAAGGCACGCGGACAGCTTCGTGATATTAGTCGTTTGGGCCACATGACTTTAAAGGATGTGATAGCGATGCGGAGAACAAGAATTACGAGTGTTTCCCATGCTGTTATGCCGCACGTGCGATACACATACTGTAGTGCAGTATATAGTAGGAGCAACTTTGGTATATATACGTGTACATCGTAATATCATACGGTTACATACTACTGTAGCGTAGTAAATAGTAGGAGGAACTTCGGTATATATACGTGTACAGCTTTTTATCGTACGGTCGAGGAGGTCTGAGTCACGCAGCCGTTGGCTCTGCCCGGAACAACATTCCATAGCAAACGAGGGTGGGTTTTACATGAGGAAGATACTGTACAGGTACGCGTAGGGCGATTGCGAGTTAGATATGTGCCCGGGGTAATTGCGGCTTGCTGCTTGTTGAACGGCGAGAGGAGTCGGGTACGTGTGGGCGATCTGTCTCCGCCGGGGATACAGCGAGCCAAACAACTCGTAGCGAGGGCCGGCCGGGCGTTGAAAGCCCTGCGAGCTTTGTCATGGTGAGACTTTTCGCGTTGTGCCTACACGGCTGTATGTTCCACAGCGCAGTTCGTAGTATCCCTACCCATAACTAACAAGATGGCGTACGACCCGTCGAGCATAACGTGATGCCACTTTAAATTTCGCATCATCTGAAATATGAGCACGTCTAGCGTGGCCCCGACGCCCACGCCACCACTGCCCCAGAGATTGTGGTATGGGTACACGATGAGTTAGCTGCTGCATTATGAGGCGTGGCGGCGGTAGTAAGCAATTCACCACTACATTCACTCTTGTAGTATTATACTGGCAGTACAGAAGCGTACGTCCGCTACTTTACCTGTACGAGTACGTATAATACCTCTATTAAGAACTACTGTATGACACAATGAGAACACGAGACAAGCTGAGCTCCACGAAGAAATATAAGAACTTCGTAAATGTGGATTGGTATTAAATCCAAAAAATCCGCGGGCGTCCAGTTAGTTAGGTGACCTGTGTTGTCTCCGGCGTCACCTGCGTTTGTACTGTTTGGCAGTATTATCGGGCGTTTGTGTTGACAGATTCGGTCGGCTGGTTGACAGTTACGGTCGGCTGGTTGACAGTCCCGGCATCTGGTGTGGCCGTCTGTCTATATTTCAGTTAAAAAAAAGTGATCGTTTGAGCCATTTATAGGTACAGTGGAAGCCATAAATAGGTGATACGCAAGCTGACTAGCCGAGAATAGGTGTACCTGCGCACTTTGAGCCATTTATAGGTACAATGAGGTGCAGGCGCAGTATCAGGCGGCCCAGTAAGCCTTTTCCGGTGTGCAATATTAAGTGTACCAATAAATGGCTCAAAGTGCGTAGGTATACCTATTTTTGGCTAATGCCCTTTCTTTTTTGGGGGAATCAAGCGTTTGACTTTAAAAAAAGGTCAGCTGTGAGATCGATTTTGGAGAGGAGGCGGCTTTGTTGGGTGCCTGATACGGTTTGGAGGTGTTTGGGCAATTTCTTATTACTCTGTGCCGCATTGTATTCTTACAGATTCTTAGCGGCCGACCCCCTTGCACTTTCCTATGTCAAATTATTATGTTCTCCTCGATATTTGGCACAAATACTTACGTACTCGTATCATATTTGTAGCTGTAATCTCTTCATACACTCAACAAAAAGTTACGGCTGATATTCTTAACACCCACATTCTTAACTGCTGCCACGTACTGTAGTCGGATTCCTTCTGAGAAAAGCAGGGCCAAATTCCTCGCCTTACATGGCAAAACGATTTCGGAAGTGGAAGAAGCTGTGGTTGCAGACTCAACGATGTCTCGCATAAAAAACGGCCTTCTATTCCTGTGCTGGCGTGAACTTTGGTGTGAGCGTGTGCCTGAGGAGAGTGGGGGGGGGTGTACTCATGTTGTGCACGGCCGTAGTCATATGACCATAGACCCTCGCATCCCTACAATGCCGGGACGGAGCGCGTTGGGTTTTCACCAACCAGGCAGACATTGCTTGCACCAAGCGCGAAACGCCATGAGGTATTGGGCGAGTCGCATGGAGGGGGGGTGCTTATTTGCTTTGTTTCCATTTGTTGTCCTGTGTACGTGAGCCATTACGTATTATATGCCGTGTACGCGTCGCAAAAACAATACTAAACTGTAATGTATTACGTGCTCGGTAGCATTTTTATCTTTGATGTGGCATCATGTAGTCTAAATGACATTCGACCCGGAATCTCTCGCTTTATTTTATATCCTTTGCCTTATCGGGCATGGGCTTGAAAGGTGATGGCGATGCCGGATGATTTTCGCGCCAAGCTGGTCGAAGACATTACGGACAAGGTCGCGGACAGAGTCACGGAGCAGATCAAGAAAGACTTTCGTAGCGAGTTCGAGTCGGGACTCCAATCAGCCGTCGGCACCATGCTGGCAGCGTTCGACGCCAATAACAAGCGGCAACGCGAAGAGCAGGCCAAGCGCGGGTAAGCCCCCCCCCCCCGTCTAGTGCAAGTAATGTCTGCCTCCTAGTTGGGGATAACCCAACGTGCTCCGCCCCGGCATCGCAAGGGATGCGACGGTCTATAGTGTGGTCATACGACTACAGCCATGCACGACATGATGAGTTCACCCCGCCCCCCCCCGTCTAGAGTCCTGTGTCTGTTTTAGTAAGGAGTCCAAGGGTGTATTCAGTGAGGCAATGTACGTTTTCCGAGCACTACTCGTGCACCATTATGTCCTTAAATACAAGTAGTGTTTTATATTATGAGTTAATCCAAACGTTCCTCGTATTTTGAGACAAGATTGGTACCAGGTACGGTATGAATTTCGATTACAATAGCATTGACAGTAATGCTCGTGATTCTGTTTTCCGCGAGTCTATACATTATTCCCGCCCAGAGTACTCGGTTTTGCGTTGTGAAGACACCCTCGATTTTCCCTGCGTGTCTCCGTGTGGCTTTCTTTTCCCCCCGTGTTCACAGCGAGGGAGTGCAGAGCAAGGAGGCGAGAAAAAGAAGCAAGCAAGCCACCCCAGTCCCCGAGGCATCCTCCTCTGAGCGACCTCCTCGGGAATCGTCGAGCGAGGTACCTACCCCCTCGTCGGAGCCCGGGGAGAGGAGGAGCAGCAAGAATGGAGGGCCATCTGTAGGGTATGTTAGTAGGTGATTGCGAGTTTAGTGGTCTGGTAGGTCTGCTAGCAGGTGATCGCGAACTCAGTGATGTGTTAGCAGGTCTGTTAATACGGTATGTACCAGGTAGATGATTGACCTAGCTTCGAAGGCAAACCGTTGGAGTTGGCGCATTGCGTGGATATCGACTCTCTTAAATCCTGCGTGCGGTACAATTTCGTCGCAAGATTAGTCTCGGATTGACAGCAGCAACATAGGGAAATAGCGTGGGCATAGAAAGCTGGGGAGCGTAATGAACATCAGTGGGTTTAGGTGCAGGTTTGCCTGGTAGGCTCCAAAGCTGCCCACCAGGCAGCATTGGTTGTAGTTTGTTTTTTGTGTGGGGTTACTGTATGGTCTTTACTAGGTATTTGTGGACCCAAAGATATTGTGGTTTTATTTGTATTGCGACTGAACTACCTGTCGTATGTTAATCTTTCCCGTTCACCCATCGGTCCCCTTGGTTGATGCGCGCTCACGGTGAGCAGGGTATCTCCAGGTTTTGTGCCTGTTAGAAATTAAGAGAAAGTCGAAATACAGCCCGCCTCGTGGAGTTTTTTCGCCTGATCGTTTTTGTTTTTGTGTTGTTTTTAATATTACAAAAGACACCTTAGCTGTGAGATCGAGAATTCTGTCGAAACTCGTATTTGCAGCTACGTGTGATACTTCCATCGCGCATGCTGCGGGGTTTAAGACCTCGTGAGGGATGTAGGTCGGTGACTCTGTTGAGAAAGAAAGGCTTGCATGCTTTCAATAGAAGAATAACTTAACAGTGAAAGCTCGGGGGCGGAAATTTCATATCGATTTTTGCCAGTGGTAATGACATGCCGGTCCTTCAATTGGGACGTTATGCCAGCGGGGTTTAGGAAACCTGCGAAAGCTATTGCTGTGGCGGTTTGTGTGCATGCAGCCAGCAGCAGCAGCAGCAGCAGCGTTGCGTATGGGACGGCTTGCACGATTCAAAGATGCTGTGCAGTGGAGGAAGCTTCAGAGGGTGAAACCTGCAGCAGACAATTAAGAATGGCGATTGGCCAGCTAGTGGTTTCTTACCGCCCGCTCGCAGCTTACCAATTCGAATGAGTGGATGTAGCGGAGACCAAACTACGCTTGTTCGGCTCCTTGTAGACCAACAATTACCTGTTTCCTCATTCTTGTATCCATCTTCGAGTTCGGTGTTTTTCCCCTGTCGGGGGAGGAGGAGTCTTCTAATAATGGTGCCCAGTGGTACAGCAGTACCATTTTGGGAGACTCTATTGTACGAGGCCAACTGCTGTGTACAAAAGGACCGGTCAGAGTTAAGGGAGGGACAGGTGCTACGGCAGGGGGGTCGCTTTCAAGCCCTTGTTTTCCTGTGGGTATGAGCCGCTCGGCCGAGTGACCACCACATTTCTCAACAGCCTTTCTTTTCTCAGTATTTGGTCTTTTTTGTTTTCGCGATATATGTAAATGTACCGCCATGGGAATGTTTGCTACTCTACGACAAACAAAAGTGTTCGTGTCCAATTTTGAGCGAGGTACAGAGACAATCGCCTGAGTTGGCGTACACGCTGTAGTGGAAATGGGGGTAGTGTTAGAATACCCAGCACTAGTCGAAGTAAGAAACGGAAATTACGTGTTACGATAATTTGGCACGGGCATGCTGTACCGCATAGAATGTGCGGCTTGCTACGGAAGGGTTGCCAATACTTTGGGAGTCCTCCCTTCCCCAAAGTACTGCAGTACCTCGTACCTTGGGAGGCTTTTTGAACCAACTCTGAAGTACGTTCGTGCTGTATATAGTTCTTTGTTTTGATGGGCGCGAGGCTGCAAAACACTTGAAAATTTTAGCGTCCCATTTTTTATTTCCGCCCTTCTTTTTTCTCTCCTTCCTAGTCGTAACTCACATTCGGGGTCACAAAGTAGGCTCTTCTCCCTCCTCCCCACTACGGTTCCTGCCTCGCATTTTTATCGCGAGAAGACGCCAGCCCTTTTTTACCTCGGCGACTCGAATCGAATGGTCAAAGAATTTTCCCACTCTACTTCCAATTTTTGCAAAACACAAGTGCAGCTCGAACGGGGTTTAACATACGGAGGGTATTAGAGAAAGGGGGTTCGTGTTCGTGGTGTTCTGCACGATGGTGTATGCGTGTGTCCTTGTTTTCGTACGCGGGACAGTGCGGGCAGAAACGGAAATCCCTCCCTCCGATGAATGAAGCGGCATATTATGTGTATGAAGTGTCGGAGAGCGAATTACACGCGCATGCTCTTGTGTTACTTGTAGAGTGTACTGTCTCGCGCGGTCTCTCTAAACCAACGAAAACGGCGGGATCGGGGAGGAGTCGGAATCGGGCAGAGGCACTCATCGTTATCAACAGCCTGCGCGGGTCACGCCTAAAAACACAAGGTTTATTACATTATTAGTCGGGTTGACCCCGGGGTTAAGCTGTTTGCTACAGTCAACGCCTGGGGGTTGATTTACTCCGGATGAGCGCCTCAAAACCCCCAAATGTGTCCGCCAGACACGATAATATCCATGAAAACGGCATAAGGGGGTTTTGTTTCCGCCAGCTGACGGTATGTCCATGGGGGATTTCTGCCACAGAAAAGCTCTGCGTATCGGCTATCTCAAGGCACAACATTGCTGACGGTACACTGGCCCCTATCTACAGTAAGCCAGCTGGCGCCGCACACCTCCAGTACACCTTTTTCTACCGAATGGCCCATCTCCGAAAACGCACACCCCGTCTCTTTTACGGGATGCTGGTGCAAACTTCGAAAACCTCTCGCCCGGGCTGCAGGAGAACACGCATACCGGAACCTTTCTCATCACTAGTCACACAATATATACGCCAACACTCCGGAGAGACCAGCAGTATCGAACACCGCGTTATCACACACACGCATGAAGCGTGTACCAGGTAGCACGCAAGATTAAAAACCACTGGGAAGAACTACAGTATGTTGATTACAAGGGATAGCCTACTACCTACTCGGTCTGATTGACGAGTAGACTACAGACTAGGGGTTGCAATATTTGTCTCAGTATCTTACGACCAGATGAGGTCCCCAAGTGAACCATTTCCTGTTAGAAAGACGTTTTCACTAGCTACATAGCGCGATTGTTTTAGGGCTATCGCGTAGAAGCGTTGGTCAGGTTGCGCGAACAAACTTTGTTTAGGTCGTTTTCCGGGTGAGATATTGAGCTCCTCATGTTGAGGAGCTCAGAAAATAAGGCACCACCCCTGTAAGGCATTGCTCTACAGCAGTAGACCAAAATAGTGTAGGTTACGGTATCCCTTCCATCTCTAACCAACAACGAATATAGTTTGTGAGCCCGACTCGGTCTCGGCCTTGGTTTCCGGGGGAAGCCTCCCTCGCCACGCTCTACTGCTACACTGTAGTATCCAGGAGCACACTATTATAGCATTGTTGTTGTTGTTGTTGTCTTCACATTAAAAACCGTGCCGGTCTCTCTATCCAGTACCTCCATCTGTCCGTACTAATCCAACACTTGACACGGTCGATTCCCGTGGTCACAGGCTAACTTACCCAAAAAAGGTATATTGAAATAAAAGTGGAACCCGAAGGGTCCGCAAAGCGATCAAAGTCAGTCGAAAACAGATAGTCTGGAGCCCTCCGCTCCCCTCTACACGCTATGTGAAGGTAAAAATAAAATTGGAAAGGTCAACATCACCAATCGGGGGTATACGCCCCCTGATTCTATCTTGGTGCCCCTATGATGCCGGGGTGTTCCGTGCCGGGTTCACGCCGGTCAGGCAAACAAATCGAGTCCTCCACCCCGATTATAAACGCAGACGACATGATACGGGGGAAGGGAACTATGGTCCCGTGCTACTGATGTACCCCCGGCCTGCGAACAGTGTAACTGCAAAATGTAAAAAACAGCGAAGGGAAAAAGAAGACAAAGAGACAAGTCAACAGTACAAGCAAACACTCAAACAAACAAGACCACAGAGATAGCACAGACACGTCATCCCGAGCGGGTGGTGCAATGGTGCGGCGGTGGGGGGAGAGGAAAAAAACAAACAACCAAACAAACAAATAGTCCAGGAGAGTCAATCCGGCACATATCGCGCCACTCGGTCCGCCATTTCTCGCTTGTTTTCTTCCCTCGCCGATTCGTCCTTCTTCCGCACCCCTCCCGTCCCGTTGGTTCGTGTCGTCTCTTTATTATTGCTGCGCTCTTTGTCTTGCTTAGTCGCTCGTTTTCGGCTAGCCTCCTCTTCGTCCTTGTGCCAGGAGGTCATAAACCTCTCAGCTCCCTGCAGCACTCCCTTATACCACTGCCTTCCTCTCTTCACCTTCGCTGCTTCCGTCCAAACTGAATTCGGGACTCCGAAGACACATCTCTCGTCGTCCGTAGAGCCGTGCGTATTAGCCCCGAACGCCTTGAAGTCGTCCTTCAGGCACGTCTGCCAGTTCCGCTCCGGGCACCCCGCGCCCGGGTCCTTCCCCCCCACCAGCTCCCCGAGCATCAGTCGCTTCGGGAGTCGCCCGTCTGGCTGCCTTGCCATAGCCATTCATATTGCCCCTAACGTACACGCTCGAAAATATCACTTGCATACAACATGTGAACGTCTGCGAGAATCGAACTCACAACCTAACCTTGGTGGTGATTAAAACACTACCAGGTACTATATAACCAAGGTTGGGTCGTGAGTTCGATTCGCGCAGACCTAACTCTATTCTTTCGGAGCGCTTATTATGAGTGATCAACGTTGAATCTCATGCTAGACATTGATTGTCGCACAGGCAAGGGTAATGATGCCATTATTAATGGTAGATACCTTGGGGGTGGTAGATAATATATCTCGTGAGTAAATAGTGCTATATAACCACCAAGGTTGGGTCTTGAGTGTTTATAATGGGTACTGGTAACTGGTAGCGCTCTCTATAACCGGCATGGTTAGATCGCGAGTAAATCACCACAGTTTTAATCTGAAATAAAAAAGTGCAGCTCGACACAAACAAACGCGTTCACCTAAACAAGATATATACCCGCCCACATCTGATTGTCCGACGAGTCTGCCAATGCTGCTCTCACTGCTCATTATCATGCTTCATTTCATTGTAGTACAGCCGTAGGGAGGTCCTATACTACTGCTGTGCAGCTTTCGCTACGATACAAGCAGCGCCAAACATTCCCATAAACAAACATGCCACATGGCCAACAGGTAGGGGATACCAACATTATAGCCCCGACTGCCCCCCAAAGAAAAACGCCGTAACATTGCCCACAACCCCTCAAATCGCTGCAACATGTTGCGGAGACATACACTACGGATTTTCCCTTGCAGTGTGAGTGGCCTGCCTCGACAACGTGAGCACTGTATCGGACAACACTTGGCTCCAGTGGTGCAGGTGGTTCGAGAACCCGATCCACCACGCTGCACGATGGAAGCGAGGGTGAAAATCGAGGTTGACAACAATGGAAGAAGCAGTGGAATCTCTCAGCAGACTCCAGAGGAGGACGCTGCTGGAGTGGCGGGTGCGGGAGGCAATGCCAATGCTGCTGTGCTTCCCGGGGAGAAGCGGCCGGCGTCTTGCTCTGTGGATGACAACTGCCGGGAAAGCCTTGAGAGCGAAGAAGGTCAGTGGCCGTCGCATGGGCGTTAATGGCTTCGCGCCATGCTGGACCAGCAGTCGATCAAACTGCTGTAGTATTTGATAACGTACCCGGTGGTATCAGAAGTATCAGAAGTGCGGCTAAATTGTTTGAATACGAATACAAGGATTTTTCGGCTGACGCCTCTCGCTCAATGAAGTGAGCCCCAAGGCCTTTGTTGGAGCAATACCGGCTGCCGGTTGCCGGTTGCCGGTGGGCATGCAAGGACGCGTTGTGGGTCGATTGTGGACGGTGTGGACCAGAAATGTAGTGTAACTGTCGCTAGGAACTCGGGCAGCAGGATATTTTGTATATGTCGTCAACTTATGTGCTTTGGTGGATGGACAGCAGTGGACGATTGGATGTTGGTTGGTATCTCATCGCCATCATCAAGAGGCATGTACTCGTACATACCAGGTTTATACGGAGGAGGCAAAACACGTAGAAAAACAGGAACCTGAACAAAAAGTATCATCGTATAAGTACGTGGCGGGAGACACAACGACAGCCACCACCAACCCACCGCCACTACCACCACCACCAGGCTTTTGCGTCTACTGCTGTAGCTCCGCTCTGCAGTCGAAACTTCTCCCTTCCTTCTTCAGCTCGTCGCTGGCTGGCGCTTTCTCTCCCCTCGGCGGTAAGTGTGCGTTGATCAGGAGGCATGTATCGATATATGATAGAAAAACACACACACACAAAGTCAGGAGCCAGGAAAACAAGTATTAGACGAGCACGTGGCGTCAAGCACGACCACAACGACGACGACGACGACCACCACCACCGCCACCACCACCAGTCTTCGCGACTAGCTCCGCTCCGCAGTCGAACCTTCTCCCTCCCTGCTTCGGCTCGTCGTTGGCTGGCGATATCGCTCCCCTCGGTCCGTCGCTGAGAGTATTGTGCTGCTGCACCGACTTCCAACCAACATCACACTAAACCACCAAACACACCCAAACACCAACACACTATGCATAACCACAAAAAACCACACCCACCCACCACCATCCACCACGACCACCAGGCTTCGCGTTTAGCCCCGCTCCGCAATCGACCTCTCTCCCTTCCTGCTTCGGCCGACGCCGTGTGCGTGTGGTTGGGTCGCTGCCTTCTGTTCTGCTACTTGCTTTTGAGCGAGGCTAGCGTTGGATCCTGAATTATTTTTTCTTCGGAGATAGTTTTCTCGGAGATTTATCTCGGTCGGAAATCGGATGGATGGACGGATGGATGGGTATTATAATAGAAAGAAAGGTATGCTGCATTGAATTTCGAAAGGGGTCCCTTAAACAAAAAGGGCGACGTTTAAATTAGGAACTCAGAGAAACTCGCATTCGCTTTGAAATACAAAATAGTAGAGCAAATTGTGAAAAAAAAAAAAAAGTCTGATACGAGTAACCGTAAAATCCACGCCTTGGCATATTTTTGGTCGCTAGGAGTCCCTTAAAAAGGGATCCCAAAAGGGTCATAACGGCTGGGCACTAGCGCAGTATGTACTGGCAGTAGCAACCTGCTGATTGACCCGGCCAGAATATTCGCCAGTAGATATTGTCTTACGTACGTCCATGAACATTGCCATATAAAAGTACGGAAACCCACCAAATGCGTTTCGGGGGGAGAGAAAGAGAGAAGTGAGACAATATACTGCTGCAATCCAAGCATACTGATTGGTTTTGACGACAGTACAACCGCTTACTGACTGGGTTAGCCAGTGCCCGGCTCTATTGTACCGCGTTTCGGACCCCTTTTAACCCATTCAGAACTGCAAAAAAATGTCCCACACTAATTCCAAGTATTTTGTCCCCAAGTTCGTGGGACCGGTTCCTGAAGGGGTTAAGGGATAGCGACCAAAACTACGATAACAGCGTTTGTGTTGTCAATCGTCTACGAGCACAGCGTCAGCACCCAGCAGTATTACTGGTATAGGAGGATCATGTTGCCTGCGCCCGTGCCGTATACACGACTGATCTCCCGTGCACGGCAACCATTGTAACTCGGACACCAACCATTGTATCGTATAATCCCCCCAATCACACAGTGGCCGTTACTAGTACGGGGAACCATAGTAAATAGGACCTAGGGTACATACAAAAACCTGTATACTTATCTTTTTTTACCAACAATATTTGGTCCTATTCACTGTGGTCCTCTGTAATATTATGAACAATAGACTACTACGGAGGGCCATAGTAAATAGGACCAAGTTTGTTGTCAATAAAAGGGAAATATATATGAATAGTTTTTTGTGTGTAAATAAGGTCCTATTTACTATGGTCCCCCGTACTACTACTGCTGTAACCGTCACTTTTTGATTGTCAGTTTTCCCCTCTGAAGTCTCAACAGGGTTAAGACATGTTTTCAGGCACGAGTATACAACTGGAGCGTCGTTGCGGAAAGCGCTGCACCGGGGGAACGGATCACCAGCGCGGCCTTGGGGGGGGGGGGGGGGCAGGGATTTTGTCCACTCGTAGTTTAGGTTTCTCGACAACCTTCTTGCAAACCATTGATATCACAGGGGTCCCTTCCTCCCCCTGCGCTTCGCGCTTGGTGCAAGCAATGTCTGCCTGGTTGGTGGAAACCCAACGTGCTCCGTCCCGGCATTATAGGGATGCGAGGGTCTATGGTCATACGACTACGGCCATTCGTGAATATGAAGTACCCCCTCCCCTCCTGCATAAGGCGGGCGTAAATAAGTGCATGTGGAGACATTCAATAGTCTCTATAGCAAACCCCACAAGGTGTCGGCAACCTCTCAAATCGGTACGCCTAAAAGCGTGCTACATGGTTCAATGTCTCCTCAAGGAGATTGTTTTACGTCCACATTGTGCAAGGGGGGGAGTCCCGGCCACCTGTGATGTATACCCGGTACACAAAACTATAGCCAACGTTTTGGACGCAGGAAATAATAAGCAAGATAACGTTGCGTTACGGTGACACGCTGCTACTGCTTTGCGTACGTCCGCTTCGATGCTGCACGTGGCGATTTTTTTTTTGTGATGCGCCCGCTCACTTGCGATTCGCTGCAAATTTACACATCCAGCTTTGCCGGAGGTTGCTGCTAGTCGGCCAGCATCGGAAGTGGTAGATACTATCAAGCACGATGATGTTTCGCTTTAGGTCGCACGCTTCTACTGTACGTACACACGGGCTCCGCTGCTGCACGTGGCACAATTTTCGTCGTGCGCTCTTTGGCCTCTGCAAACGAAAACGACATTTCAGGCGCAACATGGTGTGCAGCAATGCCCAGGCACGAAATCACGCGACAACAGCAGTGCGCCTTGCTTTTTTACGTCTTGCGTCTCGTGCACAACGAGTCCGCTTTCATTTGTGTCCAGATGCAAGCCCAATTGAAACTCCCAAGGTAACCCACGCCACCCCCGTCCGCATATCACGATCGCTAAAGAGATTCCTCTTCACAGCATTTTCCGTCTGCAATAAATCTCAAACCGCTAAAAAAGTCTGGAGCGCACTTTTTGACTTGGATACCTGACGCCAATTCTTGACTGCGATCCTTGATGACGATTATTTTTCACTTTTCTTACAAAAAAGACGAATTATAGAGTTCCACATACTTCTGCAGTGAAAATGGTGATGATATCCTAACTCCAACGTTCCAGGTTGAGTAAAATGCAGGTATGTATGTAACACTACGGGTACTCTGTCGGTTCGGCCAGGGATTGGATTGTCAGCTATTTCCAACGATGGCATAATAGGCCTATATGGACCCACACAGCACTAAATGTTTACTCTTCCCTTCTACAAGGTAGAAAATGTACCCCCCCCTTCGCCCGTTTGAGGGGTGCACCATGTATGTGTCTTTCTGAATTTTTGGCAGCACCGATGACGAAAACAATATCACCGAGCGTCTGGCGCGATCACACTGCCGGCCGTAATGACGGTGAAAATATACCACAATAATAATAAACAAGTTGAAATTACAGGATCAAACCTAAAAGAGGCCTTTCATTCTGAAATGCATTGCCACTCCAACTAAAAAAACGTCAAAATTACTGCGTTTTATGTCGCTGGTTCTGAATCCTCAACTTCCTCTCCAGATCTGAGCAGGAACGTACCAGCAATCTCTGCTGTTCAAAAGAGGTCCCGTTCAGATTGACGTCTGCCGAGGGAGTTTTTATCCTTCTAGAAGGCGGTCCCCTATCCCCGACAGCTCCGTGCATATTTATGAAAACCCCTGCGCTTTGCATACATACTGTGGTATTTGTTTTATGTGCACGTATACTGTGATTCTCTTCCCACTGACGTTGTCTCGTACGTCTGCGATATAAACTCTAAATCTATAAATCTGCCCGTGGGAAGCCGTTAAACGGCGAAAACGTCGAGACACTGCTTTTAGAAATGGCGTGACAACGCGTTTCCACGAAATCGGGGATGGCGTTGTGTTGTGCCCGCTATTTACCCGTCCCAGTCGCACCAAACGTCACAGCGGCTTTGGCCTGTTTGCGGTCCGCCGGGGGCCAGAACTGCCGTCTACGGACTCGTTTTCTGGTCGACATCTGCTGTGAATCCCACACGACCGCACCTTTTTTCAGTCTGACGTTTTTTTGTTTTTCATTACGCCCACCCGCACCCGCCGACCAGCCGACGAAGCACCCCACAGCAACAGCGGGGCCCGCGCGGAGCAACGAACGAGCGCAAGGGTACGAGTCCCGTCCCTGAAGCTCCGAATCGGCGGCGCCGGCTCCAACGTCGACATGCCGCACCGGAAAAAGAGAAGAGAGGGTGCTGGGGAGGAGGAGGAGGCGGAGCACGAGTCTGTCACCGAAACGGTCCGCCGCAAGATGCAACAAGTCGTGGTCGAGCAGCGAACGAGCGCGAGGATGCGGGTCCCGTCGCTTAAGGTCCGAATGGGCGCTGCTGGCTCCGGCGTCCGAACCGACACTGGCTCTAACGTCGACATGCCGAGCCCGAAAAGGATAATTGAGCGTGCTGAAGAGGAGAAGGGTGAGGAGGAGGAGGAGGAGGAGGGGGGGGGGGAGGAAGAGGAAGAGCAGGAGGAGCAGGAGGAGGTGGAGGAGGGAGAGGAGGAGCGGGGGGGGGAGAAGAAGGAGGAGGAAGGGGAAGAGGAGGACGACGAGGACGAGGAGGAGGAGGAGGAGGAGGAGGGGGAGGAGGAAGAGGAGGACGAGGAGGACGAAGAGGAGGAGGTGGGAGATGATTCGTTCACCGAGACGGAGACGGTCCGCCGCAAAATGGGACAAGTCGTCGAGCTTGGTGACGAAGACGGCGAAGAAAACGAGGGTAATGACCCTCCTAACAACCAGAGCATAAAGGAGCCGCGGGGCAAGGCCGGCGACCGCACGATTATGAAGTCTGCCGAAAGGAACACACCGTGCGAGTGGACGTCGGCTATGAAGCTCGTGCTGATTCAGCTCGGTGAGATTAAGAAGCGCGTGCGTACTTACATATATAGCCGCCAGCGTCACCGCTGCTTGCGCAGCTGCGCACGCTACAAGTCGCGCTGGAGACTCGTGGCCGTGACCCCGACTGCAATCCACCGCGGCGCAAACCATACCGTAGTTTTACAGCAGTAAACGAATTGAGACAAGCGTTTACGCGGTTACGCGTTCAACCGCTTGATAGCTTGTCTCGTGCTGCTGATATGATAAAGTTGATGTATAGGGTAGCGCATGTGTAGTAGCAGTAGTGCCAGTCAAACCGTAGTATCAATAGTTATTCGCACCAAACGCTGTGTACCGCTCCTGCTGTCGGCGTCTGCTATTGGTATTCACATGTAGGGCTCCAGCCCACCAGTGCCCCATGAGGAGTGCATCACACCTATTTTGTATTTGTCGGGCCTTAGGCATCGACTCTTGTATTGTTATTAACCCCTGCGGGGCTTCGGAGAGAAAACTTGACGAACCACTGCGGGCTCCGGGGTGGTGCATCAAGTGTCCGAATTACAAAGCAAGAAGTTGTACGGCGCACGAGCAGCATGATTGTACTACCGTACCATTCTCCCCTTCGGGATTATGGTTGGCTTGAGATCCCGGGAGGGTCGCAAGCTGACAATAATGGAGAACACAGCAGGCGTTCGTTCCTCGTGTCAGCTACGTACTCGTACGTACGAAGCCACCGTGGAAAAGAACGAAGAGCGCAGCAAAAAAATGCTGAAAACCCCCTCGGACGAATTTTCTTGGAAATTTCCGGGCTGATTATTTCAACAACGGGGGGGGGTGCAAACGCCGAGCGATGTGTCTATGGAACGGGTCTCGACGAGATATTTCCAAAGCCACCATTGCTGCTGGGTGTGCCCCCGTTGTTTTGGAGAAAACCGACTCGGAAATTCGTTCCCAAGGGGGTGTGTTATCTTGTATCACCCGGGTGATAAGGTACTCGGACTGCTGCGCGCTCACGTTTTTTAACAGCCGGTTGATAAGAGCACCCTTCTCGTTTCTGTGGTCGAAGTACAGCAGTACCTTGAGATGTAGCAGTCTGGCTGCCAGGCGAATAATGTCGTCGTTTCTTCCTTTTCGATCGTTCCCAAAGTATGCGCGCGGAGGGAGGGAGGTACTCATTTGTTTCTTGCCTTCGTCATTTGACCATTGGCCACGCATCCCTTTCGAGACGGAGCTGGGGGGTATACATTGCGATTGATAGATTCAGTAAAACATATTTGAAGCGGCAAATATTGGAGCACTGAACCTGAGCCATACGGTAGGTGGTAGTACAATACCACTCCCCCCCCCCCCTTTTTAATAGTCAATTTTACTTTCCAGCTCAACTCTTGCCCTCCATCCGAGAGCATCGTCAGCGCTGCTCCATGAATCGGTATCGGTATGTTTGTCATGCTTCCCGTCTGAGCTTCTCGAAAAATCTTGTGCCAAAAAATATTGTTGTTATTTTTCCATTCCACGATATTTCTTTCTGAACCAGTGAAGGAGTTCCGGCCGTTCAAGAGTGCCGGCAGGAAAGGCAGCGTCGCCGCGAAGTGGGGATTGATACATGCCAAAATCGTTGCCGAGGGAGGCAGCCCGATCGGAGTCGCGTTAGCGGGAATTTCTAGGTCGCGGCTCGAGTCACACTTCCGTCTCCTGTTGGCATACAAGCGCAAGAGCATCGAGGAAGCGCGGCTTTCTTCGGGCGGAGACTCGGGAGAGGTCGAGGGGGAAGACGAAAACCTGGTGAGAAGTGATATATAGCAGTACTGCTACTGTTGTTGACGCGCAACAAAGCAGCGGTAGCTGGCGCTTGAAAAACGGTGCTGCTGATAGCACTACTGGCCATTGGCGTGCGGCAAACCAGCGGTAGCCGACGCTTGAAGAGCGGTGCTGCTGAGCTTTTGTATGTGAAGTATTATACCTACTATTAATAGATGTATATACGCCAAGACGTCATGTGGAGTATTTTACATGTGAAACGTAGGTCAAGATGCACTGAGCCTGCATGTGCAGTACCGGCTAGACTTAGGTCAACATATACTCGGGGCAGATACATTTAGTCCAGAATAACATACGCGGCAGCGGCACGCTGATGCTGTAAATTAGTGTTGCTCTGGGTGCTGCACTGCTGCTGTACTGCTTGCTCTTGTCGTGCACGTTACCCGGGTAGTATTGTATGAACAATCTGCGTGGTACTTGGGCCTGTAGCGAACGACACACGCGCGTCGTACGAAGCTTTACCTGAGTTCGCCTGCATCTGACTTTCATTTCACATACCTGGTACAGTATTTTTGAACTGCACAGCGCGACACAAGGGTTAGCAAGGTCTCTGGAAGGCCCGCGTTTTTTGTTTTTGTTTTTGCTTTCCATCCCATCTGCAGTACCAGGTACGCAACAGCAGATAAGAAGTTGGTAGTTGATGCTAATGATGACGATGACGATGTTCTCACAGTATTAGTTGTATCATAGCATATTTCCCTGGCATCTATAGCCCTTGGTCACAAAAACCGGCTAAACAAAAAAAAGCGTTTCGAGATGGTAAAAACAAACAAGTCCAGGAGTTAAGAAACTTGAAACTTTTGCTCTTGCTTTCTGCACGAATCACTATAAATTCATTTTGTTTTTCTCATACTGACATGAATGTAGGGCACACCCTGCCTCACACAAGAAATCGAGTCTGGACCAAAATAAGGCTTTCTTAGCCCTTTTAGTATTGCACTGTACATTCACATATATCTGACTCTAATCCCAAATAATTAGTCTGTAAAGCGGGTGTGCAGTCCTTAAGGCCTGAACGGGTTAAGTGGTGTTGAGTGATTTATTGTATACCACTATGTACCAATATATAAGGACCGTTCGTATACTAATATTAAATATATGCGGTCCTTGTATTTTGGGACAGAGTGGTGTGCACTACTGTAGTTTTCTCCAGCCCCCCTACCTTTACAAAGTAACTCTGATCCGGGTCCACAAGGTAGGCACCCCCTCCTCCCCCCCTCCCCACTCGTACGGTGCGTGTCTTCGTTTTTATCGCTGGACAAAGGGTGCAGTGTTTTCTTCTCTTTTGGACTCGTGTCCCATACGATTAGAGGGATACTGTTTTTTTTATTTCTGTCGAGGTTAAGTTTCCTCCACATGGCTGTGAACTCCTTTAGAAATGCACCCCACGTTTTTTTGGGGGTTTCTACGATACGGCAACGCGACAGATCATTTTGATGGGTACTTCTACGGCGTTGTTGGGAGTGCTTCCAGCATTCCGCGACGCTGCGTAGTTTAGGCGCGTGCGAGTGCATATAGAGGGTGTGGCCATACACCGGATACCAGGTATACAGCAAGCAACATGTCTTACCAAAAACACACAAAATAACTTTTTTTGTATAAACTACTTGAAATTAATGTGGGTTGTTTTTTTCCCACTTCGGAAAGGGCTAACATATTACATAGACATACTTACTTTTGTCTTTCTTAGGGATCCCTCATCCCTGGCCTCTCAGAGCTCCCACTTCGAACACCGCCTCCGTTCATTACTTGATCATGCTCTCTCTCTTTGTTCCCTATATACTTTAGTTGGCGAGAGGCTTCTTCCTCTTTCAGTTTTGGGTTCGTGTGTGTGCCCAGACAGCACGGCAGCGCGGGCGAGCCCGGCGCCATCGCGGGTATGGGAGGGCGCTGGCCAGTAGAGGGGGGGTCAGAAGGAGCGCGGTCGCCTTTTTCGTGGCTAGGCGTGGCGTGTCCACCGAGACACGAGGGAAGCATGAAGGCGCTTTGTCTGCGTTGCTGCTGCAGCATGTCCGAAAATATAAGGGTCGTTTGTTCCTGTAAAATAAAATTCAAGCGGTGATTATTTATCGGAACAAATAGGATTTAAAGAGAAACCCCGGCAGTTTGAACACCATCATGATGGAGCGGGCGAACGAGGGCCACGGTGAGCACCGGGCACTGGGGCAGAGAGGCAGTAAAGCTCGACCCGGACCGAATCGATGGCGACGTGATCGCGGAGGGACGGGGAGCATCAAGGCTGACAGAACGCGAAAGACGTCAAAACGTTTTTTTGTTTTTTGCGGCGCAATGGGTCCGATGGGATTTTTTTTCTTTTTTGCGAGTACGAGTAGGTACGAGCATACTCGTATGAGTACGAATACGTACGAGTATACTCGTATGAGTACGAATACGTACGAGTATACTCGTATGTACGTACGTACAAATGTGTACGTCTTTCTTCTTTCTCAGTTTTGTTGATTTCCTTCTTTTCGTACTTCACAACTTGACGACCGAGCTGTGCTGTGCTTTCTCTTTCATACATGCAAAGTACGAAGTAATATATACCACCGTTCGTTGTTGTTGTACTACCACACATACTCACGAAGGCACAAATCACACCCACCACAGCAGGCAGCGCCGCGCCGTGCTGTGAGCCGTGTTGCTGTGCTTTCTCTTTCGATCATACAGCTTTGTTGTCCTCGGGCATGGAGCTAATGTGCATCCCGAGCATGTTTTGCATGCATGTCAAGTCCGCCGTTTCTTCCCTGTGCACCATGAACCTCTCTTACCATGAACCTCTCTTACCATGAACCTCTCTTACCATGAACCTCTTGGCATTTTCAAGTCGGTGCTTTTGCTTGCACTATACATCATGGGCCTCTTCTGCCCCTTTCCTTGCGCGAGCGTAGCGGGCGGCGTCAGCCGCCCGCGAAGCGGAGCCCTTGTATATATATACCAGGAATCGTTTTTTTCTTAACCCGTCCCACCCTCCGCCGCCTCGCTGTCTTCCTCCGCCGTCTTTGGCGCCCGGGACAAGGCCATGGACAACATGGTTGATGCGATACAGGCCGACCTTACCGCCAAGATGGCCGAGGAGGAAAACAAACACAAAGACGACCGGCCAGCATGCGGAGAGACGCAGACCGGCTCGGAGAGGCGTAGCCCTGGAGCAACCCCTTTGCCGCCCGGCCGACCCCTTATTCGTGGCTCGCGCGGAAGTGGAAGTGGAAGTGGAAGTGGAGGAGGAATTTCCGGCGAAGATTGGTTCGACTGGACTTCTAAGGTCGTCGGAGGTAGGTCGGTTGTTAGGCCTGTGAGTTGGCTGACGTACAAGCCGTCGACTATTACGGGGGACCATATAGTAAATAGGCCCAAATGTTTTTGTTAAAAATAGGGGGGAAAAAATACAGATTTTTGTAGGGCTGGGCACTGGCTGACTCAGTCAGTAGCGATTATACTGCCGTCAAAATCGATCAGTGTACTGGATCGCAGCAGTGTGCTGCCTCTCCTCTCTTTTCTCTCCTTTGTTCTCCCGACACGCATTTGGTGGGTTTCCGTACTATAATATGGCGTGTTTGTTGGACGTACGTACGTAGGACAAAAAAAACTACTGGCGAATATACTGGCCGGGCCAATCAGTAGATTGCTCGTACTGCCAGTAGATTACTACTGCCAGTACATACTGTGCCAGTGCCCAGCCCTAGGTTTTTGCGTTTGTAGTAGGTCCTATTTACTATGGCCCCCCGTAGTAGTTCTTAGTTGCTAAGTACCGTAAGGATGTGTGTTATTGCTCGTAAGGGGTGCGATCGTTTTTCAGACTCTCTCGAGTTTTTTTTTTTTTCCAGAACGAGAAGGTTGCCGAATAAATACCGGGCAAGGTGTTTTTTCGGACATATCTGGTCGGGAGCCATCCGAACCTATATATGCTGTTCGACTTCACGTACATAATAGGCGCACTTTTACCACTGTCGAGAAAACGAGCACGATGAAAAACGATCGCGCTCGCACCCCTTGTTTGCGATAACCCGCATACTTACGGTGCACCAGTACAAGCATATAGACTAACCATGCTGAGCGCGTGCTGCTGTGACAGCAAACCTTGCTGTGTGGGTCGGGTGCTTGATCATCTGTATTGCTCTACTGTATACTCCAGCGGCTCGGGTTTCAGGTGGTGTGGCCGATGTTGTAAGCCGTCGATGATTTCGTCTTCCCCCCCCCCCCCTTGACGCCCCCAAGAGGTTTCCAATCTGGCCGGTAATATAGTACCCGTTTTAATTATGATAGGAGTATCAAACGTGCCTTATGTTTCCGGCCAAAGTGGCACACGTTTGGGCACACGCAACCCCGGCAGAGATGAAACTGGTCATTCCTCGACACCGGCGGGAAGGACGAGCCGATTCTGAGAAGGGTCGGCGCGTGCCGATCGTGTCTGACATCCTTCGTACCTGGTACGCTCTTGCGAGTATTGTTCGAATGGGTCGGTTGAGGTCTTGCTGGATTATCTCTGAGGTCCTTCATACGTTCTCTTACGAGTGGTATTTGTTTTAATAGGTCCGTTGAAGTCTGGCTGGACCAATCTCTGAGATCCTTCAAACGTTCTCTTGCGAACACATTGTTTTCGAACGAGTCTGTTGAAGTTTGACTGGGGAGGTTTTCGACAGCCGCTGGCAAAATGCAGACACTCGGCGAGCTCCCGTCCATATTTCGACGTTGAGAGTCGCGCCACCGTAGAGGCGGTACCCGAATCAGTTTTTTTCTTGTGCGGGTTCCTAACACGAGAAGCATTCTATGTCTCACCCCGAAACCCGACTTAAAAGGGGAAAATGCGCTCGCAACCCGAGGAACATTCTCATGCGCTACAATAAAGGCACATCACACATTAACCCTACGTATAACATTACTGCTGCAAATAGCATGCTACTCTAAGCCCAAGGAACCGAGGAATATGTCCCATACTTTTTGTTGCAGCTCTGTTGTTGTTGTTGCTGCTGTCTTCAGATCGAAACCGTTCTTTTTACCTTGACTTCATCTGTGCACCCAGTGTCCGTCCTGATCGTTTATCCTAAAGAGATAAGAATTATCTGGTCACAGACTGTGAGACAGAGAAAAACCTGTCGGGATTAAAACGGCAAACACACCGATAGGACCGCAACTTCATTGGGTGTGCTTTTCAGTCGAGTAACACCGGTTTTCTTGATTTATTTGGTCCTGGAAGCACCGTCTCTACCACATGGCATGGTTGTTCGATGAGTTATGCTCCCGCCACGGGGTCGCCCACAAACCCCCCCAGAAAAAACCTCACGCCCACCACATGAGCTTGACAAGTACGTTATTAACGGGTGCGCCTGCTGCACGCGCACAGATGAATCGGTCTCCTGCTCATGTATGGTCCTAAAAATACAACGCTCCCTCATCCCCCGTTCCCCTTCCGTCTCCAAACACAACAATACCCGAAGATTCGGACACCGAAGATTCGGACAACAAAGATTCAGACAACGAAGATTCAGACACCGGAGATCCGGAGGCAGATCCGGACGCGGGGGGCGAGGCAGACTCGGGTGACACGAAGACGGGCAAGGGCGTCGACCGGAAGAAGGGGAAAGGGAAGCCGGGGCCGAAGGGGCGAAAGGCTGCTGCGCGCACTCCCAAGGCGACCCGCAATCTGCTTAACCTCGACAACGAGGCGAACGGGGAGGACGGCCTGTTGGCGTAAGTTGCACGTGGTCTCTTTTTTTTCGCGCAGTAAGAGTTAGACGTCTTCGTCTTGCAAGCAAGATATACTGTGTTGTATATTAAAAGTTGAAATAAACATGAGCCGTGAGATCGAGCGTTTGGTCCGGACTCATGTTTCCAAAGATGCGTGTGATACGTCGATCGCGCGTACTACGTACGGGTTTGATATGACCTCATGAAGGATGTATATTCCTTGTTGAGAGGGACAAGATCTGACGGCTGTAAACCTCAGGGGTGTGGGTGCACAAATATCAAGGAAAATAGTAAACCAAAACTGTGAGATCGAAAATTTCCTCAACACTCGTCTTTGCGAGCGTGGTGTGATAATACGGTCACGCAATCTATATGGGGTGTGTAAGTTTTTATAATTGGTCTACAAATTATGACAGGTTTGAAAGCAACGAATTCGCTGCCTACCAAGTATGCCATAAAAGGCAAATGCTGTAGTTGCGGTACACTCCATGTAGGTGTTGCAGCAGGGTCACCAGAGGCCCAGCCCGATTGCTCGGGCTCGTGCTGCTCATATATAGGATGTTTAAAAATACATGTGTGAGGTACGAGTAGAACATGTATGTATACGTATAAACACGCCGCTTCCGGGTCTGTTTATTCGCACCTACCTTTTTGGAATCTGGTTCGACAGTTGCAATCATTGAGTCAACAGCCTCTTAAATAATTCGTTTTTTTTTGTCGTTGGAATATTCCATGTGGAATATTCCATGCTAATTTAGGTGCGTGCACTAACCATCATCGTTTTTGTCAGTTTCAAGGATTTTTCGGTAAGGTTTATTTAGGTCTGAAGTCGAAAACCATCCATTGTCGAATCTTACCACTGGTCTGCCACCAGAACCGGGGGCGACGGCAGAAACCAGTGCGATTGTGTGGGCACATCGCTTTTGTGTGTTGATACAAGGGCGCACAAAAAAAAAAGTTATCGACACCACACCCACCCCCCCCCTATATTAGAGGGAAGAAACCGGACCGTTGTGATCCCAGAAAACAATAAGTCAAGTTTTTTTTTAATTACCCCCCCAGCGAAAAAAAAACAGGGGGGGTCTCTAAAACCAAGTTAAAAAAAAGGGAACAAAAAACGAAAAACAAATGGTTTTCGCTCATTTCGTCCTGTGATCACAGCGATCCGGTTTGTTTTTCATTCTGACCTTCCTACGTGTGTGGTGTCGTTTTATCTTTTTTTTTTACGCCCCTGGTTGATATACAATTCACCCGTTACGTTTTGCAGTCACAGATGAGGGTAGGACCCATCCCACCCGCCATTGTAGGCGCGTTGTTGTTGCTGTTGTCGTTGTTGTTGCTGGGTTTTTTGTTGTTGTGTGTGTTTTGCCCGTTACCTTGCAGGGGCAGACTCCGTACGTAGAGCAGGACTCCTTCCCCCCGCCCACTCCGATACGTGCCTTGGAGCTGCATTTCGCGCGAGTTGGGTTCAGCACCCCCTGCGCTGGAGAAACGCTACGGTAGAGGGTATATACTATATACCTGACTTACTTTTGGACACCAAGACTCTTGGCTACTTTTGGGCACCAACACGTTTCTGGCTGAGACTATTATTGGTAGTATACACTCCCTAACTGAAGAACAACCCAGTATTAGTTTCGGTCGCATACGTGTCGCACACCCTGTCTCAAGAATCTCTCGCAAAAGCTCTCACTCACATACAGTACAGGACACCTAGTAAGAAACAGGAAATCTGGTCCAGGCTGGATTTCTTATTTGAGAGAGGGTGCTCTCTACACAAATTTCAAGATAACGTCTCCATAATTCTTGATTTTCCTCTATAACTATCACCCTGGATTTCTTATTAGCCTGCTTCTGATCAGGCGCTCTGTACTGTATATTCGCGTTTTGGGTTTCGCCTCCGCGCCCCCACGTGCCAGCTTCTTGCAGGAATCGGTCAAGCAGAACGCGATCGATCACCGAGCGCGCTGGCAAGCAGACCGAGACCACGCCGACAAAGTCCGCAGGCGCGAGCGCGAGGAAGATGCGAAGGCCAGGGCGGAGGCGAAGAAGATAGACCACGACGCGTTCATCGCCCGCCAAGCCGCTGTCAGGCTGCGCGAGAAGGAACAGCGCGAGCAGGACAGGCTGGACAGAAAGATGGAGTACGAAGAAGCGTGGAGGCTCGAAGAGTCCCGTCGCGCGCACGAGCTCAAAGTGCTGGCTGCCCAGATCGAGCTCGCGAGATGCAGATCGAAGTGAGAATCCTGAACAAATCGCGGAAAGTTTAGCCTGCTTGCCCACACGCGGGGGGGGGGGGGTTCCCATATCGTGCATGGCCGCAGTCGTATGACCATAGACCCTCGCATCCCTACAATGCCGGGACGGAGCACGTTGGGTTTTCACCAACCAGGCAGGCATTGCATTTTTTAGTGCGGTCGACGTATGTTGCCGGGCGTGCGTGCACTGCACTACCTGCTTCGCCGTTTGACGATTCTTCTGCTCGTGTGTTCATTTTGTATGGAAGCTGGTGGGAACAACTGGTGTTGTTGTTGTTGTTTTCCCCCCAATGTTTTGGGCGGAAGCCGCAGGGGGGGGGGGGGGAGGTTAGACACGTTCTACGATAGAGGTATGGCACCTTCTGGCCAAAGTTTTATCTGACTATTAGTATACTCGACTGAGCACTCCCCCCACCGTCACTGGGAATATAATTTTGTGTTGCACCATTTCTAGCCGATGTATACCAACTACTGTAGGTCATGGGATTGGTCATCGGGATAAGCGTACGTTGTTTCTAGGGGGATCAGTTTTGTTTTTTTTCGGGGTTTAGGTGTATTTCACTGTTTCTGGAGGGATCACTTTTGTTTTTTTTTCGGGTTTAGGTGTATAGAGAGCGCTCCTCAAGCGAGGAGCCAGAGAAACATTAGGTGCCCCCATGCCGTAGCCCTCGGCGTTACTTGTTTTTCGTTGTTGAAGTGCTGGCACCGGGTACTACGTATGTATACGGAGTAGGCCTATATCACCGAACGATATCCCTCGGGACTATTTTCTCGCATTTGTTTCGCCAACTATGTCGTAAATGCACAGTACAATGACTGGTGTTTATTCTATCGTGGTACTGGCTTTTTTCGTTTGTCGTCGGGATGTACGCGAGGGGGGGGAAGGGGGCAGTGGGCCTGGTGGAATGGGGGAGGGAAGTTAACTTGTAGACAGTGTTTCACTTAGAAGTAGATGTATTTGCGTGTGGTTGATCATCGCACCGTGTGCAAGATCAGGGGGCAATTGACTTAATAGGCGGCCGCTGCAGTTTGTAGACAGCGTTGTCTGCGAATGTATCATTAATAGTAGCTTGTGTTTATTTTTCAGTCTGCAATCTGCTGGAGGCCGAGGGACGTGGGCGAAAATTGCACAATGTAAAATCGGTTCATGTTACTGCTAGAACAGGAAGGTCTTGCTTATGTTAAAGAGCGCGGTAGGGTAAGAGGAACACCTTGACATGGAGGCGCACGTGCTGATGTCAGTGTCGCCGTGTCGTAGGGAGACAGTTCGGGTGTTCAGAGCTCACGATGCGGCGAACTAGTGGGAGCATCGACCAGCCCATACCCGGTGGTACCATGCGGGTGTTTGCAGTATGGGTTGGCGCACGGGGACACGTGGGTTACACGGAATAGGTACGAGTATTGGATCGGATCGGATTGGATCGGAATGGGTCTCGTAGATTAATTTTGTTTTACGTACTCTTCCATCTCAACTCGCGGGAGCTTTATACTAGGCCGTCTTCAGATCGATAAGTAGTCACAGGCGTCTACCCTTCCCCCCCCAGGTATGTATATATATATATATATACATGTAGACGGCCGCAATGCATTGAGAGGCAAACGGTGTTGAGCGGCGAACCAGCCAACACTCCGCCACTCGGTTAACCAAACCAGCGCAGGCGGCTAGTACGTATTGTAGCCGTTGGTCCAAAATAGTGGAGATATAATCGGGATGACTTTTCACAGAGGCCCTGCAATACAAAGACAGGTTTTTGCGTATGCCCTCCTTGCATGCGTGCCCAATACGTAACATCGTTGTGACGATGGGGCTTACATATGTTTTGGAGTAGATCGTCGTGGTATGATTATGCCGGCTTTCCCTTGGCCCTGCTTCTCAAACACCCGGTTTATCCCAGTAGTATTGACTCCTCTTTCCAGGGCATGGGTTGGGATCTGGCGACGGACCACCTACCAGGAAACAAATAAATATTACACACACACGGATGAGTGTTCAAGCTGGATTTCTCGACAAAATAGGGGTGGTGGCAAGCGCCCGAACGGTGCGTCTGCTGAAACAGCTCGCCGGAATATTTCCGAAGCCATTGTTTTACATTTTGTGTGTGCCCCCCTTGGTACGGTGAAAGCCGGCTCAGAAATGCATCCCAGGGGGAATGCTATCAATCGTATGTTGAGCGGTGTCCCATGTAGTCCTCACGGACGGGTGCCGGCGACCCAGTGGCCATGTCCACCCCCCCCCCCGCACGACGGCCAGTGCAATAGCATGTTTGCGTTAAACAACTCGGTCCCAGGGCCGTGGTTAGCGGGAGCTTGTGAGAACGCGACGGAGTATGGCGGGGTGGCACCACTGACCGGGGGAGAAGGCCTCATCTTGAAAAATAAAAAATGAACTGCAAGGATCAGCGGCAGCGCAGAATTTTGAAAACATAAACGTTGAGGTGCTATCACATGACAGCCGCGTCACTCCCACCAACCAAAACAAATGTTTTGCGAAACCGCACTGAACACGTGTGGTTAGCAATGCTCAAGCCGGAAGTAGATAAGGGAGTAAATTTTGTGCAGAGCGAGGGCTTTTTTTGTTTCCATGTTTTCCTTATTTCGGAGTGCTTATGAGTGATCAGTGTTGAAGCTCATGCTGCACATTGTTGGATGGCAAATATCACAGTAACACTACTATAATTCGCGGCCGGGACCTCATCAGACCCATCAGCATTTAGCGGTTCGACAATCTCCTGGTTCCTGTGATTCTTGACCGTTTCCTCCGCCTCGAGGGTCGAAGTCGATCATCGACGTTTATGCACAGGGGCAGAGGGTCGCCCAGAAAACAAGTATGTATGACCAACACTCCCTTTTTTCACATTCGGCCCCCGGGTGGGGGGGTGGGGGGGTCAGCCAGACTAACAGCAAGTTATATTCTACTGAGGGGGTGGTCGATTATCATCCCCCACCCCACCGATGCCACGCGATTTCTGTGGAACCCGACCGCGCATATTATCTTCCAGCTGTTGGAGGATCGAAAACCTCACCTCAGAATAAATCGGTGCTTGGAAACGTGCGGATAGGCTTCTCGGTGTGCGTGTCTGAACGGCCAGTGCACCACACCTTTATGTACGTATGTAAAAGCTTGTTAGGTGGTATGTTGAAAAAAAATCTGTTTCGGTGGAAATCATGGTGAAACTATGGCATGGGCCCATATAGGTCAGTCCGTGGGGTGAACCATGACGCACACCCGTAGTTAACCGTGGCGTACCCAGTGGGCTCATTCATAACGCTACTCGTACCCATGAACTACAGCATGCCACGCATGTAGTAGGTCGTCCCACGGCGGTTGTCCGTGACTTGTTCCATGGCTGACCATTGTATATACCATGGTTAACCATTGGTTGGACCATGGACTGGTCCACGGGTTGTCCGAGTAACGTATATCATCGGGGCAGGGGGGGGGCGATGTACGTATATAGTCGTGGCGTTTTTTTTTCTGGGTGCCCTCGACGGGGGTGGCAGCCTGATCGTTTCAGATATTATTGTTGGCTGTAATAGGATGGGGTCGAGTGCTGGCGACTTCGTATTGAGCATGACACTGGTGCCTCGTTTTATATAGTATACTGATGTACTGCTGCACACTGTGATCGGTATTCGGAGTCTCTTCGCACCCGCAGTGCGTACGTAGTGGTAAGGGCCCATATTAACGAGTATAAAATAAATTCAATTTGGGAAAAATAAAATTCAAATCCGCTTTTCATTGGTCAGAACCCGCACCACCACCCAAGATTATACCCCAAGATCCTAATATTTGGTGCTGGTGCGTGTGTTGACCAATGAAAAGCGGATTTGATTTTGATTTTTTTCCAAATTGAATTTATTTTGTACTCGTTAATACGGGCCCTAAGGGCCCGTCTTAACGAGCAAATAAAAAATGAAAATAAAAAATGAAAATAAAAACGAAAAGCAGAACTAAAGAATAATCGAGCCTCATTGGTCAAACAGCAAAAAACAGCAGTAGAGATCCCGAAAACTCATTTTTTTTTTTTCGTTTTTTTTTATTGCCAGAGGGGTTTTTTTTAATGAAAAGGGGTGCAATATTATCTGATTATGGGATATCAGCGCCAAGAGGAACATAGGATGACCTGTTCGCAAGCGCACGGTGGGTGGAGTAGTGCGTGGGGCTGCTGCAGGGCTCGTGCGCCATCAAAGCCAGCATCTATCGGTAGGGTATAACCAAGCTGTGCCTATGCAAGAAACCAGAGGGTCAGGAGGTGCCTGTGGCGATATATTTTGCGATGGGGGTGCCAGAGAGCGGCCCAATGTCTGCCGACAAACGGCGAGGACTCAAACACAACTTCCAGGGCCTTCCCGAGGGAGCGGGTTGGACCACGAGCACCGCTTGCTCTCAGGGGTGCCTCGCGCGTGCGAGTTGGGTTTGTGCAGCTGCGTCGTTGGGTGCATTCGCCGCGAGTCCATATGCGGTGGCGGTTGAACTATTCCGTGATTCAAAAAAGAAGTTGCACCGCGAGTTTTTACTTCTATTTTCGTTTTTTTTTTCAGATAAAGTTGGCTGTCGTTTGGACTCAACTGCGTTTTTTTATCAAAAAACAAAAGGCTGTTCGTCATTTTCATTTTTTATTTTCATTTTTTATTTGCTCGTTAAGACCCACCCTAACATAACAAAATAACGGCGAAATGGGAAAATGTGACCGTTATGTTTTTTGCCTGTTCTGTCAAGGATATCGAAATTTATACGTGAGGGCAAAACGGTCATCTGGCTCGCTTATACCTCAAGTCGTGGATCATACCCAGCTTCGGAGCAAGGCACACCAATCCGCACTATGGAGGCCCCACAAGCCTAACTTTGATGTTCTAACGTGTTGCTTCCTTGCTAGAAGGCGCTATCTTGTCCTCCATCAGTGCAGTGCAGTGAGTCAGTGGGTGCGTCGGCTGCCCAACTTATAGCCCCGACTGGCCCCTTCAAAATAACGCAACAATCGATCCCACGAAACCCTCGCGCGTTTGAAATATGAAATGTGTGAAAATGTGGCATGTGGTGGCCAGTCCCTGCAGTTCTCACTCCGGATCTATCCTGTTGACAGTTGTACAGTGTGCAGCACCTCGATAGCGTGAGCACCCGCCTCCAACAACGCCTGGCTCCACGTCTGGTCCACAACACTCACGATGTCAGCGACAGTGAAAATCGAGTCCGACTGCAGAAGCAGCGTGATCTCTCAGCAGACTCTCGACGGCGGAGCTGGGGTGGAGGAAGCGGGAAGCACTGCTGTGCTTCCCGGCGAACAACGGCCGGCTTCTCTGCGCTCGGTGGACGACAATCGCCGGACAGCTCGCGAGGATGAGGCAGGTCAGTGGCCGCCGTGTCGATGTCCACGGCTTCCCGCCATGGGTCTCTGGTGCTCCAGCAGGCAGGCGATCAAACTATATACCTGGCACACCAGTATGCGGCTACGAGTTTAAATCTGTTTTGTTTTGTTTTCGTATTTTTATTTTGAATTTTGTATTTTTGCACCAGTGGGGCAGGGCGCAGGGCCCTGTGAGCTGCTGAGCTTCTGTATCAACACACTCGAGTCTCGAACTATCAATACTCGTACTCGTACCTGGTAGATGGCAAGCCGTTGGTGTGCAGGTGTACGGCGGCACAGCAGCAATATTCATGAGCTGGTGGGCCAAGACGGCTTCTGTTATGAGCTTGGCCGGCAAGTCTGCAGAGTCAGAATCTGAAGCCTTTCGAGTTTTCGAACATGAGTTTCGCTGAAATCCTCGATCTCATGGCGCAGGTGTCAAAGTGATCCTACGTACGTACGACATCCCGCGCGCCATTTTGATTTTTGCTTCACGATAAGAAACAGGAAATAGGATCCCGGGCTGGATTTTTTTATACAGTATTAGAGGATGGGTGCGTTTTACTCGTACAATACGAGTACAACTTCAGAATAACGACTCCCGAATTTCTTATTTTCCTGATAATACGTATCAACCTGCCTTTCTTACTGTTCGTTTTCTTGTTTGGTGTCCTGTACTGCTTGTATCCACCGTCCACTGGACGGTGGGTACGAGTACAAGCAGCAAGGCCGTCCACTCTTCTTGAGAGCATTAACTTATTTTTTTTACAATGTAGTATTTTGAATTTTTTGAATTTTTGAAGACGAGTACTACTCGTATATACAAGCTACAAGTATGTTTCTCGTCCTGCTGTAGTACTCGTAGCCATACGGCCGCGGCTCCGCCCACGGCTATACCAGGTATAATCGTAGCCCTGCGTTGCCCATTAGAGGTTTAGTGTGGCGTAGTCATATATAAGGTGTGGTGTAGGAGTAAAGTGGCAGGGCAGTACTCGTAGTGTGGTGTGATGTACGATACCGGTACGAGGTACAAGGCGCTTCGCTCCGCGAGCGGCTTCCGCCCGCTATGCTCGCTCGCAAGGAAAAACTACACGGTTATGTTAGGTAAGGTACGCATCTACTATACTGTAGGAATACCCGGGTTAAATACCCGGGTATGTACCTCACATAACCACTTAGGTGCGTTAGGTACGACCTCCGATGCTTACCTAACTTTTAGGTACGATAGGTACAACCTCCGATACTTACCTAACTTTTACCTAACTTTACGTGTATACGGCTTTCGATACTTACCTCAGTTTTACGTAACGTTAGGTACGCCCCCCGACACTTACTTAAGTTTTAGGTATGACTTTCCGGTACTTACCTAAGTTTTGCCTAACGTTAGGTACGACCTCTGACACTTACCCAAGTTTTACCAAACCTTAGGTACGACCTCCGATACTAACCTAAGTTTTAGGTACGGTAGGTACGACCTCCGATACTTGCCTAGTTTTTAGGTACTATTAATAGCTTATCTTCTTGAAATCTGGTGGTCACAAAACATGTAAAAACAAACGTTTTGGTGGAAGAAAACAAGCAGGTACAATATTAATATTATACTGGTACGTGCTTTTCGGTACCAGTACGCAAGGGGACGGTACACTATTAGTAGCGAGCTGTGGTATACCATCCCGTATCACTTGCAACCAAACAGTACCATGAGCATATCCATGGTGTAATACGGACACGCGAAAAGAGAAGAAGAAAAACGAAACAAACAAACGAATACGAAGAAGGCAAAAAAGGAAAGGAAAGAGATAATGACTATTAAGAAAACGAAACGGAACGAAACTAACCCAAACATGCGTTCAGGGCGCAGGCCCCGAGTCCCGAGGGGACGAGGTTGCTGTTTGCTGGTACGATCAGTCCTATACCCAGCTGATGGACCGACTGATGGACGCCACATAAAAACCAGATGGAAGACAAGGAAGACGGCAGAGACAACGAGCTAAATCAAAACGAGCATTCCAATGTCCAGCTGGTGGGCCAAGGACAACACAAGAAGACAAATCAAAACAAGACAAGAAGACAAAAACAAAGCGCAGCGACAAAGGGCTACGAACATAAAAGTCACAAACTAAAAAAAAAAAAAAAAAAAAGAGTGAAGCCATCAACGCAGAGTCGCAAAGTACAGGAGTTACCATCGGCTTTGCAGGAAATAGAGCAACAAAAAGAGCAAGAATAAAAGTGATTGTAACAGCAGTAGTAAGCTGTAGTCGCTGGACGTTTCAACTAGAAAGACGACCAGTGCCGCGTTTCGGTGGGTTCCTTCGCTTTCTTAACCGGCCTAGCTTGCTGTTCTTATGCCTTCTTCAACGCGGCTCCCTCCCCTCCCCGGGCCTTGGGTTCTTGGGTTTAACGAAGTCTTGAGTTGGTGCTCAGTTTGTACCTTAAGCGCTCGTCGTTTTGCTACTTGCTCCTTCTCCGTAACAAACCGGCGCTTCATGTACTGGTCTGCCGCTTCCTCAACACGTCTGAACCACGTTCCCGATTTGTCTTCGCTGCCAGCGTCTATTGTAGTGTTCGACTTCGGTAGACAAGTCAGGAGGATAGCTTGCAGTGCACCGTACAAAATCCCACGAGAAGCTAAAGAGCTGATGCTATTATACCGCAGCGTGCCAAAGCCTACCGAGACCTTGGGGTGCAAACCTGGCAATACGATAGCGCTCGGAGTCGAAACAGAGATTCCATGGCACTCGAGCACGATGTGACGGACGTATATAGCGATTTTTTTCCTAGCAAGCGACTTTCCAGGGCTCCCAAGTATAAACCAAACGAGCCGTTCGCATTTTCCAATCTGGATCAAACCATCTCCTTGAGCAAGCATCCGTATATACATATGGGTGGAAACCCTTGTAAACTCTGGTGTTTTGTTTTCGTTTTGCTAAATGGAAACATGAACCAGGAGCCTCCCCTACATATCACTTGCGTCACTCAAGCAATGGCTCCGTGCTGTACTCTTGGCGGGTGCAAGAACCAGCAACTCGACGGTAGGAGGCCACGTTTACAACTGGTCCGGGGACACAGTCCGCACTCTCTGCCCTCGGTCATCAACTGGGGTCGAAGACCAGCCTGGGGGTGGTTTCGTTTGTGGTTTCGACGGCAAGTGCCGCGGGGGGTTAATGCCTCCCGCCGCCCACCGGCCTGCAGGCGCTACGCAGGCAAACCCCCCGCAAGTGCGCCGCGGGGTCGAGGTGTTTCCCGAAGAGGTAGGGAACGCCCCCAAGTGCACCGAAGGCCTGCTTGCCTACGGCTTTTCCACCTCTTCTGCGCCAAACTACCCTGCGAAACGTACGAGGCTCAAGAGAAGGAGGAGGAGAAACGCCAAGGAGGGTTTCGTCGAAGGTCAGACCGATGGCGATCCCCTGCTCGTATTGCACTCGCTCCTGTATCGGACGCGTTTTACAATATAGAGATAATAACAGCACTTTTTTTGCCCCAACCCCTTAAGAACTGGTCCCACGAATTTGGGGGAAAACTACTTGGAATTAGTGTGGGACATTTTTTTCGGTTCTGAATGGGTCAAGAGGCGAATATTTCTGACTTATCAGACTTCTGAACTCAGGAACTACCCAACATGGTTTGTTTTCGGTTAAATTGTTTTCGTTACACAGACCTAAGGCCGCCGGATATGCCCATCGGATTAAGTGCGCGTTTTTTTTCCTTCTAAAGCCAGTTTTTGGGTGAGATATAGAGCTCCTATACTATAATCAAGTGAAATTGCAAATTCACCCCTGCCGTGGCGTGCGTCCTGGCGCGTTTGCCGGTGGGGCCCTCTTTTACGTCTTGTGTATAAAATTTCTGATCGTTTTCAGTCTTGCCAGCACTCGCTGTGAGAGTGGCAATCGCCGACCCGGCCCGGCCCGGTCGTCTACCTGCTTGGTCATCTACCTATTTTTGTGGCCGTTATACTTGGAAAAATTAAAACACTACCGCTGTGAGATCTTGGAGCCGTTAGATATGTATGATACGAGTCTGAATTATCAAAATACGAGCACATACCCCGCGCCGAGGAGCATGATGTCAGGCATCTGCCGCAAGCGCAGCACAATCAGACCTTAACAACGAAGCAGAGCATGTATGTATGCACCATGCGTGCCGATCAGAGCGAGCGCGACAGCGCAAGCAAGTGGGGCAGAGTTGCCGAGCGCCGGGGTGATGTCGTCGACCGTCTATACCGCTCGCTGTGTTCTCCAAAACCAAGAAGCAAAGCATTTCCCGGCATAAATAAAAACTACCGCCTCTTTACAGACAGCGGTTGATAAGCTTGGCCAAAAACGGCTCTGGTGATGGCGAAGGGTCTGGCAATATTTGTAAGCATACCCGTACTGCCCACACTGCTCCTGTATATACCGTGAACACCAGATTTGAACGGGGCACTTGGAGGTGCCGTGCGGCAGAATTTCCCTGCCCCCGATAAAACGACGAGGAAGGCAGCAGCAGCAGACAACAGCAATGGCGTCTGCGCGACTCCGACAACCGAGTCCTCTCGGATTCGCAGCGCCCAAGCCCATCAAGCGGAGGCAGATTTAGCCGCCGACATGGTCAGCATCGACGAGGCATCGGCAAGGGCCATCATCTGCGCGGCCGTGAATGACGCGCTTATCGATCTCGTCAAGAGCCCCTCCTTCGTGAAGACGTTGACCGGAATAGTCAGGGAGCAGGTACTCGAGGGAGCAGTCGCCACCGCCGAGGGCATTTTGAAGTCGACACTGCAGCCTCAGCTCGAGGAAGCGACTGAGGTGGGTTAAATAAAATACACACCGGTTCTGAGCCAGAGTTTTATTTTTTTATTTTTTGCAAAACGTTTTGGAGTTGAGATTACAACCCCCCCCCCCTACACGCGTCTATGGTCATACGAGTACGGCCATGCATAACATGAGTACTCCCCCCCCCCGCACACACACGTACACATATATTGCGTGCTGTTAGCCCGACGTTGGAATTGAGTCGTCGTGTTCGCTATGTTGTCAAAGGTCAAATTGAAGCTGATGTGTTACGGAGTTAATTCATTGACGCTTGCATCGATACCTTAGTATTTTTTTCAAGCACTTTTTGCACAGCAGTAGTTCTCTTCATGTTGGAGTTTTTATTTTTTATTTTTTTTGCAATACAAGGGATGTTCTTACACTGCCCTTATCCGTCAACCACGGCACACTCCAATGCGCTGTCCTTGGTGTTGGATAGTTTTTCCACCCGTAAAGTGAAAAATAAGTTGTCGCCTTTAAAACCCAAAGCTAGATACACATACTCGTATGCTTGTTTTTTTCCGACGTTCTCATCCCCGCCAAAAGAGTGATGATTCTAAAGGAGATTCCTGCTGTACCAACAACCGCACCACAAATCTCGTTTGTCGTCGGTGAGTGTTGCGAATCGGATCTTACAATAGTATCGTTGGGCAAAACCAAAACACGCTGTTTTTTTCCGTCCAGGTCATGTTGGCGGCGGCCGCGTCCATGAAGGCCGCGGTTGACGTCGTGGAGCAGGCGACGGCTGCGCTCGAGGCGGCTACAAGCGCCGAAACAGGTGCTGCTGACACGCCCGTGGAGGCTAAGAGCGGGGGCAAGGCGAAAAAGGGTGTGGCTTCGGCCTCACTGGGCACATCGGGCGAGGAGGTAACGTGGCCGCCTCGTATATTTCGTTTGGCCGTGAGAGGAAAAAGTCCGATTGTCGACACGCTAGAAGCTCGATCCCCTATAAATAACACAATTAGGGTTGGGAATCGTGAGTGTGTTTGTGGGGGGGGGGCGATATCGTGTTCTTGACGTCTCCGTGTTATCCAACCTCAGCGAATTGATTGATTTTTTGTTTTAGTCTAGGATGAGATTTGCCCGCACTTTCCACTCTCGCGATGTTAATCGTTTTTGTGTTCATATTTCACTGTATTCCGTGATGTGAGTGGGACCACGCCGTGAATCCCGCAGACGTGTCAAGCGTAAGCCGCTTATATATAGGGTAGCCTGACCATGGAGACGTGTACCTGCTAAAAACATAAAATGTTGTCGAATATCTGCGTGCAAAATGCTGCGTGCAACGTAAACAGTGACCCATTACGGAGCCAGGCCTGCAATACATGCGTTACGATACATTTCCGTGTTACTTACGCTTACGTTTACTTCGACTTTGCATGCTGAACTTGGGAAGCAGGCCTTACTGCCGGGCACGGAACACGACCAGCTCCTCGAAGTCCTGAAGGGCGCCCTTTCCGATTCTCTCACCGCCCAACTGGACCCGCACTTCCAGCAGCTTTTCACCCGCGTGCAGACTGCGCTGCAGCAGTCCGTCCAAGCAGTGCGAGAACCGGCTGCCGTCGAAAATGCTATCGTGGCGACACACCTGGAACTTATCTCCCATCACGTACGAGGATTGCAAGAATCGATCGACAACCCCTTGCATGGATTACAAGCGTCGTGCGACAAGAACGCCAAGGAATTGCGCCGATTGACAACGGCGGGGTGAGTCCGCTTCCTCGTCTGTTGCCTAGCGTCGCCATAGGCTTTAGTGGTAGATGGGTTTCACCATGATGGCCCCTCGAATATCGTCGTCTTGAAGAACAAAAAGTGCCTCTGGAACTCGTGATGCGTGGCGTGGTTGCCGCTCATTCAATAATTCATGTTTTTCATGCTTGTCTACTCTTCGCTACGACCTCCCCGTCGTTGTTTTTTGTTGTTCTTTCCGTCTTCATAGTTCAGTTTTTTTTTTACGCTTATCTGCTCTGCGCTACCTGCCGTCGTTGTGGTTCTACCGTATTTGCGTCGCTGCTATTCCCGGTGCTAACAGCAAGACACGCAAAGATGAGCGCAGCCGCTCCGCCACCCGCTCCTCTTCCGTCACAACGTCGGCACAACGGAAGGGCAAGCGATCCGCCCCTTCTTCCTCTTCCTCGGCGTCGTCTGACGCTTCGTCTTCGTCCTCGGACTCCTCCGGCGAGGCACCCACGCCCCCGCCAGCGGCCAAGAAGAAAAATAAGTGTACACGCGGAGCATCGGGGGCAACGTGAGTGCTATTTACTACGGGTTTTTTCAGACAGGCTTACGCCATGAGGTAGACGACATGTTTGTACAGGCTGTGTGTCTGGTTAGGTCGGCATCGGAGACGTCTAATTTGGTCGTCATTGGATCAGGGCGCGAATCGGGATTAGAGTGGTGGAAACGAAGCGCGCCGTTTTCCTCCATGAATTGTGGCAATAGTTCGAACCAGAGAGGCACATCCTATTTTATCCTTATTCATTAATGTTGGTTCGGTAGTAGTGGTGATGATGATGACGTCGTGTTGGGGTCTTCAAGTAGTAGCATTTGACCTGTCCGGTTTCGCGTAAAACTTGATGACTGGCACGTAGGTATTTTAATCGTTTCAAAACCAAGAACCACCTGTAGGCGCAGTACAGTTTGGTCTCCCCGAATCGAAAAAAAAATCAAGGAACTGTCTCGTCAGTACGTGAACGAGTACAACTCTGTCCCTGAATGTAAGCACATTTTGTATATATTTATGTAATCCTAATGGTTCCTATGTTTAGGGACAGAGTGGCACAGGGGTATGTCAGGGTGCACCACCTGAAGAGAAAACGACGCCACGCTCCTGGAAAGGTCACAATGAAAAACCAACCGGTGGCGTGGAATATCTGGACGAATTTGACAAAAAAAAAACGATTTGATTTTGTTTTTACTTGGCTTTGGCATACCCCTGTCTGGGTCTTGAAAAAAAATATAGTGTTTGTGTCGGGATTTATCTTTCACGTGCATCCCTGGGTATGAGATAATACCCTCGCGTCGTCTTGTCTTCCGTCTGGTCTTCTTGTGTCGTCCCTACTTGTTGTGTTGGTCCATCGGCTAGATAGTTTTACCTTCGACGGGCACGTTTTAATGAATTCATATTATGTCAAGGCATTATTTAGTTTTCACCTTCGAACGACACGATATACTATAAATAGATAGTTTTTCCATGCGGCAGAGTACAGGAGGCTGAGTGGCAAAAACTTACCTGCAGAAAGTTCTGCTACTGTGAAGGTGGGGCCTGTAGCGTTTGGCAGCAACTTGTGAAGAAAAAGTCGTTCTGTTTTGTAAGATGGGAGTGCGAGAAAGGTGTACGTGTTGGCCTGTCGTAGTATTTTATGTACAGTACATTTTAATAAATCAATCAAGTAAGCTTGTATAATACGAAGTACAAAGGCGATTAAATCCGTTCAGAAAGGGGCAAATATTGCTGTCGGCTATTCAATATAATTCGTAGACTGGATGCAACTGAATATTAGCAATGGTAGTGTATGTTTAGGAAACACTTCAAAGCTGTCTTGATACAAACAATTGCGGGTAACCGAACGTTCGTAGAACAGCGGGTCGCAAACAACCGTGGAAATCACTACTAACGTTGTATTAGAATGCAACACATAACAAAATATGTAAACGGGAATAAAACACGAAGTCGGCACTGTTAATTCCTATGCTAGTGTTTATGATAGCTTGATCACTTGCATTGCTGGTGCTCGTGATATTTCGATCAGGTCGGCGAATTTACCCTCGAACATTGACACCAGCACGGTGTACGCGTCGGAGCAGCAGCAGCAGCAACTCCCGCAGAGCCAGCAGCCTCCCGCCCTCCAGCAGCAGCAGCAGTACCAGTACAGGTACCAGATGGCCGACCTGATAGGTGTTACCCAGCCGTCGATGAGACCTTGGAACAACATCGGCATTCCAGCGGTCGCACCGCAAGTGCTGACAGTGGCAAACCCCCCCATGTCCCACTTGCCGTGGGCTTACAGTTTCCAACAATAGCCGCAGAAAGGAACATATTTTCACGATCTCCTGGATGGAAGTTAGGTTTCGTTTTCATGTACCAGGTATACCAGTATCATGTACGATGAAGACCCTTACGTTCTCCGTCTGTGCGCCATTGCGACTTCGTGGTCAAGGAAGCATTCGGCGACACACTCACGCCTGATGTGCAACTGGAGGTGATGTGTCTGTGTGACGCTCAGGTGTTTGTCAGCTGCTAAGTACCAATACGTACGTACCTACCTGTTGGTTCTTTTTTTGTGGCCGGGTAGTATGTAGCAGAGGCGGGCGGGCTCGTAGAGCACGAGGCTCACGTCTTTTTAGATTGGACAGTTATCTACGCCGGTTCGGCTGAATTTTTCGTGTGTCGTGCCTCAAAACGCAGAGGCGATTTGGTTCGGGGTTTTCGCTGGACGAATATATTTCCTGGTATATACCGTAGATATGTGACCACCCTTGAGTTCCACAACTAGCTGTCAGATTTTGTTCCCCTCAAACCCCGTAGTTCGTGCGATCGAAGTATCCCACACAGCTTGCAGAGATGAGTTTCGACGAAATCCTCTCGATCTCACAGCTGTCGTTTTTTTTTTAATTTTTCAATATGTACAATATAGGGTATGTGGGGTTTCCAGCGTCTACTTTTTGTAACTTGTATTGGAAGTTCCTTCATTGCAAGTTCCGGCTGTGGCAAATTTTGTAACATGTCACGACTTCAAACGCAGATGAAGAGGTGATGCTGTTCAGGTATTTTGTTGGACGAGTACGTATATCGTATTATATGTGTTTCGATGCGAGTAGATGAGGGAAAGAAAGTGCTCAATCCTTCTCGCGATAAAGGTTCAAGGCATGAACCGTAGCGGGGAGGATGGAGAAGCGCCTACTTTGTGACTCCGGGTCTGAGTTACGACTAGGAAGGAGAGAGAAAGGAAGGGCAAATATCGTAAATGGGATCGGAGAAAAAAAGTGTGTATCTGGTATATAAAATAGAGTAGGGTATATACCGTAGATATGTGACCACCCTTGAGTTCCACATCTAGCTGTCGGATTTTGTTCCCCTCAAACCCCGTAGTTCGCGCGATCGAAGTATCCCACGCAGCTTGCAAAGATGAGTTTCGACGAAATCCTCTCGATCTCACAGCTGTCGTTTTTTAATTTTTCAATATGTACAATATAGGGTATGTGGGGTTTCTAGCGTCTACTTTTTTGTAATTTGTTTTGAAAGTTGCTTCATTGCAAGTTCCGGCTGTGGCAAATTTTGTAACATGTCACGTCTTCTAACGCAGATGAAGAGGTGATGCTGTTCAGGTATTTTGTTGGACAAGTACGTATATGGTATGTGTTTCGATGCGAGTAGACGAGGGAAAGAAAGTGCTCAATCCTTCTCGCGATAAAGATTCAAGGCATGAACCGTAGCGGGGAGGAGAGAGAAGCGCCTACTTTGTGACGCCGGGTCTGAGTTACGACTAGGAAGGAGGGAAAGGAAGGGCAAATATCATACAAAGTACATGGGATGGGAGAAAAAAAATGTGTACCTGGTATATAAAATAGAGTATGGGAGGTTCCAGCTTCTGTTTTTCACGTCGTTATTTCGTTTTTTCAATTGGAAGCTCCGGCAATATCATAGTTTTTGTGGCATGCCACCTCTCAAAACGCAGATAAGGAGCTGGTGCGGTTCAGGCGTTTTATTGGACGAATGCATGACATACCTGGTATATAACATAGCGTACTGGGGGGGTTCCAGCTGATTTGTGTTTTGCTATTTAGATTGGAAGGTCCGGCTGTATTTGTAGCACGTCATGTCTTCGTACAACACAGATGTTGGAAGCTTGGGTCCGAGCTGTAGTCCTTGTGTTGATGGGTGTTTTCTGTGAAAGGTCGCCCCTATTCTATGTGGACGTGTGCAGCCTCGACAGGACAGCACAACCATCAAGCTGGTCAGCGATGTTTCGTAATCGACATGCATCGACGACCTCGTGTTAGACACGATGCGCTCGTTTGCTCGTAATCTATTTCAATATTACACGTGCACAACGATTGTTCGCCCACGCGCGACTGACACAAATGCCTGGGGTCTGTCATCGATTGCACAAGAATCGCAGTTTGTTGCTGTTCTTGCCTTGTTGTGGTTTTCAACGTATTCCTCTCGCCAACTTTCGTAGGAAATTCCCAGGCCATGCCGAGGACTCCAGCAAAAAGCAAAATCGACGAGGAACCGCGGCGTTGACTCGGCTTTCCGACGGTGACCACCCACGGCGCAAACATCACCGTTTGCTGGTGCCGTGGTCCCTGGCGCAAACCGCAAAATAAGGACACCGACAAGGGTTTCCTGCCCGCCCGTGCACGAGCACAGAGACACAAGGATGGTCCGAATGGGGTGGAAATAGGATGACCAATACATTTGCTCCGTTCTTCGATTGGTTGGTTTATTGCAGACCAGGGTGTGGGTCCTTTCTGCTGTGGAAGGTCATTCTGTTTTTTTGTGCCCTGCAAACATACACTCACACAAGCTATACCCTCCACGGAAGGAAACGGTTCGATGGGAGTAATATTATTTTTATCACGGCTCAAGACGTTCGCGTCGGGGCTTGTTGACCTCGACGATGGCATGAGCACACCATTGTCTTCGACGTCCGACATGCCAGCATGGATCGATCAGCATACAAAAGCCCTGTGGCGGTGGAGGTTGCGCTCAATGGCAACGTGAGAGCGTTGGTATCCGGCATGCTTCTCGAAATGAGGCGATTTGAAGAGGCTGGGTGGCTTTTCGTAGTTGTCTTTGACGGCGCCGCGCCCCCGAGCCAAGGCGCGTACTTCCGCATCTCGATCAAGGGGACCGAGCAGCATCTCTCAACGCATGCAGGGCTCTGCAAATACAACTGCTGGTCGATGCACGATTTTCTCTTCCTCTTTTTCTCCTCTGTTGAGATTCGTCTTCTCTTGTGCGTTTCCGCAATTTGGTCGCTCAGCACAAGCGCGTTTTTTTTCCGATCTCGTTTTCTCAATCATCTCAAATGATTACGAGCTTTCACAGTCACTTTGTGCCACCCCTGCACCTCTCTTGACAGAGACGAGAGCCTCCACACGCATCATTTCATCACACAAGAGTTGGAAAGGCGTGCCAAGGGGAGCAGTCGAGTTCACTCTGGCAACAGTTAAAAAAATAGTTGCAAACGTGTCACAGGCCTAACGGTTGTTCCTATGACGAAACAAAAAAAAACAAGATTCGTGACGTTTGTAAATTGGCGTTATATACGATTGCCACGTTTTCAAAAATAAGAGCCACGGTTTGTTTTCACAAATCGTGACATCATTTGTATGTTGATTTTTTCGAGACTTTCCAATGCCGCGACTCGTGACAAGTATTACACATAAAACTTTGCGAAAAGGCCGCGTTCTTGGTAGCGATATGTAACATGTTTTCGGTTCGTTAGGAATTTTACTTTAACCTGCCACCTCCTGAATCCCGACGCATTTACGGTGGGTACCCCGATTTAAGAGCACCCCGTGACAGGCGGAAACACGCGTACCGCTCTTATCTGTAGTGGGCAATATATATATATATATATTCAAGTATAGACGGGATAAGCCGTTTTGCCGCTCTTAACTGATGTGTTCTGTCTGCCTCTGCCATGGACATTTTGATGTACGTATTGGATTGGATGAGGCCTCTTGCGCCGGTAGGGGATCCTCGCCTGGTATGTTCCCCCGCACTGAGTAGGCGCTTGGCTAGCGTGCCATACACGCAGCGCGGAGTTAGCACCTGCAAATGATCTGGGTACAAAAACCTATGAATAACTACTGCCGAGTGGGTGGGATGATCTCAAGAATTTCGTGACCAAATTCTGCTGACGAGATTTGGGTAGCGAAAAGAAGGACTGTCACTCTGCGGCACAAATCCCCAAGATATATCGATCCAATCCGCGGTTCCATTAATTTTGTGCCAAAATTGGCACTCTCGTGGGATCGGCATTTTTCTCCAGAATGCTCTTATCTTGGGCGCTCTTATCTCAAGATACCCACTGCTGTACTTATATCTGCTGCGAACCGTACGACTCGCACCCACCGCCACCGCCGACCCTCAGACCGCCGCAAGGAGCAACGCTACGGCTACAACAACCATGGCGAAGACCGTGTACGACGCGATTTTAACGGCCCGGTTGCGAAGCGCGCCAAGAAGAAAAGACGCGAGCCCTTGGAACTAGGATGGACACCGGCTGCGGAGCTCGTGCTGGTTGAGCTGGGTGAGGCTAACCCCCTGTCGAAACACCGATTAAACAAAAAAGAATGGTGTCAACAACCGTCTACGAGTCGCGTGAGCGGCGACCAGCAGTAGGGGTAGGGTAGGATTATGTTGCTCCCGTGCCGCACGACTCCTTGCATTGTAACCATTGTAACTCGGACACCAACCATTGTATCACCCCCGAGTCACGCAGTTGTCGCTACTGTAATCGTCGGGTTTTGTTGTCGTCACGTTGTCCCCCGCTGGAAGTCCCAAGAGGGGTGACAAGCGCGCCCCCGTAGGCTGCGCACCCGCATGCGCGGGATTCGAGCCGCGCTGGATGACTCGTGCCCATGACCTGATTGCAACGTTTTCGTGGCGCAACCCATTGTCGTATTATACGTACGCAGCTTCTGCTGCGCGTATGGCAGTAGATTTAGAACTTTCGTCTTTGCGCGCCTCGATCAACCGCTTTAATAGCTTGTCACTCGTATGATGGCTGCTGCGATGAGAAAGGTAGAGTCACTCCTATCGAACAAAATAAAAAATCAACAATTATGTAAATACGCTTTTGACATTTTCGACAATCGTGATGTTTGTCACGAATCGTGACAGGAAAAAAAAAATAACGAAAAATCAAGAACAAGCGACATAGCGATTAATGACAAAAAAAAAACATTACGTACGTATTTTGTTCCGGAAAACGTGACATAACGCCAATTTGTCACGAATCGAGATTGTTTCGTTCGTTGTTAACGACGCTCAGTACAGCTGTCAAAAGCAGCGGCATTGGTTTTGTAGTGCAAAAGCTGCGTGTAAGCTGTTCTCTGCGCCTCTCCTTGGAGATGTGGGTGCCTGCTTTTGTACCTGGTACCTATGTAGGACTCAAACCCAGCAGTATTGTATCCCACAAACAGGTCATCTAAGTTGCTTCGTGTCCGTTGGGCCAAGCTTATCCACCGCCTTGTAGTTTTGAAGTACGAGTAGAGCTTTAAAGCACAGCAGCCTGGCTGCCGGACGAACTATGGCGCCGTTGCCTTTTTGATCGGGCCCAAAGTATGCGCGCGCGGGGGGGGGGTTGGTGTTGATTCAGCAATAGATTCAAGCATTGAACCTGAACCACAGGCGGTACTTAAGTGAAAATACCATTCGGTAGCACCAGTGCTGCTTCACGAACCTTTTATTTTTCGGTATATCCCTGTCTGAAGTTCTCGAGTGTTGCATACTCTCACCCTTTTAAACTGTGCAATTTTTCCCTACACTAATTTCAAGTAGTTTGTCCCAAAAAACGTGGGTGCAGTTCTGAAAGCGGCTAAAAATCTATATTACGGGGGACCTAGAGTAAATAGGACCAAATATTTCTATTAATAGTAAAAAAAGGTAAATATATAGGTTTTTGCTTGTACCGAAGGTCCTATTTACTATGGTCCCCCGTAATAACCCCCTAAGAACCGGCACTGACTGTAAACAAATATCCAAGTCTAAGTTCGAGTGACTTTTCCCCAAACGAGAATCCGGTTTTAACGTGGGGAAATGCTGCTACGTACCGTTCTTTTCCATCCGCGTTCGTTTTATGCAGCTCGGGAGTTCCAGCCGTTCAAGGTTGCTGACAGGAAAGCCACCGTCGTGGAGCAGTGGAGGCTGATAGGTGCCAAAATCCACGCGGAAAGAAATGGTCCCATCGGAAGCGAGTTGGCCGGAGTTCCCACATCGCGGCTCCGGTCACACTTCGCTTACATGCTGAAGACCAGGCGCGAGATGGAGAACAACCACGTGTATTGGCTTGCTTCCGGCGGAAACGGAACCCCGGAGCAGGTCGAGGCCAAACTGGTGAGAGAACGAAAACGCTGTTTACTTTATACGGGGAACCATAGTAAATAGGACCAAGTACTGTTAGTGAAAGGAGGTAAATATATAGGTTTTGTGTGTGTACCGTACGTCCTATTTACTATGGTCCCCCGTAGTAGTGGCCATAGGGCTGTGAGTTGGGTTACGTAAGGGTAACACACACCCTCGGATGAATTTCCCATCCGGTAACTACCAGGTATATAGCCGTAGTACCTGGTAACTAGGTAGCCGAAATACCTGGTAACTACCAGGTAGCCGTAATACCTGTTAACTATTACGGGGGGGCATAGCAGGAAAGGACCAAATATTGTTAATAAAAATAAGTACGAGTATATATATAAGTTTGTGTGTGTACCGTAGGTCATATTTACTATGGTCACTGTAATACCGGGTAGCCGTACCACTTGGCAACTGCCAGGTAGCGGTAATACCTGGTAACTACCAGGTAACCGTGAAGTCCAGCCAATTCCTAGCCGTAATAGTATCGAAGAAGCATGCTACGGTAGGGGTGCACCATGTTACAGATTTTTCGGAGGCTCCTCGCTTGAGGAGCTTCCATACTATTCGTAAGTCAAAACTGACGTTTGAGGAAATATGGAGGCGTTCTCCGATGAAAAAAATCCCATGGCCTACATACAGGTGTTAACGAACGCTGTTGAGCTACACAGCAGTGGGTACCCCGATTTAAGAGCGCCCCGTGACAAGCCACGCTCTTATTATGTAGCGAGCAATATATACCTTTTAATATAAGGGCCCGTTTTAACGAAGAAGAAAAAAATCAATTTGGAAAAAAAAATGTTCAAATCCGCTTTTCATTGGTCAACACACGCACCAGCACCAAAGATTAGGATCCTGGGGCATAATATTTGGTGCTGGTGCGTGTGTTGACCAATAAAAAGCGAATTTGAATTTTATTTTTTTCAAATTGAATTTATTTTATACTCGTTAATTCGGGCCCTAAGCGGGACATGCCGATTTGACCGCTCCTACATCCCGAATGCTCTTTATCTTGGGCGCTCTCTCTTAAATAGGGGTACCTACTGTTGTACACTAATGGGATACCAAGTCTGGGTGTAAATATAAGGGCCTCTCGGTCTTCGTACTATTGGCTACACGGGCCTTATATTTACGCCCGGAGTGGTATGTATCACACCGGGTGATAGTTCCTCAGTTGAGGAGTATTCTAGTAGTCACTGTTATGGGGGACCATAGTAATCAGGACTCGCCACATACTCAAAAACTTATATATTCCAGAAATTTTAGTAATAATATTTGGTCCTGATTACTGTGTTCCCCCGTAATACTACTGTAGTCAGTCAGAAACGCTTCAGCCAAAAAGTGTTACGAGGCATTTACCCTATCGTGTATTTTGCACGCGTCTGACACGTCAAAGTAGGGCGGGGGGTGACTCGACGTCACGAACGACGCGTGCTAAATACGATATGATAGGGCATGCCTTATAAGCATTTTTGGGACAAAACATACCGGTATATTTTTATGACTTGACTGACCGGCTCCTTGACCCCCGACATTGGAATAACATGAATAAAATTATTTTACAATGTGTTTCGTGGGTATAGGACAAACTATCAACTCATTTGGGCTGGTCGGTGTTACTTGCCCGGTTACGTGCACGGTGGCTGTGCTTGTTTTTTCTTTAGCTTTCAAGAGATGTTTTATGTTCCTCGATCTTGCCCGGTGGCTACGTACGAGTATCATAGTAGCTGATTCGAGGAACGAACGCCCGCCGTGCTCCCCCTTTTCAGCTTGCGACACCCCCGGGATTCCAAGGCATGACCACAATCCCGAAGGGGATCCTTGTACCTATGTAGGCTTTGGCGGTTGTTCATCGGGTTTGCAAGGTTTAAGCTTTTCTCGAAATCTATATTTGGGTGAGAGGTTAAAGCGCTCCTCAGTTGAGGAGCTTCAGCAAAAAATGGTGTTACCCTTACAGTAGACACGCCTCGGAAGCTTTCTACAACCGTAACTGCTATTAATAGCGCTAGGTTTTAGTGTTTATTACGGCTGCCGTACGCCCGTGCCCGGCGCTCGTTTTTTGTTGTTTATGACGAGCCGTCCGTGTGCAAGGCATCTTTGGTGAGGGGTGATAGCACCACTTCTGCTGATAGATAACGCGCTGAATACAACATCAGCCGCAGCCGACGCGTGAAGAACGGCGCTGCTGAGCGCTCGCATGTTGCAGCAAGCACCCGCTACACTTGAGGCCAGCGTGTACTTGGGCAGCAGCACGCTCTGATGCGGTAGACGAGTTTCACGTCGGTGTTGCTGTGCTACATACGGCACGGCTGGCCGTTCCCCTGCACGGTGTACCCGGGTCGTACACCGCGGTTGTGAGGCGTGCTTACATTAGGGGCAGAATTTTTTCGCCGAAATATTTCAGACTGACCATTATTACGGGGGACCATAGTAAACACTAGTAAATAGGACCAAATATTGTTAGTAAAAATAGGTAAACATGTAGGTTTTTGTGTGTACAGTGGGTCCTATTTACTACATTAGCCCACCCCGTAATAGTATACTCCTCAACTGAGGAACTACCCAATAAGGCATGGGCCTTATAAGGCATGCCTGCACAATATAATAGTATCTCATTAGTATTGCACAACATTTTTCCTTAGCCCTCGTAGGCCAGGAGATTGTCCATCCGACTAAGCCTACATCTTTTCTCAAAAGTCGGTTTTTGGGTGAGGCATGGAGCTCCTATACTACAATCAAGTGATAAAAGGCCTCATCAAAATTATTAATACGTGCTACCCCTATACTCTTGATTGATTGACATGTCTCCTGGCGCATTTGACCTTCAGCGGCCCAGGTTGCTTGGTGTGACGACCCATGCTGTAATGATCGCTTTGTTTTGACCCCCCTTTTCCCCTTGGGAGCTTTATCTTAACCCCTCCCATCCTCCCCGCTGCCTCGGGTGTCTGCGCTGTTCTTGGTGCTCACGTGAAGGGTACGGCCGACATCGTTGATGCGATGCACGCCGACCTTAGCGTCGCGGTGGCGAAACTGAAGAGCAAAGAAGGTATGATATAGCGACAACGAAAATCAATATCACGGGGGAACACGGTATTCATAACCAAATTAGGCAGGGCTGGGCACAGGCACAGTATGTACTGGCAGTAGTAGTCTACTGATTGACCCGGCCAGTATGTTCGCCAGTAGGATTTGCTTACGTACGTCCAAGAAACACGCCATATCATAGTACGGAAACCCACCAAATGCGTTTCGGAAGGAGAGAGGAGAAAGGAGAGACAGCATACTGCTGCAATCCAGTATACTGGTTGTTTTTGACGACAGTATAATCGCTACTGACTGAGTCAGCCGGTGCCCAGCCCTAAAATTTGGTGTGTAAGCATAGGGGGGACCCATGATTTCTGGGTCTATCGTGGGTGCTGGTTACTGCACAAGGGGCCGGGACCTCCCCCCCCTTGCACAATCTAGGCGTTAAAACGTCCTTGTGGAGACATTGAACATACAGTAGTACAACCTTTTAGGCGTGCCGAAATGAGAGGCTGTTGATACACTTGTAGGGTTTCGCTACATTTGTTCGATGTCCCTACAAGGATTTTATTTCGCCCACATTGTGGAAGAGAGGGGTCCCGACCACCTGGGTATGGGCCCCCATAACAGAAGCGCGTTCTTAACACCCGTCTGTAGAGTGTGAGCGGACAGAAGTTCAAGTCTAAAACCATTGCTGTGCGTGTGGTGTACCGCTTCTTGCAAACTAGTTCGGGTACTCAAATATACTTTGCCCTCGTACATACCTCCGAGCAGCCCCGTTAGCGTCGTAGGGCCGATGCTGTGTTCGTCGTGTTTATTTTTGTCGTGTTCCCGCTCTGAGTCTTGCTAATGGTGTTCGGGTACTTAAGTGTATATGACCCTATACCTTCAAGCAGCCCGGTTAGCGTCGTGTGGCCCACGCTGCAATCGTGTTTGTTTGTCTTTTCCCCTTTCTGAGTCTTGCAATGTAGTTTCGGGTACTTACGTATATATTACCCTACCTTCGAGCAGCTCGGTTAACGTCGTCCAGCCGATGCTGTAGTACTTTCCGCCTTATGACTTTTGCATTGTGCAGTAGTTCGGGTACTCAAGTAAATAGTTCCCTACCTCCGAGAAGCCGGGTTAGCGTCGTACGGCCCACGCTGTATTCGTCATGTGTTTTGTTTATTTCCCCTGTTTTGAGTCTTGCGATGTAGTTCGGGTACTCAAGTATATATCACCCTACCTCCGAGCAGCCCCCGGTTAGCGTCGTGCGGCCGACGTTGCAATCGTTACCTGGCATGTGTCTTGTCTCGTTTGCCCTCTGAATTCCTACAAGGGTTAAACAGTTTGCAGACGCAACCCAACCAGAGATGGATGCGCGGTCGTTCCTCGACACCGGTGGCAAGAACGAGTCGGTTCTCGGTAGGGTCGGCCCAGCGATTATCTCCGAGATTCTACATCCTCACATTCACAGACAGTTTCCCTCCCCCTTTAGTGTTTACTTCTATTTGATTTTCTATTTCTTTGTTTGCTTTGTTTCTCTTTCTCTCCTGCCGTTTGTCTGGTGGTTCTGCTGGCTTGTGTGTACGTTCTGCCTTTTGTATCCAGTACGTCGGCATTGCTTTGTCTAGTCACTTTACTGTGTTTTGCGATGTATTATCTCTCTATCTCGCCGTTTGTGACCACGGAGCGTGTGTCTCTCTTAAGATGAAGAAGCAGCACGGACACTGAGTTCGCCGGATGTCGATATGGGGGCAAAGGTCGGTTTCATGTGAAGAACGTACACAAACGAAGCTCTCCTTCTCATGTGTGGGCCCTAAAACGCACCCCCCTGTCCCCCCACTCCGTATTCAAGCGCAAAAACATGACACCGAAAACTCGGAAGATTCGGACGACGAAGATTCGGACAGCGAAGATTCGGACGACGAAGATTCGGACAGCGAAGATTCGGACAGCGACGACTCGGACATCGAAGATGAAGTCTGGAAAGCCAGGGTGAAGGCAAGCAAGCTCTCCCGGGACAAGTACTACGCTACAGCGCGTAGCAGTCTGTGCGACTTCCGCGCGCACGAAAGGCTAATCAGAAAGAGGGAGCGTGAGCAGTATAGGTTCGAGAGATGGGTGAGGCACGAAAAGACGCGGGGAGATTCAGGCAGCGGAGATTCGGATACGGAAGACGAAGATGCCAAAGCCAGGGCCAAGGCAAGGAAGGTCGAGCGAGACTTGATCTTCGCTCAAGATGGTGGCGACAAGATGTCAAAGAGCGACCGACGATCGCTTGAAAGGCTGCACAACAAGTTTGAGCGCGGGGCAAAACTGCATGACAGATTTAGGAGGCAGGAGGAGGCGAGGAAGCGGCGAAACCGGTCCCGCCGTGCGCACGAGGAGCGCAAGGCGCTAGCGGCCACGAGGAAGCGCGAACTGCAGGTCGTAGTGCAAGCCTGCAAGCGCGAAGATTAGCCGGCTTGACTTGCCCGTGGAGGGTGTTCCATGTGCGGTCGAAATGTGTTGGCGGGCGTGCATGCACTGCCTGCCTCGCCGTTTTGTCGAATGGTCTGCTTATGTAAAATAGGTTTTCAAGGGTGTATTTTAGTAGGGTGGGTACGACGTGTGCTACGGTAGAGGTGGCACTTTTTGGCTGGATTGTTTTCTGAACGATCGAGCTCCTTAACTAAAATTCGTAGGACTTTCATTTTCGTGACGAAATATGTTTCAGACTATACTTCGGTCATAGGACTTCTCATCCGGCAGCACTTTTATTTTCCTCCAAAATCATTTTTTCGGTGAGGTATGACGCTCCTTAAGTGAGGAGCTCAGAAAAAACATGGTGCACCTCTATCGTAGCATGCGTCGCACAGTAGTTCTGCGGGTATGGTATTGATGGTATTGGTCGGGGGGGGGGGGGGTACTGCTCGTGTCATGCATGGCCGCAGTCGTGTGTCTATAGACCCTCGCATCCCTACAATACCGGGTCGGAGCACGTCAGGGTTTCACCGACCAGGCAGACATTGCCTCCACCAAGCGCGAAGCGCCGTGATGTGTTTGGCGAGTAGCATGAAGGGTTGGGGGGCGGTAATATCGGGTATTACACATCCGCTGTTACCCGGGTACTCCAAAGTACATACCCTTCCAAACGCACCTTTGTAGTTTTTGTATGCAGTTGGTGGGGGCAAACGCGGGTGGTTTACTGGTGAGCGGGAATCGCGGGGGGCGGAGAGGTTACTCGTTTTCGCTGTTGTATCATATAGCACCCAAAAACCTCGGTATGTATTTCAGTCCCGCTTTTTCGCCCCTACGGGCGTAGATGTACCATACCAGTGTATTTTGTGATTGTACTGGCGTTTTTTATTGTGGAGATGCGCGCAAGGGAGGGAAAGGGCAATGGGCCTGGCGGAATGCCGGCTGTGACTTGCAGGCAGCGTTTCGCTTGGGTTTATTTGTGCGTGGCTGACCGTCGAACCGTGTGCAAAACAAGGGGCAGTGGGCTTGGTAGCGTGGTAGCTGCAGTTTGAAGACAGCGTCGTATTTGAAGGCAGGGGAGTGCTCGTGAAGTGCGCTTACATTTCAATCTGCAATCTGCGGGGAGCTGGGGGTCGGGGCGGGGATCGCGTATCAGTAGTCGTTTCAGAACACTACTAAAATGGGAAGATCTTGCGTATACTAGAGAGCACGGTAGGGTAAAAGGAGCACAGTAGTAGGGAGGTACATGCTGATGTTGGTGTCTTCGCATGGCAGGAAGGTAGCCTGATAGTCCAGACTTCAGAATGCGGCCCAAAAGCGGCGACATCGACCAATCCAGCACGGGCTGTACCATACAACGAGTGCGTGCAGTGTGGGTTCGAGCACGGGGACACATTGATTACACGGGATATGCTCGTGCTGGGTTTGATTGGATTGGATTGGGTTGGATTGGGTTGGATTGGATTGGACTAGATTCATCACCTTTTACCCTCCCTCTCAACTCACGGGAGCTTTACGCTCGACAGCCTTCTCAACAAGCCGTGATCATGGCTGTTTGCCCTGTTCCCCTCCGGGGTATTCCCCGGTGTCAGCTAGGGTCTCTGCAACGGAGTTTCATTTTGTTTGTTTGTTTGTCTGTCTATGGCCCCCGATCCCACTCCAGTACGGCACAGGTCCATGAACAAGAAATAGCCGAATGAGAAAGCGAGGCTCACTTTGGGGGGGGGGCTAAGAAATTTGGATTCAGAAACCGTGCTCAGCTGCGAGAGAATCACTAAATCCTATACAAGAGCCTATGCTCAAGGTTGCTCAAGCGTGGTGTCACGATATGGCTTCAACACAGGTGGCCGGAACCCTCCCCTTGCATGGTGTGAGCGTAGACAAATCCGTGCTTGCTGTTGAGACTTTGAACAACGTAGCAAAACCGCTCGACGTGTCTACAACCTCTCAATTTGGTATGGTGTGCTATAGATGGCGAGCCCTCTTTGATTTCCCGGACTTTGTCGCCGTACGGTGCTCGCAAGCTGCAGCGAGCAGTACGTAGAGAGAGCAGGTGCGCTGTTTCGTCCGCTTTCGTCTAACAAAGAGTATCTTACTCTTATCCCGAACCACAGTGTTCGGTACGGATACGACGAAGAAAATTGTTTGTTGGTGGACCTGTTCCAACTGTGCACCATCCTCCCACCGCCCCTACCCCCACCCTAGAGTGTGTGTATGCAGACGATGCAACCAACGCATTTCTCGACAACTAGAAAGTAGTTCGTGGGAATGAAGGCGTGGATGATATGTCGGCCCATGACCTTTCGACATCTCCGCCTCTGGGGTTTTCCCGCGCAGACGATATCATACACGTTTCGGGGAGTCAAAAAATATATGAAGCCGTTGTGTGAGGTTTTACTTTTCTCGCCATGAGTTTTTTTTTTGTGAGCACCTTCTCGACCGTGTTGCACCCTCATCAAAACAAAACGACCTTAAAAATTCAAGATGCGTCCTTGCAGCAAGCGTGCCCCTGCGTTTCCGTCTCTAGGCCCTCATTCAGACGAGTTACGTAAAAAAACAAAGTGCGTTTCAACCATTCAATTAGTCGTACTCGCAGCTGACGTATCTTATCAAGTTTAAGCTTATAAAAGGTGCGTCCTTTTGCAACAACGCGCGCCCCTGCGTTTTCCATCTCTGGCTGCGACTTTCGGGTTTTCATATATGTGGAAACTCGAAAGCGACTGCCAAGCGAAACACCGAGGCGGCGTCTAGGATGGCATCCGAACGAACAGGCTACGGTTGTTCCCTGTTGTGAAGTCGTCTCGTCAGACGGCGTCGACAGCGATGACGCGTCCTCGTTGAACGCCATGAGCTTCCTCCATGGAGATTTGTCTCGTCTGCATACAAACGCCGGGATCGCGGTCGAGACGAAGGGAGGGGCGGTCGAGGGATGGTGCGCAGTTGGAACAGGTGTCCTGACCGTGGCGCTTTTGCAGACGAACGATAGTCGATGTCGGCCACGGTTGTTCATGCAAATTTCTTCTGCGAAACCGTACCGAACACATCTTCGGGAATGAGAGTACGTGAGAAACTCAAGATTCAGCGAAGAAGAAAGCGGACGGGTGTGCCTGCTCTCTCTACCGGTCGACCGCGACTTGTGAGTATCGCGTACCTCCGTCGGCAAAGTTCGTGGAGTTCAAGAGGAGTCACCGTTGTCATCGTTGCAGTCGGCAAGGACGAGTTGAAAACCAGACACGCAGCCTTACCCAATAAATGCGCTGCGAGCAGCGGCCTCGGCTGTTTCCGTAGCATTCGCCCCGAAGCACGCACAAAGACACCAAATTGTTAGCGGAAGGAAACGGAGGGGCGTGATTGCTGCGAGGGCGCGCGTAGTGCTTTTGATGTGGTCTGATTGAAGACGCAGCACGCCCAGACGGTGCTCACTGAAACTTTCAAGGCGAGAAAGAGACCTGTCAGGTACATTACAGTAATATCATATGCACCTGGTAGTTATTATTAATAGTGTACGTACATCTTCGTTGAATGTACTCCTCCGGGGGCTGTCACGGCGAAAGACCAGGCGCTGACGTGTCATGGACACCTTGATTCGCACGAGCGGTGTCTTCGTTGCCGAAGAAGGCCTGAATTGCATCAACTGCGCAGGAACGCCAATATTTTATGGGGAGGGTGGAGCGGCAGAGGGGTGGTGGACAGTTCATCAGATTCATGAGCCTACTGTATACTGTAGTAGTAGTTTCTCCCGCGAACCCGTACCGAACACGTGCTCCGTAATCTGCAGAATACTTCTGCTGTAATCGTTGGAGATTGGAAGTGGAAAGCTGAGCGCGCGTGTGCACGTTGCACAGCAGTAAAACTGAAAGTATTGAAGATCCAATACATCATCACTCTGTGTTGGTTTCGTGACTGAGTACCCTAAGGTCACGTGACTGAGTAGGCCAGTGGTCTATGCTATATAATCAAATCAACACTCTGCCTGTTGTGCATACATCCATAATCAGCCTTGCAAGCTGCGCGATGTGTCAGCCGCGCGTTCTATATATATGCATCTTGTACACACATCGTGAAGGATATACCTCGTAGCTCGGTAACTCCTCTGGATACCGCCAGCCGCCCGAGGGCATGTACTTACTATGACAAACTTACGTACCTACAAAGTCGTAATCCAGGTTTATACGTGCGACGTGCGATGTGCGATCTTTGAACACGAGTGTGAGTGTACCACTGCTGTAACGGTCTCCGAAGTGAAACGTACCGTTTTTTTGTCTTTTCACCCGAGAACTGGAGCCTGGACGATATAGACGAGAAGACACATTATTCTGCGCTTGAAGACGCGACAAGCCTAACGTGTCTGTTCTCTCTGTTGGTTTCCCTTGGCACAACCACGGGGACGCACCATCTTCTCCCCAGCCAGTTTTCAACGTGAGGCCGGAGGAGGACAGGACGCGGCGGGACTCCACGACTCCACCGCCTGATTTCCCAACCTGGCCCCTATGAAATAAAGCCTTTTATTCTCCATAAAACCCTCACTTCCGCAAAACAACATGCACTGCAGTAGATCGGATGTGCTCGGATTTGTCGTTGTGCGTAGTGCGCAGTGCCTCGACAACGTGAGCGCCTGTGCCGGACAACACTTGCCCCCCGGTGGCACAGACAATTCGAAATTCTGAACCACCACGCCCACGATGTCGAAGGGGGTGAAAACCGAATTCGACCATGGAAGCAGCGGGATCTCTCAGCAGACTCTCGAGGACGCTGCCGGGGTATCGAATGCGGGGGGCGATGATGTGCTCCCCGAGAGGGGACGGCCTGTTAATCGCTTCATGGAAAACTACCACCGGGGTGGTCTTGAGAGCGATCCAGGTCAGTTAGTTTTGCCTCGAAGTGCATGGCTTCGTGTTGGGTCTCTTTGTGTCTACTGCTGCTGCACGAGTGCAGCTTCAAGCAAAATTCAAAATTTGCAGAACAGACGAACGGATATTTTTGTAAAATATTTTTTGTAGGAAACCATCCAGAAAACGGTATACCATGGCTGTTCTGCGCCACTTAACGGTATGGGGGTAAATCCTCCAGAGAAACCACGTTTCTAAGTCTGTACGTACTCGTTGTCTATCCGGCTCGGCACCGCTCACTGGCCAAAGCACCGCTGTGCCGTGACCTGGCCACAAACCCTATGCTACACCGACTTCTAACGTACTCTTGATGGCTTTCACCGATGTATGGCCTACTGGACGGTTCACCGTTTTATGTGCAGGACGCCGGCCGATACGCCCCTCAGACCCTAGCAACGTCAACCTCGTCAATTTTATAAATGTGCAGTACAGGACACCTAATAAGAAACAGGCTAATAAGAAATCCCGGCTGAGATTTGGAGGATAGTAAGAAATTTGGGAGTCTTCATATTGAAATTAGTGTAGAAACCACCGTCTCTCGAATAAGAAACCCAGCCTAGACCAGATTCCCTGTTTCTTATTAGGTGTCCTGTACTACTTTGCAAGTCACCTCGTACAGATCATCGAGTGATGATCTAGATCTTTCGAGGCAGGCCTATTCCCGATGTTGTACGACCTACTTTTGTACCCAATGTTGCCGGGTGGGACCCGTATAATCTTCATGGTCTAGCACATAATTCCTGCGTTGGATCTGTACTCTGCAGATCCTGCACAACCTCTCACGACGGCAGGTAAGGGACTACAGTAGATTGTCGATGTCATGATCTGTCCGAGGCGTACAACATGTTACAACTAAATTATCAAAACAGCAGCATACCGTAAAGAGCGTTGAGTTCGCACAGGGGGGGTGTGTACGATCGTTTTTCAGCGCTCGTTTTCTCGACAACGATAAGAAGGTGCTACAGTAGGTAAAGAAGTCGAACGTTCTATTTTTCGGAAGGCCGTCGACCAGATTTTTCCGAAAACGCCTTGTTTGGTATTGGAAACCTTAGGCCGACTCTTATGGGATCGGAATTCCAAAAAAAAAAACAGGTTTTCCCTTCATCGTATAGAAACCCGCGAGCAGTGCCGTCGGTAGTGATAGGCCATTTCTGGACGCAGCCCAATAGAAAAAAAAACGAGTTTTTGGCACACAGCAACCACCGATGCCACGAGTTCTCGCCTCACAGAGCACGGGTTGCGCTCAAACTTCCAAGGCTGTATGCTCCTCTTCTCTGAGCGTCCTCGCTGCCAAGTATGAGGGCCGTAGGTGGCCTGTGGCTAGAGATGTCGCACATAATGTGAGGCCTGGTCCATTTCTGTCTCAACTTTTTGCTGATCGAAACACGGTCCCTGTTTCGATCAGCAAAAAGTTGAGACAGATGGACCAGGCCTCACGTTATGTGCGAGACCTCTAGCCACAGGCCACCTACGGCCCTCATACTTGGCAGCGAGGACGCTCAGAGAAGAGGAGCATACAGCCTTGGAAGTTTGAGCGCGACCCGTGCTCTGTGAGGCGAGAACTCGTGGCATCGGTGGTTGCTGTGTGCCAAAAACTCGTTTTTTTTGCTGCGTCGGGCAGGTTTTGGGACAGAAAAAAAGAAGCGGAGCCTTGTGCGGGTTTCACCACCACAAAGGGGAAAGGCTGTTTTGGTTTCTGGATTCCGATCCCATACGAGTCGGCCTTAACCTTCCCGTTCTGGAGAAAATCGAGCGCTGAAAAACGATCGCACGCACTCCTCTGCGAACTCAACGCTCTTTACAGCACTTATATACAACCAAACAGAACATGATAATACTTGCTGTCGGAACACAGAACACACGATAGGGTTGGGTCGTATCTATAATAGAAGCGTTGGTGTGAGTTGTTGCGGGCGTCCTGGACTCTGCGCAGACGGCGGATCCGAGGGATTCGGCGCGGCCGATCAGCGAAGGGTCACGACGCGCTGCGCTTGGCCCCTCCTCCTTCCCTCCCTCCCTCCTTGGAGGGATGGCGTCTTATTTGTCATGCCATTTAGTGTCTTCGCCCTTCTTGCTCTACGGTACGTGCCTCGCGTTTTTATCACGAGCAAGGTTAAGCACTATCTTCCCTCGTCGATTCGCGTCGAAGTGTGTCTACCCACGCTATACTCGTACTGCACTCACCTATACAAAGTAGTCAAATGGTACTCACTCACTCTCGCAAACTCATATATGTGTTGTTATATTGCATGCTCGCACTGCATACGCATACATAATAAGTAGGTTACGTTGTTGGCTTGCCAGCGTGTTCCGACTGCCCGAGTTGTTGTTTCGTGGTTTCGTGCTCGTGCGGAGCGACTGACAGTAGTGATTGTGCCCGCGCTTTGAGGGGGATCCCTCGCGAACCTGCTCAGCTCTCTGGCGAAATGACACCACCATTGATCCTGACAAAGCAATATTGGCGTCAGTCCCGACGAGTCTGCTGAGCGATTTTTGGGGGGTTACAAACTGCCTGCGATTACGAAGATTTGGGAAAAGTAAAAACTCGGTATGCTTTTGTAGCAGATGTCTTTAGCGCACTCTTAAAAAGTACTTGGAGCAAGACCTCAGGCTTGAGCCGAACGCAGCCAGCCGTGGCAAATACCCAAGCTGAATTGCATGCAATAGCAACTTGCGTGTCGGTTCGAAGCGATGCGAGGTGTCGCCGAGGCGCACGTGGCACAGTCGGCGCAGGACTTGGCGAAGTTTCGTAGTGTCGCCGAGGCGCACGTGGCACAATCGACGCAGGACTTGGCGAAGTTTCGTACACAAGGCTGTGGTTTGTACGGTGTGCGAGGTTTCCCTTCGGGATGTAGTTGGCTTGAAATAACGCACGTGTCTCAAGTTGAAAAGGGAGAGCATCATTAATCTTACGAGGTTAACTCCCGAGTACATGACAGGATGAGGTTCGACGATTTGTGCTTTGTTTTTTTTTGTTGTAGGTGGAAATATGGTCATGATTTGCACCTACCGGTATCTCCTGGTGAACACTGCACGCACACATAAATACAAAAGCACCGGGGCTGTCACGAGTGCCAGAGTTTGAAGCACGGCTGCTGCTGTACTGCTGTTGTAGCGCTGCTGCTGATGTATAGTGTGTACCGTGACTGCACGGTTACTTTTGGAATCCCAAGGAAGTTGTGGGAGTTACGTTGTTCTACCCCTCGCGTAGCTTTCATTGATTCCCAAAGCGAAAAACCAATCAGGCAATTGCGCCTCCCTTAAGAGATTATTTGTTCGTACTTATTTCCTAGTTATAGGAGAACAGGAAACATGGCGCACGCACACAAGGAGGCGCCGCCCGTGGCCGTAACTAAAGGAAGAACTGTTGATGGGCGACTGCTGTTGTACGGTTGCTGCCATAAAGTGGAGAGCTTAGGGGACGGCGTGATACAAATATCATACGTACAGCAGCAGAGAGAAAAGCCCTGAAATTGTGGGTTTTCCATGGACCTGCAGGCTCGGCTGGGCGTAGCGCGATCCCTTGAAAAATAGCCAGCTCGCGCGGCTTTGGACGCCCAGAGCACGCGCCACGAAGCCTCGCCGGGGCCCAAAGCTGTGCCGTACATAGTGTACGGGCGGGGCTCCTGCGTGCCCCGCAGCAGGAAGTACGAGCAAGGACCCACGGCCGGCGCAGAATGGCATGCAATTATACACCAAAAAGTCTATATGGTACTTAAACATACCTGGTATACTACTGTAGTAGTACTCTGGATATACCCGGGTATTTACCCAGGTAGTGCCGGGGTGTGACCACTATACCCAGTTTTGGTACCCGGGTACCCCACAGTATATATATACTCTACTAAGCATACCCTTGACAGTTACTATACGTAACACCAAGAAAATAATAATGGGCACGCTCTCGTCAGCAGCTGCGGCTTGAGCACTCAAGCCGCAGCTTGAATCATGCCCCACAAGTGTCCGCGCCAGTCTATTGATAATGTGGTCCGCTCTCGCATTACATGCGTGTGTGCGCTGCTTCTCTGCGCGTGGCGTGGTGCAGCAGCATGGGAATCTGTGCTCTCGACTTTCTGGGCACGAGAGGCACCAAGCAGCCAGGAGCAACCAGCAGCTTTTTTTGTGTCGTGTGCTGCCAGTGTGATTTATTTCCCACTGCTGATTGAATGACATTGTTTTTTCATCTGACAACCACGAGACCTTTTTCCCCCCAAATGCTAGGTCTAAAAAAATGACAGTCCCATCCTTATTGGTGGTACGGTGGTAATTCTCCCCCAAATGCTAGGTCTAAAAAAATGACAGTCCCACCCCTATTGGTGGTACCGTGGTAATTCCGCCCTAATGTGCACAGCGTCAATCTGTGATTGCCAATACCGCGCAAATGTGGACTGCGCAAAACAAAAATTACCGCTACCACTCAAAAATATATATATAAAACCTGGTAAAGCCGTTACTTTGAAACAAACCCGTTGAAGCACTTTGCCGTCCAACAGCACCGGGAATGAATGTAGGCGGTTTCGGTCAAGAATAAGTGGTACATTCATATTTTGATGCGTACATGTACAAGGTTCCCCTTCGAGTTTTGTCGCAAGTTGCAAAGGGGGAACACAGGTGTTTCTATGGTTATAGGCCTGTGTGAGGTTCGCTGCTGTTAGACTGTGTATTGCGCGGGTGCTTTAGTCCAGAGGAAGTGGAATGGGTTGAAATCGTCCAGATTCTGTCAGGATGGCACACACGCACACAACCGTAAACACACAAGGCACCGTTCGTGGCTGTCACAAAAATAAGCCCTTGGAGTACGGCTGCTGCTGTACCGTGGCTGCCACAATGTAAAACGATTGGGGAACGGTGTGATACAGACAGATGCACAGCAGCAGACAGCAGTACGGCAAAAAATAAAGAAAAGGGCTGACAATGTACCGCTTTTCTTGAGACTGTGTTCCTAGTCCCTGGTACTGCTGTAAGAGCCTAGAATCGCACACACCCAAAGGATTTGTTCGTGGCTGTCACAAAGGGAATAGCTTGAAGTGCGGCTGTCGGTGTACTGTGACTTATAGAGCCGTTGAGGGCTGATGGGATACTTCAGATACAGCAGCAGACCCACATCAAACAAACACATACACATTTTGATATTTCCATGGCCCTGTTTGACTCGCCGGGGCGGAGCGCAATCCCTTGAAAACGAGCCATCTCGCGCTACTTCGGACGCCAAGAGCACGCGCCATGGAGCCCCGCTGGGAGCCACACTTGTGCCGTAGTGTACCCGCGAGGCCCTTGCGTGTCCCGCAGTCGAGTGCGCGAGAAACGACCCGCAACCACTGCAGAAAAAAAAAACGAATGTGCAAAAAATGTGCTGCTTCCCCCCCCCCCCCATACATACGTGTGCCCGCCGCAAAGCACACCACTATGCTGTACATACTGCTACACTACGTATTCGATCACCAGGGCTATGAGTTGGCTGGATGTAACGGCTAGTCGTTAGATGGCTGTCGAGGTAAAAGCCGACGACGTAACTGACTTGCTATTTTATCAGTACACAGCACACGTCCAGCCACAAACACGCCAGTCGGATGCAAATACGCAGAACTCCTCAAAATTGCAGCACGCAACTACAGTAACTGCACTATATACCTAGCCAACTAATGACTAGTCCGGACGACTTAAAGCCAGCCAACTCGTCGCCCTGCAGATGTCCGCGCGCAACTAAATGTAATGCCCAGCCAACCAATAACTTAGTAACCTCACAGTATACATAGTAGATACGCAACTCACACCCCTATCGATCACACTACGTATGCCGGAAAAAAACACACACACAAAGCGCGGGGTCGTGTTCGAACTGCAATCGCCCTGGACATGAGAATATAAACGCGGGGTCGTGTTACAATTGAAATTGCAATTGCCCTGGACATACGAATATACGCGCGGGGTCATGTTAGAATCGCAATCGCCCTGGACATACGGTATGCCTTTTTAATCGTGCTCGACGTCGTTGTTGTCGGTGCGTATCGGGCGCGGAGGGTCAGATCTAGCAAAGCTGTTTCGGGGCGTGGGAGAGAAACAGTACCTGTGGAGCATCCTCCGGCGAGAAAACCCTTGGGGGTTTTCCAACAACAAGCGGCGGAACGACGTGTGGGATAGGGCTGCTGAGGAAGTCATGAAGCCCGGCATCATCGAAATCCCGGAGAAACAGGGGAATAGGACGGTTCGGGTCGACGTTTGCAAGGGCGCGGTGAGCGCTGGGCGGCGATGGTATATGGGCGTGCGTGGACCCCTGTGTTGATGGTTTGTTTTGCGGACATTGGTGCACACCAAACCCAGTGTTGTTGTTTTTTCCCCCTTCTATATTCCCTATGGGGCTTCAAGGCGTGTCTTAAGGGGCAAAACGTGTCGAACATACCTAGCGGGCGACTACGTACAGCATAGGCCACAAGAAGCAGCACGACCTGATCTGGGGGGGGGGGGGTAGGAGATGTAGCCCGGGCTGCAAATGTAAGGATCCGCACGACACACGCGCAGCATGGTCGTACTTGTATTATATACGGCTGCACGCTCTTTCTTGTACGGGGGAGGGCACGGTTTTCAGAACCCCCCAAGATGGACCCAAAGACCATGTATTCCCCGTTTTTTTACACACTAGATTTGGTTTTGATTGCTACGTTCCCCCGAAATAGGTGCTTGATAAGGTCGCGCTCGTCGTTTTTTGTATCCCTATAAATGGGCCCCAATACCTGCAGCGGGGTTCATGAACCCGGGTCGAGCTAATGTACTGCCCAGCAGTCGTTCCCCTCGAAGATCCCCCGAGCTTTGTACGATCGGCGTCGCCCGTCCTTACTCACACACGCACGCACGCACGCACGCACACAAACACCACATCGCGCGCGCCCACCTTCAGCATATCTCCATCGGCGCAATGCACTCTAGGATAAAGAGGCTGTGGTCTTCATCCAGAGCGGCATTCCTACGCAGCAAGCAGAGGGCGGTGGCGGAAACGGGAGAGAGCATCGTGCCCGAGGGAGAGTGGTGCGGCGAAGGGGAGGTGTCGGAGGTTAGTTTGCGGCCTGCTGGCGATCGCGAGTGTGGGGTCGTGTGGATATGTGTGTTGCGATTCTGATGAGAGGCGAACAACAATAAACGCCCCGGTAGTAGAACAGCAGGACTGGCTGATGTTTCCTGACTTCAGCTTGTATTTCGGTGTTTTTCGCGTGGTATGCATGCTACGGTAGAGGTGCACCGTGTTTTTTCTGAGATTTTCCCCTTAAACCCCTTAAGAACCGGTCCCACGAATTTGGGGGGGAAATACTTGGAATTAGTCTGGGACATTTTTTTCAGTTCTGAATGGGTTAAGGGGCCTTATACCAAACTCAAAAACTGATTTTGGAGAAAACAAAAAATGCCACCCGATCGTCAGTCCCATGGCCGTAAACACAACGAAGAGTATTGCATCGCAAGAATGAAATTCCGACGATTTGGGGTTAAGGGCCCGTTTTAACGAAGAAAAAAAAATATCAATTTGGAAAAATAAAAATTCAAATCCGCTTTTCATTGGTCAACACGCGCACCAGCACCAAAGATTAGGATCTTGAGGGGTGCTGGTGCATGTGTTGACCAATGAAAAGCGAGTTTGAAATTTATTTTTCCCAAATTGAATTTATTTTATACTCGTTAATATGGGCCCTAAGGGCTCGAATTAACGAGTATAAAATAAATTCAATTTGGAAAAAATAAATTCAAATTCGCTTTTCATTGGTCAACACACGCACCAGCACCAAATATTATGCCCCAAGATCCTAATCTTTGGTGCTGGTGCGTGTGTTGACCAATGAAAAGCGGATTTGAATATTTTTTTTTTCCAAATTGTTTTTTTTTTCTTCTTCGTTAAAACGGGCCCTAACGAACCCCGTCAATCCGATTTTTTTTTCAGCCAAAAAGTGCTATCTCTATCGTGGCACGCCTCGTGGGGGGTTATGGTTATGACTCGATGTCCTTTGGATAAAAAAAACAATTGCATCGCTCGTCCGGTATGCCTTTTTGTGCGCATCCTTGAGCCCCGTTGTTTTGCTGGGACTGCTGACCCGAGACCATCCCTTTCGTGGCGAATGCTGGTACCATGCGTTTATGCGGTAGCCGTAGAACGTGCTGTGCGCCGCGCCCCAAGGCCGTCATGTACAGGTCAGACCTGCTGCATGTTCAACGAAAGGTCCGCTCACCCGAATGCGCTACAGTACGTACTGTTCCTTTTCGTTGCCATTTTTGTTGCCGTATTTGTTTTGCAGAAGCTCCAGCTAGGAAAGACTATTCTGGTCTCCGAGGCTTCAACTGCCACCCGCCAAATGAAGCAGACCGTTAGCAAGGAGCACGGGCTAGCCGCTGCTACAATGCGAGACGCAGCCGTCCAACGGGTGCACTCCGCAGGCGGGTGTAGCGCCGATCGCGGCAAAAGCAGGCGGGGCGGCCGCAGCGGCACACGTGGCGGGCGCGGGCGCCAATCGGAGCCGGCCGTTAGAAAGGCGCACGCACAAGCCGGTGGTGCCGCAATTCGAGACGAGGAGCTCCAACAGATGCTCTCCGCAAGCGGGCGCAGTGCCGATCACGACGCTCGCCAGTATAAGCCGGCCTTTAGCGAGGAGAACGAACGAGCCGCTGCTGCAAAGCGAGACGAAATCATAGAGCGATTGATCTCCGAACGCGGGCTCGGCGCCGGTCGCGGCGAAAGCGGAGGCGGCCGTAGCAGCGGCACGCGCGGCGGCCGAGGTGGTCGCGGTGGCCGAGGAGGTGGCCGCGTTATCCCGAGAGGTGGCCGCGGCGATGGGGGAGGTGAGCGCGGCGACACTGCACGAGTTCCATCCCTCGAGGAAGAGACCGAATCCCTCGAGGAGGAGGAGAAGGAGGAGGGGGAGGAGGAGGGGGAGGAGGAAGACACGTATGACGGGTCGTCATCCGACGAAGAATCGTTCGCCGAGTTTAGGGGTGAGCGCGCGCGGTCCTTGGCCAGGGTTACCTTGGGCAGGCAGGCGAACCACGGCTCGGGGGGCACGAAGAGGAAAGAGGGCCCGATCTATTTCGATGAGACCATGGACCCGTCGCGTATCGTCGGGGTGGTTGGCAAGCGCATTATGGACAAGATGGACAGCGACGACGCCGGAATAGGTGAGGTGCGTCGACAGGTGAACCAACGTTTGGATCTTTTGGAGGCCGAGCACAAGCGCGCCCTGGACAAGCTCGAGGCACAGCAAAGCGTCATGTCTGGCCAACTCAGTGCCTTACTTCAAGCGTTTTACCAGGACGGGGCGGCGGCGGGTGCCCCTCCTCCGCCGCCTTTTGCTTACAGTGCACCCCAGCCGCGTGCCGCGCACATGGCGAGTCTCCCTTGGATTGGTGTTCAGGCTGGTGTACTTTCGCCGTATTCACCAATGGGGTTCGCTGGGGTGGCCGGGCCCGGGCGCGGTGTCGCTGTCGATCTTCAGGCGGGAGGATCTCACCTCCCCGGTGTCGGGAACGCGGGGGCTGCGGTGGGGTTTGCTGGTGTCGAATGTGTGGCGGGGCAGCAGCAGCAGCAGCAGCAGGGCGGACCCTCTGGGGGCGAGGGGGGCGCGGCGGGGCCCCAGGAAGGTGAAGCTCCCGTTCCCGCATTCGGAAACGCAGGGGCGGCGTGGGGGTTGCAAGCGTCGGAAGTGTGGGGAGACGACGGCAGCAGGGCGTGCCCGGTGGGGGCGGCGGAGGAGGAGGAGCAGCGGGTGGGCGAGGGGGGGGGTGGCCCTTCTGCACCGGCCGCAACGAGCAGTGCGTTTTGTGGACGGTAAAGAAGGTGAGCTGACACTTTCGTTATTGGCTGTTTCTGTCCAGGTTGCCAGGTAGCTCTGTTCGCATAGTATGAACCAGCTAGCGTTTTGTGATTTTCCCTTTGGGGCGTATGTATGAACATGGCGGATACATCTTGCCGAAGAAACCGTGAATTGTGGATACGTGTGATTGGGCGGTAGGACGTAAGCATATTTTTTAGCACGCTCGGCCTACGTGTCACGCGGTTTGCAGAGCTGAGTATCAACCACTCAATCGGTCGTACTCACAGCTGACGTATTTTGTCGTTATTTTATCAAATACCTGTTTCGGGCCGCTCGGGCCACTTGGGCGCAGTGAAACCATCCCCACATTTCCATTCTCAGTGGGTGACTCTTTGTAAAGTACTAACAAAATGCGACAGAGCCCCCGTCCCCCTCCCACTACCGCGGCCCGATCGCGCCTTCCCTTGATATGCAGGGGCCGAACCAGGAAAGCCGTGTTTACGCTTGCGCTCGGGCGGACAGCAACGAGCAATGTAGCGTGTCTATGTCGGCGAGCACATTACGATGGGGGTGGGGTGGACTTCCACACCCCGCACCCAGGGCGGGGGGGCGGGGAACAGTCAGAGAGGTCAGCACTGTGGCAGTGCCGAGACTACGGCACGGGAAACCTCGCAGAGGACGCCCTCCACCAGCAGACGGTCGGTCGGAAATCGCCTGCCGTGGAAACCCTGGGGTCGTTTTTTGTTGTTGTAGAAGTCAGACGGGTGATAGTCAGGGTGCACGCACTCCAGATGGGTGGTTGTATCGACGCCTTGTATTTTTTTTTGTTTTATGGGGGGGGGGGGGGTTCCCCATGCACAAGCCGAGATATACCTCCGTGATCCCCCTGGTGTCTATGCCAGGCATGCCTTGGCACAGTGTTTTTTATGCACGGCCGCAGCAGGTTGATGGGAATGGGGTGCTTTGTGGGGGGTTGCTTTCCTTGGCCTAGCGTTGCCTGTTCCTGTGTTTTGCTCTTATGTGCAATACAAACCCTTGCTGTTTTTTGTGTGTTTGTTACCATATGTTTCTTGAAATAGTGCGGAATTGACCCCGCGGCAAGGGTAGTTGTAAGCTTGGTGCGTGCTGAGGTATCGACAGCGGACGGTTTCCCCTGTTCTGTATAGTCCCTGTCGGAGGCGTGCTTGGATAGGGGTAGCACTTTTTTTGCCTATGAGGTAATCTTTTTTACTGACTATTAGTGTACTTCTCAACTGAGGAACTACTTAATGTCACTGGGAATGCCATTTATGGTGCACAGTAATATTCGCTGTACTTTGTATATCTACTGCTGTAGGTCGTGGCATTGTGCATGGGGTTGCACTCTAATTTTCCCTCAAAGTCATTCGTTTGGGTGGGGTCTAGAGTCGTGGTTTTTGTGCATCAGTTTGCACTCATATTTTTTTCTCCGTTGCAGTTGTTTAGGTGAGGGATAGAGCTCCAATACTATAATCAAGTGATTATCATAACATCAGAAAAAAAATTAGATGCACCTCCACCGTCGTGGCATCATTCATTCGAAGTAATAATTTTCCGGCTATTTATGGTCACTGTCGACAGATTACCAATGAAAAAAAAAAGACCCCCGATGGCGGAAGCTTTGATGCTTAGCAGATAAGCTATACTTACTTGTACCTGGTAGTTGTTCTGCAGTAGAACCTAGCGTTGATTGCCCATTTTCTTCCTGGTTTTGTTCTTGCTTGTCTCTGTTTTCGTTTTGTTTCGACCAATATGCTGGTCGTGTTTTATATTTACCGTATAATGGCTTGAACACACACATATATATATACTTGGTATATGGCGAAAACCTCACGGTAAGCGAGGTGTTCGGCGTATGATAGCACGTGTATATGCAGCCGCTGGTAGCCTCTGGTGGCGGGTGTGCAGTAGTCATACACCCCGGTGGTGGGGGCTTGATGGTTGCGGTTGGTGCGCGTGGGTAACTTAGCACCACAGAGGTCTACAATAGTTCCGCAGGCGGTACTGCGGTAACATTTCAACCAGTTGTGTTGCCTTTCGTGCCGAGGACGAGCTCATGTATGGCGTGTTGTGTGTTGAGCTTACTGGCCACGGTCTTATTTTTGTTTGTTTTTTCTGTTTTGCTTTTTACAGGATTCTAGGATCTAGGAATTTGGCTCAAAGTGCAGATCACAGCGTAAGAAACGGCCGCAGACCTAGACTTGGGAGGCGGCATATATATATGTAACTAGATTATGTATTTCTGACTCGGGAGGGTTAGGGTTGCCGGGTCAGGGATATAAGGTAAAGCGTATGTTATACATATGTATGTTTGGTGAAGTCTAACCGTTTTCGGGAGGATACTGACAGCTCCAGGGGTTTCGAGTTTGTACGGGAAATCACGTACGTAAAACAGGCCGAGTGCAGTGGCGATGCCGCTGCGAATTGTAACCAAGTATCTACTCAGCAGTGACTTCGACGATTTGAATAAGAATACCGATTGATTCTATCATGCATCCCTGGGGTACTATTGTTGCGTTCGACTCTTGACAGTACAGCCTCGAAGTTTTCAACCATTGTTTCCTCTCTTGAAGCGAGGTTGAAACTTAATTATCTAGGAGCCTACCGCCCTCCGAAACTTCGGGGGCTCGACCGCCCGACCCCCCCTGAGCGACGAGCCGAAGAGCGCGCGCCGTGTACGCCGCACCGCCGCGGGTTAACGTTGATGAAAGGAACTCTGGGACAGAATGTCGAGGCCTACACGGATCTTCTTGTGCCGCGTATCACATACATCCGGGTACGAAAATTATTGCGACCCGTAAGCCGGAACGTCTCCTGGAGGGCAAGGATTATTACGTTTATGTTTGGTTTTGCCCCGAGAGGGAGACGCAAAGAGTAGAAACTCTACGCTAGCTAGGAAAAAGGCAGGTCGGCCGTGAGTTCGATTGATTGAATACATAAAACACTCAAGATAACACACCCCATGATGGGTCGAATTTCGGCCGTACACTTCTACAGTACTTATTCGAGATGTGGTCTGATTTTTCCTTAGGGTCAGGGTTAGGGTTGGTCTAATTGGCGTAGGGTCAGGGTTAGGGTTGGTCTGATTGGTTTTTGGTCAGGGTTAGGGTTGGTCTGATTAGCTTAGGCCTAGGGTTAGATATATTTTATAGCTGTCTCGTACACAGCAGTGTATCAACCCTTTTCTCGAATAAGTGGCAAGCAACGCTCAATTCCGGAGCCGATTTTCTCCAAAACATGGGGGGCACTATTAATAGAGGTGTTACCCTTTTGCCAATTACCCGGGCACTCGCGAGTATTACCCGGCTTGCTAATACCCGTCACGGGTACGAGTAGCACTTCATACTCGCCGGGTACTTGGGCTCCGGGTACTCGGTTTAAACGGGTACTCGGGTACCCGTTGGTTTTCCTTGGAAATCCCGGAGATGCCAAGTTATCATGCCCTAAATCACGTCCCTTGGGTATTATTTGGTACATGTTATCGAGTAAACCCTTTTCAAAATGAAAATGATGCTTCATGCATCACATCTCACACCATACTACAGGTATTACCCTTTTGCCAATTACCCGGGTACTCGCGAGTATTACTCGGCTTGCTAATACCCGTCACGAGTACGGGTAACACTTCATACTCGCCATGTGGGTCCTGGGCACCCGGGTACCCGGGAACCCGACTGTTAGACGGGTACCCGGTTGTTAAACGAGTACCCACTGTTAAACGGGTACCCGGGTACCCGCCCTGAATGGCCGTAAATACTCGCGATTACCCGGGTATTTCCCCCCCAAATTTGGCGGGTACCCGGTTAAGACGGGTACTCGCCGGGTAACCCTCCAGGGGGCACACATACATGTATACCAGAGTAGAGGTGTACCCTTGATGACCGAAACCCGGGTACCCAGCGGGTACAACCCGTATGGGCAAAACCCGTGACGGGTTCGGGTTTGACTTGAAACCCGCGGGTTTTGGGGCCCCCGGATGACCGAAACCCGGGTGCCCCCGGCGGGTACAACCCGGATGGGCAAAACCCGTGACGGGTTCGGGTTTGACTTGAAACCCGCGGGTTTTGGGGGTGACCAAAACCCGGGTACTTGGCGGCTTCGAGTACCCGTATGTTTGGCATGTCCCCCCTCACAATATCTGTAGAAACCCCGAGTACTCGGCGGGTTCGAGTACCCGGGTACCCGTATGTTTGGCATGTCCCCCCTCACAATATCGCTAGAAACCTTTCAAATCGACAGGGAACGGGGTGCCCACAGGTATCACTATTCAGAGCTGAGTATTCCAAAAATATTCATGCTTTTAGTACGGTTTTCCAAGAGAGTTTCCTCTGTCATTTTTCATACGTGTGCCCGATATGTTGATATCTTCCATATATACCTTTTTTGAGTTTACTACAGATGTGTACGAATACATACGGAGGCATGCATTTGTTTTCCTCGAGCTACGTATGACACCTGCCCGACATGGAGACCTAGGAACGCCACCTACTATTGTTAGTATGGCACACATACTGTCAATCTTCAATCTATCTTTCGCTACCTCAATGTGCTCAGTTTCAGGGGCATAGGGTGTGGATATCAGCGTACGACTACGTAACGGCATTACAGGTGGAAGGATTATCGAGTACCGTTCGTTGTTTTATGCTTATAGTTATCGTTTTTTTTACATTAAATCGTAGTACGCACTGTCATCCGCGTGTGGCGTGTGGCACCCCTTGGTGTCCGTCGTATACGAAAACGGGTTGTCCGGGTACCCGGGTTTACCCGAGTACTCGTTGAACCCGTTGGATTTCGTCGGAAAACCCGGGTTACCCGCGACGGGTTCGGGTTTCACTTTCAGAACTATCCGAGTACCCGTTTGTGACGGGTACTCGCCGGGGTACACCTCTGGTAACCAGAGGTAATAGCGAAAAGGGTGGCTTCTTGCGTATCTTCGATAATAACCGCTCTGTCTGATAAATAGTACTCAGCCTTGTAAGCTGCGCGATGCGTCCGCCGCGCGCGAAATGCATAACGTACAAACCTCGTGAAGGATACAGGTCGGTGACTTCCCTAGATGCTAACAGGGCTCGTAGTCGCATGTACGAGTATATACTTCGTCTACAGAATGGTTACTGGTTCCAAGAGTACGATCTTTGGATACAGCAGTACGTAACGGTCTACAACTTCGTACTCAGAGTAAGGGCGTGTCTTAACTTCACTTCGCGGGCATTGGAACGGAACGAACGTAAAATTATTTGCCTGAAAAAGTGGTGCTGATTGGATACTGAGAAACAAAAACACCGAACAGATTCCAAGCGTTCCAAGCTGTCCGTAAATTTGTAAAGAGGAAGCGTATGTGTCAAAACAGTAATCCTTGTTCAGCAGAACCGAACGGCCCACTTGGAACGAGATTTACGGCAGTTGATTGGTGCTGGAATGTTGCAACTGGCAACATTTGCTGGGAGGCCCACGAGGGCATGAGGCAAAATGAGATGACATGGGAGCACGCGATGGAGCACGTGCAGACGCCACAGGTCTCGCCTGCGGTAGGAGTCACGCGATACGGCCATGGCCTGTACAGGAGGCTCACGAGGGAAAAAATCGGGTGGCGAACGAGACTGTGGCCATAGATATCTAGCAAAAACGCTGGACCGATGTTCACAGAAGCACCAGGATACCTCGTCGAGCCGCGACGGCGATATAATAACTTCTAGACTTGTCCCGAGGCTGCCACTTGGACGGCTAGCACTGCTTGGTCTGAGGCATGTCAGGCGCTCTATTTGCGTGTGAAGCTATCCTCTGTACCAGGAGCACTCGCTGCCTACGTGACGGTACCCCTGTCCTAGAGTCCAGCTACACAGTCCCGAGGCAAATTTCATGGGTTACTTTCTGTTGCGGCCTGTTCCAGGATCGGGTGCCTAAAAATTCGATCGGACACAAAAAAACCGCAAAAACAGCATGGAATGGAACGAACGAACGCGAATAGTCTCGTTCCGTTCCAGCCATTCCAAGCTATCGAATGAAGTTAAGACACGGCCTAACCGCTATTGCCTGGAGCCTGGAGGATACGTAGAGGAAGCAAGTCGACAAGACCCGCCATACCGTGCTTGAAGGCCCTGCAGGCCTAACGTGACTGTTATCTCTGTTGGCTTCCCTTGGTACAGCTGCAGGGGCGCGTGGTCATCTTGATCTTGTGTCATGGTGCGGGGTGGTGGGTGCCGATGCGCACAGTGCACAGCCCGGCCGTTGAGGTCATGCACAACCTCAACTGGCCCCTAAGAAAAAGCAGTCCAACATTCTATGAAACCCTCACTTTGTTGTTTGTTGTTTGTTGGAAAGTCATGCGCAGCAGAGGTAGGACACGGGAGATGTTGCCTTGTATGTAGTGCGTAGCTCCTCGACAAAGTGAGCATCTGTGTCAGACAGCACTTGGCTCCGGTGGCACAGGCGGGTCGAGAGTCTTACCCACTGCAACCACGATGTCGGAGGAAGTGACAATCGGCGTCGAGTTGAATCATGGAGGAAGCAGCGGGATCTCTCAGCTGACTCTCGGGGACGCTGCTGGGGTGGATGATGCGGGAGGCACCGCTGTGCTTCCCGGGGGACCGCAGCCGGCCCATTGCTTCATGGAAGACTACTTCTGGACTAGTCTTGAGAGTGAGGCAGGTCAGTAATCGTTGCGTCGAACAGTTCATGGCTTCGCGCGGAGTTGGGTTTACGTTTACATGGAGCGGATCGTGTGGAGTACCAAAACGAAAATACAAAATACAAAAAAAAATAACGGATTTTTTTTACTACTCCTGTACCTGGTATTTTATACGTACGGACGAAAGACGAAACGGATTTTTTTCCCGTGCGACGTGCGACCAAACCAGAAAATGCGAAAATCGAATTATCGTCGCGTCTGCCTACTGCCTACTCCTCTGGTGGGCCTGTGCTGCCGAGCGCTAGATTGTCGGCATGTACACATAGTTGTGAACAGCCCATAGATTGTGCTCTCAGTTGTATTTGGCCTGGATCTTGCTGTTCCCAATTCGTTTCTGCTTGGACACACCGGCTAAAATGGTATCGAAAACGAAATGGTTTTGTTTTTCGTTTTTGATTTTCGTTTCTGCTTGGACATGCCCTCATGGCAGCCGAAAATAAAAACTGTCAGAAATGAGAAGACAGCACTTTGCCCGGCAATGCATGCTCATACGCGTTACACGTATGGTATGAATACGCCCGCGTTCGCGCGCCGTTCGCAGAATTATTGCGGTTCGCGGATACCCTTGGTGGGAAATGCATTTTATGTACGTAGGATACTAGAATATAGAACTACAGTACTGTAGTAGCTATAAATAGAACTATAGCAGTAACTATAAACTCGTTTGGGCTGGTCCGTGTTACTTTCCCGGTTACTTGCCCGGTGGCTATTAATACTTATCAGGTATATTTTTATTTTTACCAGGTTGCTTTCGAGAGATGTGTAACATTCCTCGTTCTTGCCGGGTGGCTACGTACGTGTAGTAGCTGGTTCGAGGAACGAACGCCTACTGTTAGGGGTGCCAATAAAGCTTATTCCGCCGCAATATCATGTCTCGTCTTTTCGTATCGATCAAAACAACCATAGCGAAAAAAAAAACTCTTAAATATCTTGAATAAACACTACACACAGGCTGAACTTTGATCGCCGGTTACTCCGGATGGTGGTGGAGGTTTCTCTTATTACTTCGCGGCCATGGCTGCAGGGTCGCCGCGGTTGTATTCGTTCATCACGTCAAAAAAATATTCAGAATTGAAATAGAAATGGCCGAAAAGGACTACATTTTTCATCTGTTTTTGCGCGGAATTATTTGCCTCCTTTACTTCAACACACTGATAGATGAATATATGCTTTAGGTTATAGGCTATCTATCAAAGCAAACCGCATCAAAATCCGCGTTGTTGCTGAGGAAAAACCCACGCTCAAAACATGCCACTTGAGTCTGTTTTGGATGTACTGGTATATGTTACGCTTCTTTCGCATATAAAAAAACAACCCTCGGGTCTCTCCAACCCCAGCAGAAATTCATTCCGATATGTTATTCCCTACCACTCTGAACCTGAAAATAAAAACCGTTTTCATGTTTATATTCAGTCCAAACAGTCGTAATATTTACGGACAAGGCTGCCTATACGTCCGATTGCAGCATGAGAGGGAGACTATCAGCTGTGCTGAGCAATAATACCAGGTACCGGTAGACCGGTAGTAGCCATCATGGCTGCTGCTGCTGCTGTTGCTGCTGCTGCTGCTGCTGCTGCTGCTTCCTGCTGTTTCTGCTTGCTGCTGCTGCTTGATGCTACTGCTCAATGCTGCTGGTCAATGCTGCTGCAGCAGTTGGTTTTGATCTGGCACGGACGGCTGCTACCGTGACGTGTGGGTAGTCATCGCCATGAGCGCTGGAGTTCCGCGAGACAAGCGGGCTTGGGATTCGCTGATTGTGGGCTGTGGGCTGTGGGTTGTGTCGTAGAAGTGCTTAGTTACTGTTCAAAGTGCAAGCAGCGTCACGAGCCGAGAGTACACGCAGCTCGAATGAGGGAACGAGGCTGCCCAACAACATTAGGTACGAGTAGCATGGAGCTGAAATGTGGAGGTTTTTTAGTCGTTCATCATGACGACGACATTTGGCTGGCTCTGATTGGTTTATTTCCTAAAGGTCAAAAGTTTCATTTTTCGTTTCAACTGGATCTCGTGACTTAAAAAGAGACAGTTTTGGCGTAAATACGTGTTGAGTGGCACTCCTAACTGTGTTCTCCCTTTTCAGCTTACGACACCTGCCCCGGGATTCCAAGTCGTGGCCACAATCCCGAAGGGGAGCCTTGTATAAATAACCCTATCTTAGTTCGCAGCCGAACCTGACCATCCTTTGGTCTGCGGATCTCTCCCGCCACTGACCGCCTTTCCGCGCGGTTTCTTCGCTGAGGCGTGGCCCCGCCTCGCCTGCAACCCCCGGCTTAACGGACCCGCCCGCTCGGCACCATAGCGCCTGCGCGAGGCCTTGACGTCCAGATCTACGGCGAGATCTACCAAGAATCGTGCCCCGTGAGGGTTTTGGCTCATTGCCCACCGACGGTGCTTATCTCTTCGCGTTTTTTTTTTTCGCGCACGTGTTCTCTGACCTCCGACCCGGGGGGGGGGAATGGCTTCCCGACCGCCGTCAACACTGTGGGGGCTTGCGCGGGAGGCTGTGTGCTCAGAACTGGAGCGCCCCGAGAACATATGCCACCCAGGCTTTGTCGAGAACTGCCATCCATAAAAAAAAATCCCTACTGCTGTGTACGTACGAGTATACTTGTACGTGTGTGTGGTGGCACGTGCGTGTGATATGGAGAGCAGCAGCAACTGAGATGGAGCTGTACGCATGCACTGTCAACGTTGCTGCAGAGCTCCTATATGGTATGTCCAGCAGTAGCTGTGGTCGCACCTTTCTAGCGGGCTACGCTGCGTGTGGTTGTTGAGGGTTTCAACATAAAAAATAGCTTTTTGCAAACGGGAATGGCAACACCTTTTTTTGCCGTTTGGTCGTTTGGTCGTTTTTGGTTTTTTGTTCTCCAGAGGCAGAGGAGGCGCGTAGATGCATACGTACATCGGGTATGTATCGAAGACACGGATGTATGTATCATTACTATTACTGCTGTACAACAACAGTAGTACCTATGTACCACGAGCTGTGAGCAGTCCAAAGTACCGGTATGTGGGTTGGATATGTATGACCAGTATCAAAGATATACATACACAAACGTATCACCAGTAGTAGTACTACTATTATCCACATACTACAAGCAGTTTACTGTTTGTCGTTGTTCGTCTGTTTCGAAGGTGTGTAGGCTCGCAGAGTAGGCAGAGCTGTATAGCATATACACAATGCACCTGTGTTGCACTGCCCACAAAGTGAGAAAAAAGTACTTTCAGATAACGCCTGATTTGTGGAAAACGGGGTTGGGTCAATATCAGCCCCGAACAAGGCCTTTTTCACAGACACCGTGCTCCCCACAGAAGCCTCCAAATGACACACCACACGCAGAGCAACTCAATTGAGTCATGGTAAAGCCTGTTCGGTAGCTTGATCGTGCTTGATCCTCCTAGAGTTGGATTAATTCAGTTTCCTGCAGATGGAAGCAGGTAGCAGCTTCGGTCGAAGCAATTACGCCGCCTGTTTAGGCAATCTTCACGGCCGAGGTCGCGGTGGAAGGCGTGGACGAAATCGCCCAGAACTCTTCCTGTGCCCGTGTATATATGCAAGGAAGGTTTTCAGGGGCGGGAGATATCGGGATCGATCCTACAGACGGCGTAATCGGCCTCAGAAGTGTGCCTCAAAAATCAAAGAATCGTGTACAAAAACGCAGTCATTTGTTTCCTGCTGTATACGAGTACTCGTATTCATATTTTTCGAGAAAAATATTCGTTTTGAGCTGTAAAAAACAACTTGTTTACAGTACAAGAAAAACGACCTGGAACCACATTTTCAAACTTCAGCGACGAGGTCGCGCACCGTAGAGGCCACGGAATCGGCTGCCACTATGCCACACTGCTGTGGGTGCGTCAAGGAGTATTTTGAGGGGCGGGAGATATCCGGATCGACGATATTGATGGAGCTGTGGTGGATTGCATATTTTCCCACAGGAAAAAAACAGGGGTATGGTTGTTCCAGTTGTCGATTGCTGAAAGTAAATTTGGCCAAAACACGATTATTTTGTGGGCAGTGCAACACAGGTGAATGCGTGTGTCAGGTTTGTGACCAGGATCGATACATACGAGTACACACGTTTGAGTACAGCAGCAGTATCACACATGTATTGCGAGTACGGTTGTTATTCTCGGTGGGCAGTATGTAAAGCGCTCTCAACTCTTGGCAGTACGTCTAATTTTCATCCTTCGCCAGAACAATGCTGATGACGTGAGTAGAGCACGCTCAACTCTTGGCATTACGTCTGACCCCCACCCTTCGCCACAATGCTGCTAACATTTTCGGCATCACGCAAGGCTGCGACCGGCGGCCGTCCAGGCCGCCGGCGAAGCCCCTTTTATATATGAACAAATGTACTACAGTAGTATAAAATTAAAGGTGCTGCTCGGTGAACGCTTTTCAGCATTTCTCAGACGTAACTTTGAGCTCTTTTCGCGATCCCTCGCGATGAGATCCACCTGGCGGTCCGCAACTTCCCCATCGTGCTCTCCGACCCCTACATAAGTACGTCGTATTTTCTGAGAGTCCCGTGCGGGATGATTCCCTGTTTGGACCTCGCCACCCACAAAAATATCTACCGCATGCGCCCCTCAGGAGCGTGTCGGGTATTTTTCTCGTGAGGCGGTGAACGTCTTCGGGCGATGTATCCGTTATCGTGCCCGCCGGCCTGGCTTGTACCGGGCAGGGCGTCGCGTTCGCTCGTGGCGTGAACATGCGGGCGGTGGACGCTGCAACGTTCACCAAGAATATGGTGATGGAGAGCACATGCTTTTCTTTTTTTTTTACACGCAACACGCATGATCCAAGATTCCGTTTTTTATGTCGACGACGAACCCGAAATTGCATAGACCACTTACTGCTGATACACGTACGTACGTACGTACGTACCAGTACGAGTACCACAGCAGTAACAGAGTATATGATGATCTGTGTATCATACGTGCGTGGTACAACAGTATGCTGCTGATGTGTGTTGTTTCTGTTCGTATCATATCATACGAGTATAGTACCGATAGTAGTTTAGTGTTATATATACGAGTATGAGTATGCTTATTTCGGTACTATAAATACGCCCCAGGTATGTGGATTTGCTGTTGTTGAGGCTGCTGCTGCTATTCATCACTGTACACCTGCCACCCGATCTGTTCTTCACACAGCAGTAGTATTGGGCTAATTGTTACACCGTCGGATTGGGAGGATCGAAAAGGTCGGTTTCCGATCCACGTATAATAAACTCGACGGGGTGCGTCTGGATGCCCTTCCCTTTCGTTAGTCGGATCGAGTTTGTAGTTGTTCGTGCTCATTCTGGGGGTGGTTGATAGGAGCGCTGAAAACTGCTTCGTGTTTTGCTCGCGGGTTCTAGGCAGTGCTGCGCTGCGAACAGCAGCAGCAGCAGCAGCAGAGAGCAGCAGCAGCAGCAGCAGTACTTGCGCAGTCGGATACATATTTACATACGTACATGGACCGAAAAAGTCAGTTTCCGATTCGAGACAAAACCAGGCTTATTTTATACTGTTGAAAAAAGAGCTTTCCGCCAATATGTTTTTGAACGAACGTACTCTCCTATTGAAGTACACCCCTTGGCAGTACAGTCGTTTTGTTGCGGCCTCGGCTTACCTATTGTCATAATACCTCTCTTCGACATTACGGTCATGCTCGAAGCCGCTGGCGGACGTCAACCCGCCGCGGCGAAGCCCCCCTTGTATGTCACCAGTGTGCACTGTGTGTGTGGGGTGGTTGCTTGCAAGATTGGTACACACGAAGTGATGAAAATAATGTAAGTGGTGAGCGACAAGTTTTGCCAGAAAATTGTGCATGCAGAGTGTGCAGCGAACGGAACGAAGGATTTGGTTGATCAACATCAGTAACGATGAAGTCTGCGTTGCTTGATGACAGTGTGGCTGTGACGATAACGATGCAGTATAACGGACTGCTGGTGCATGGTTAGCGACAAGGCGGCATGTCTCCTTGGTCGAAAAGGGCATCATCGACTACACGGGCGAGATCATGACCGCGATTCAGCAACCATGCTTGGACCGATATATAACGCGTTGATAGTATACGAAACTATCTGTACGGTTGCATAGAAAATTCGACACGGTCGACGGCCTGTTGGAACTGCGAGAAGAGAGTGCGGAACTTCATGGCATACGCGGACACGGTTCCCGCGCCCTTCTGGTTGAAGGTAGCGATATGCCGGGTACACTCGCCGATAGAGTTTGCTGACATCAATAGGTCGAGCAACGCCCGGGTCATGTCTTGCCTTGCATTAGGCACATTGGAACGCCAAGGTGTGTAGGTTTCAGATAACACAATGGCCGTGCTCGTGCCGATTTTCCCGGTGGCTCAACTGGTCGACGTTCATCCATCAGTTGAGTCACTGGACAGTTCGACACGAGCACGGCCACTGTTTCATCCGAGCCCGACACACTTGGGTCTTCCGATGCGCCTACTTCATGGCAAAACATAACCCGGGCGTTGCTCGACCTGTTGATGCTAACAAAACTCTGTCGAGGAGTGTTCCCGGCAGATCGCTACGTTCAATCAGGCGCGGAAGCTGTATCCGCGTGTGCCACGAGGTGCCGTACTACGTACCCTCTCGCAGTTCCAGGCGGCCGTCGACCACCGTGTCGACGAAAAAAAACGCGCCACGTGCCATGCCGTGATGATTGACTTTGTGGCAACAGGGGCCCAATGGCATGACATATATCACCAGCTGACGGTTGAGTAACGACCTGTGACCTGTGACCCACATAAAATAAGATTATATCCACTACGTACCGTCCGAACGTGCCCCCCCCCCCCAAACGTTTATTTGTGCCGTTACTGTGCAAATTTTGAGAGCTCCTCCTACAACATGGTATGTAGCGCGGGCTTTCAGGGGGGTAGGCTGTTCTCATGTATCGCATATTTTTACGGGCTAGGAAGCACAACCTGGTGGGATCAAGGTACGGGCATGGACCCAACTCAACCCCTAACCCTATCCCTCACCCCAACTCAGACCCAAAATGGCCCAAAACTGGCCGCAACGAAAACGCGGCTGCGCCGCTTTCGCAAAAGACTTGATGGTTTTTGATCGTTCAAACGTTTTACAGATCGGACAGACCGGATAGATCATGATCTACGTAGATTATCTAGATCCTAGCCTGCCGTTATGAATATGTTTGTGCAGGATCTGTGCAGTACATATCCAACCCAGGAAACATGTCCTCCTGTACGTAGATCAATGCAGATTGTATGGCTCCCACCCAGCAACATGAGCTGTAGATCACCCAGGTCAGGAATCTATCTTCCCTGAAATATCTACTGTAGATCGTGAATTGGGCACCGATGATCTAGATCATACAGATCATGATCTGTCTGAGGCGTGAAACGTCTTGGTTGCCGCTACGAGCCCTTCAAAAGTTTACGAGTACCGTCGGCCCATGTTACCATGAGAAAAATACCCCGTCGTAACATATGTATATATACCGTCCAATACCACGTGGAGATGCGACTTGTTCCCATCAAAAATACTTGAGGGTACACGAAGTACTATGTAGTCTGGTGTAGTGGTGCATCAATATCCGCCGCAAAGCACACCAATACACCTGGTATATATTACGGGCCCTCTCGTAAGAAATGACCCTCGATGAAAAAACTTAAGCTTAGATTACCGGGGGTTCGAGAAAATTGGAAGCGGTAATACTGATTCATGCGTGGAGCACACTCTTTCTCAAATACGAAACCTAGGTTAGGCCAGTACCTCGGTTTTCTTACTGCAGTAGAGTCCCGGTACTGTACGATACGCCGTGCTTCCCTATTCATGTTCCTGGTATTGAGGCGTGCAATAATAGGGGTAGCACTTTTTTGCTTTAGGAGGTGAATGTTTTTGACTGGCCGGGCTCCTCATTCCAGTATCGCTGGAATAGTATCGGTGTTCTACTATTAATAGTTTCTTCATGAGTTTTAGTAAAAAAAACAAACACAACAGCTTTGAGATCGAGGGTGAGTGTGAGATCGAGGATAAGTATACCTAGGCTTTGGGATTGCTCATCAACGTCGCGCTTTTCTCTTTTCTGAAAAATCAGCTTTTTGGGTGATGGTTTTAAGAGTTCCTCTCAAGTGACCAACCTCAGAAGGCAATATCATGGTGCACCTCTATCGTAGCGCGGGTGGTCTATTTATTTGGTTGGGTGCAAGCGACACGGGATGGCTGGTACAGTCGTGGTCCCTTTTATTCTGCCGGTATGCGCCAGCCAGCCAACAATACCGGCACTATATAGCGGCAACCGGCACTACTCCGCACACTGCTACACTGCCCAATCCCACCTGTGCCAAGCGATGTCACCGCTATTCTGCAACGAGCGGGCAGCCGGCACTACTCAACCGGCACTATAGAGGGACAACTAGTGCTGTAGGCCACAGCTCGTTAGTACCGTTCCCTTGCGTACTGGCACTGTGGTGCAACGTACCAGGTATTGCTTTTTTACTTGTTGGTTCTCTTCCATCGATATGCCCTTTTGTTTTAGCTTGTTTTGGTACCACGGGGCTATATTTCCTAGATTTCAGGGAATCGAGCTATATTGTGAGAACACCACCCATCATCATCATCGTCATCGCCATCGTCATCACCAATTGGCTGATCAGATCACACCATGCCGGCGAAACACGCCGTCGTGTTTGAATCTACCTATCTATGCCCCTGGGACATGCTCGTTTTGTTACGTACGTACCCGTAGTGTCTGTTTGTTTGTTTGTTTGTTTTCTTCTCGTGTTTTTGACGTCGTGATTGCCTCGTATTGGGCGAAGGGACGGACACGACACCAGACTCAGACGCAGGGAGGCTGTTCAGGCGCGTGGGAGAGAGGCAATACCTGTGGAACATCCTCGAGATCGTAAACCCTTGGAGATTTTGCAACAACAAGCAGAGGCGAGCCTCGTGGACTAGGGCTGCTAGGAAAGTCTTGAAGCCCGGCCTCGTCGACGTCACCGATGAGAACGGGAAGATGACGGTCGAGGTCGACGTGGTCAAGGACCGGGTGAGCTTTGGGGTATACATAGGGTGGGGTACCGTGTGGACGTTGGTGTCGTCGAAACATTGTTTTGCGGAGCGTTGGTGTATACAAAGTCCAGTTGTTGTTGTTGTTGTTGTTTTTTGGTAACTGGTCTTTAAAACATTGTTTTGCAGGTGTTGGTATATACAAAAAAAGGCCAATGTTGTTTTTTGTAACTGGCGTATATACAACACATAACTGACGTATATATATATACGTACAACACATTGTTTTGCAGACGTTGGTGTATACAAAGCCCAGTGTCTGTTTTATATAGTAACCCCTTCGGCACTTGAACAGGGAAAAATAACGTGTCAAAAATGAATGTGACGGTTACAGCCCCAACCATCGGCCGCACGAAGCAGCAGCTCAGGCCACACAAAGCAGCAGCCCAGGCCGCACGAAGCAGCGGCCCGGGCTGCTGAGGTGGGGAATCGGGGATGCATCCGAAAATTACGAATACGCGGAGATCTGCGACACCATTGCGCATAATTATGTTATACCAGCCGTACTGCTTCGTGCTGCCACTGCGAAACCCTCTTGGGCCTCCAGATATGGCGAGACCTAAAAGGCGATAAAAAGGCGCCCTGACCACCCTTCCAGGAAAAGAGCGTGCAACAGAAATACATAAGAAGAAGAAGAAGAAGAAGAAAAGTTATGCCTCTGGGGGGCCCAGGTATATCGACCTTCTACGTAGAAAGCGAAAACAAAACGCCGGTCTGATCAACCTTTCTTTACTAGCAAGAGAGCGCACGTCGATAGGGGTGCAAGGAATATTTCATGAGGCCCCTCGCGTACGGAGCTCTCTCTCTCTATATATATACAAGGCTCCCTTTCGGGATTGTGGTTGACTTGAAATCCCGGGGGGTGTCGCGAGCAGAAACGGGAGAACACAGCAGGCGTTCGTCCCTCGAAACAGCTACTACGATACTCGCACGTAGCCAGCGGGCAAGAACGAGAAACATGAAACATCACTTGAAAGCTGAGGGGTAAAGAAAGTACGTAGCCACCGGGCAAGGAACGGAGGCAAGTAACACCGGCCAGCCCAGACGAGCTTATAGTTGGTTTTACTGTACCCCGCGCGGCACCCACACCCCCCGAGCTTTGAGAAACTTGAAAGTACAAACAAACGCATTTTGAACAATGCCATCCATGGCCTGTATAAAACTCGTTTGGGCTGGTCGGTGTTTACTTGCCCAACTCCTTGCCCGGTGGCTACTTTTTCTTTTCTTTTCTTGTCGTTAGCTTTCAGGCGATGGTTTTATCTTCTTCCTTACTTGCCCGGCGGCTACGTACGAGTACTCGTACATAGCTGACACTGTGCGAGGAACGAACGCCTGCTGTGCTCTCTGCCTTTTCAGCTTGCGACGCCCCCCCCCCGGGATTTGAAGCCAACCACAATCCCGAAGGGGAATCTTGCATACCTATATACACGTAGTAGGAGATTTCTCGAAAGCAAATGTGCAAAAACGTAACTCGTGTTCGAGCGATATTATTCGGTACAGTACTTCCTCGGTAGGGGTTATATTTTAATACGTAGCCCAGTCAGTTTGTTTTTGGCCAAAACATGCTACGTTACCCCGTACAACCGTAGCATGCGTCCGTTGAAATTCGGACACACACAACACACACCCTTAATTACCACAGCAGTCCGGGCTTGCTTCTTCGTGTGAGGCGGTCGCTGCTGCAATCGTCACCTTTTTGTTTTTGTTCGACACTTTCTCTCTCTCTCTCTCTCTCTCTCTCTCTCTCTCTCTCTCTCTCTCTCTCTCTCTCTCTCTCTCTCTCTCTCTCTCTCTCTCTCTCTCTCTCTCTCTCTCTCTCTCTCTCTCTCTCTCTCTCTCTCTCTCTCTCTCTCTCTCTCTCTCTCTCTCTCTCTCTCTCTCTCTCTCTCTCTCTCTCTCTCTCTCTCTCTCTCTCTCTCTCTCTCTCTCTCTCTCTCTCTCTCTCTCTCTCTCTCTCTCTCTCTCTCTCTCTCTCTCTCTCTCTCTCTCTCTCTCTCTCTCTCTCTCTCTCTCTCTCTCTCTCTCTCTCTCTCTCTCTCTCTCTCTCTCTCTCTCTCTCTCTCTCTCTCTCTCTCTCTCTCTCTCTCTCTCTCTCTCTCTCTCTCTCTCTCTCTCTCTCTCTCTCTCTCTCTCTCTCTCTCTCTCTCTCTCTCTCTCTCTCTCTCTCTCTCTCTCTCTCTCTCTCTCTCTCTCTCTCTCTCTCTCTCTCTCTCTCTCTCTCTCTCTCTCTCTCTCTCTCTCTCTCTCTCTCTCTCTCTCTCTCTCTCTCTCTCTCTCTCTCTCTCTCTCTCTCTCTCTCTCTCTCTCTCTCTCTCTCTCTCTCTCTCTCTCTCTCTCTCTCTCTCTCTCTCTCTCTCTCTCTCTCTCTCTCTCTCTCTCTCTCTCTCTCTCTCTCTCTCTCTCTCTCTCTCTCTCTCTCTCTCTCTCTCTCTCTCTCTCTCTCTCTCTCTCTCTCTCTCTCTCTCTCTCTCTCTCTCTCTCTCTCTCTCTCTCTCTCTCTCTCTCTCTCTCTCTCTCTCTCTCTCTCTCTCTCTCTCTCTCTCTCTCTCTCTCTCTCTCTCTCTCTCTCTCTCTCTCTCTCTCTCTCTCTCTCTCTCTCTCTCTCTCTCTCTCTCTCTCTCTCTCTCTCTCTCTCTCTCTCTCTCTCTCTCTCTNGCCCGCTATTCCGATATACACCTAATATTTGGATCCCCCCCCCCCCCCCCCTGTCATGCGCACACGCACGAAAACGTCGCATCGCACCGTGCACCTTCCTTCAGCACATCCCCTTGGACGTAGTTACGAGGAAGATCAAGAGGATGTGGCTTGCATCCAGAAGGAGATTCCTAACGCAGGGCGGAGGGACGTTCGCGAAGACGGGAGAAAGTATCGCGCCGATGGCGGAGCGGTGTACTGAAGGGGAGGAGTCGGAGGTGAGTTGGCGATCTGCTGGCGGTAGGGATTGTGTCGTCAAAAAGTGGACAGGCGTGTTTTGTTTGATGAGAGGCAGACCATTTTGAACGTCTCGGCGGTAGAGCAGCAAGAGTGTTTAGGTTCGCTTACGTTTCTTGGTATGTGCGTATCATAGGAGGTTACGGTTGCAGCTCGACTTCCGTTTGTAGGGGGGAAAGTTTGCATTTCTCGCCGGGTGGGCCTTTTTTTAGTTCACATTCTTTTGATTGGGCTCCTTCGTTTGTATTTATTTGCTGGCTGCTGATACGAGGTCCTTCGCTTCGTGGCGTATGCCGATATCAAAGAGACAACCACAGCAGCCGCGCAATCCGCTGTGCCGTGCCTCAGGCACCAGACCTGCTTGCGTGTTCAACAATATCCCGCTCGCCCCATGCGCCATTTTTTGTGTTGTTTTTGCACAGATGTTACACCTAGCGAAGACTGTCCGACTCTCTGAGGTTTCTTTTGCCACCCGCCACTTGAAGCCGCACGCACTAGCCGCTGCTTATCGAGCCGCCGGATTGGTGCCGCCCGCACGCGGGTGCGGCGCCGGTCCTGGTGAAAGCGGGAGCGACCGCACCGGCATGCCCGACGAGAGCGGCGGTGGGGGGGGTGAGCGTGGCGACGAAAACGGTTCGCCCGGCGCCACCAACCATGCCCACGGCGAAGGACTTCGGTCCCTCGAGGAAGAGGCTGACGTCCTGGAGGAGAGGGAAGACCCGCCACCAGTCGATAAAGCGTCGGTCGTCGAGGGTAGGGGTGAGTGCACGCAGACTTTGGCCGGGGTCACCTTGGGCACACAGGTGACACAGGGGGCGGGGGAGAGGAAGAGGAAATTCCCGAACGCTTTCGAGGAGGGCGTGGGCGCGTCGTCTATCCTCGGAGTGGTGAGTGAGCGCCTTATCGACAGGATGAACAACGGCGCCGCCGCCGTCGCCGCCCGAGTAGCAGCGGTGCAGCAGCAGGTAAACCAGCGCTTGGATTCAATGGCGGCCGAGCAGAAGCGTGTCTTGGACGGGATCGTGGCACAGCAAAACGTCATGTCTGGCCAACTCTCTGCTTTGCTCACCGTGTTCTCCCAGAATGCGGTTGCGGGTGCCACCGCCGCCGCCGCCCCCTCGCCGCCGCCGCCGCCGCCTTATGCTTATGGTCCCCCCCACCCACACGCCGCGCACATGGCTGGTCTCCCTTGGCCTGGCGTTTACCCTGGTTTCTTGCCTCCGGGTGCTGCAATGGGGTTCGGTGGGCTTGTGGGCCCCCACCGAGGCATGGGCGGGGTCGCTCCCAGTGTTCAGGCGAGCGGGGTTGCTCCCGGTGTTCAGGCGAACGGGGTCGCTCCCGGTGTTGAGGCGAGCGGGGTCGCTCCCGGTGTTGAGGCGAGCGGGGTTTCTCCCGGTGTTCAGGCGAGCGGAGCTCAACTCCCCGGCTTTGGGAACGCAGGGACGCCGGTGGGGGTTGCGGGTGCAGCAGGTGTGGCGAGGCAACAGCAACAGGGAGGGCCTGCCGGGGGCGGGGGGGGCGCGGCGGGGCTCCAGGCAGGTGGAGCTCCCGATCCCGCCACAGGGGCGGCGGAGGCGCGGCGGGTGTCGCAAGTGTTGCGAAATAGGGAGGGGGAGGGGGAGGGTGGCCCTTGTGCACCGGCCACAACGAAGAGCGCGTGTTGAAGGCGGTGGAGCAAACGGTGAGCTTGGAATGGGGTTGTTGTTTCTGTCCTGGTTGTCGGGTAGGTGTAATAGTACGGGTTTGGAAGGCCGGTAATTACTTCATTTATGGGTAGTTGGTCCGTTTTCGTAATAGTCGGATGGCATTCGTATTCGGGATATTTGTAAGACCGGGAGGGGTTCGAAAACGGACCAATTACCTATAAATGAGGTAATTACCAATTACCTATAAATGAAGTAATTACCGGCCTTCCAAGCCTGTACTATTGCATAGGTCTGTTCGCATAGCAACGGGGTGTGCGTTTATTTTCCATGACGGGCGCATGATGATGGTGAATACCATACGTCTTGCCGACGAAACAACACAAACTGCCGTATATAAGAGGGTGCACGACAAAGGTAAAATCGACACCCCACTTATTTTTTGAGAACCAGACAGGGGGTACATACAATCGATTTGAACAAAAAATGAAAAAAAGTGCGATTTTCCCCCCCCGTACAGAAAATCCCCATCCCACCGGTTTTGTTTTTCATTCTGATATTTTTAGGAGTGTGGCGTTGTTTTTATCTATTGGTCGTCTGCCCCTGGTATATATGGATATTTATTATTTGGCGGAAGGACGCAAACTATTTGTTTTTAGCCGCGCGAACATTTCGTAAGTTTGGCGGGGATTGAACGAACCATCCCCATATTTCCGCTCTCAGTGGGGGTTTCAGTATGCATTAACAAAGGGAATTGCAACAGGGCCTGACTCCCCCCCACAACCCGGACCCAATCACACCTCCCTCTATGCGCAGGGGCCGAACCAGGGAAGACATTTTATGCTTGCGCTCGGGCGGATAGAAACGAGAAAATTAACATGTCCATGTGGGCGAACATGGACGGTGGAAGTAGGGCGGGCGCCGCGGAGAGATGCGCCCCCGCCCCCCCGCACCCAGGGGGGGGACGGAGAACAGGCAAGGATGGCAGCCGGTGGCAGCGCCGAGCTACACATAGGTCAATCTCGCTGTGGGCGCCCTCCGCCGGTAGACGGTCGGTAGGAATCGTCAACCGTGAAAGTTCTAGAGTTGTTTTTTGGTAGATCCGTGGAAATCCTAGAGTTTTGTTTTTTTGTAGATCCGTGGAAGTGCTAATAGAGTTGTTTTTTGGTAGATACGTGGAAAATTCCTAGATTTCTTTTTTGGTAGGTCCGTGGAAGTCCTTCGTAATATGTAGAGTTTTTTTTTGTAGATCAAATTGGTGATGTTTTTCCTGTGTGCTCCAGCAGGGTGGTTGCACCCAAGACTCGGGCTACGATAGGGGTACTGTACCGTTTTTTGGCCATTTTTTTTTCTGACCGACGGGGATCTGCTTAACTGAGGCATTTCCCAATGTAATGTGCCACTGGGGATTATCATTTAGTGTTTTACACTATTTTTCGATTTTGTAATATGTGCCTTTCGCCACGGCGTTGCCATCATCGGGCTTGCGCTTTCACGTTTCTCATGGTCAAGAGTTTGGGTGGGGATATAGAGATCCTCACGCGAAGGCTCTGTGACAATATATTCACACCTCCGACAGATCATGATCTATCTATCTACAGATAGACAATCTAATTCCTCACCTGCCGTTGTGAGAGGGTGTGCAGGATATTTATAGTACAGATCCAACCGAGGAAACGTGAGCTAGATCGTGCAGATTATACGGCTACCACCCGGCAACATGAACTGTAGATCATACAAAATCGGGAGTAGATCTGCCTTGAAATGGCTTGATCATCAAGTGGGAATGATCTGTATGATCTGTATGATCTGTCCGAGGCGTGCATTATCTGGTGTGCCCCTATTGTAGCATGCGTTGGAACAGCCTGGTTTTTATTTTTGGGGGGGGGGGGTTGGGGGTTGCTCCCACAGCTGATGCGGGGTATATGTACCATTGCGACCCCTCTGGCGTCCCCCTGTTTAGTATTTTGGATGTTTCCCGGTATATATTTGTTGTCATGTCTTGTGATAGTTTTTTCCAGTCACGGCCGCGGAAAACTGTAAGCGTGGTTTTCAATGGGGGGTTGTTTTCCTCGGCCTAGCGTTGCTGGTTCCTGTTTTTTTTTTTTTTTTTATGTGCGGTTTGAGCCCTGTTGTGTTCGTTTCATGCCTCTTGGATGGTGCGGAATCGATCCCCGAGGCAAAGGTAGTTGTAAGTTTGGTGTACGCTGAGGTACTGACAGCGGATACGTTCCTGTCATTGGTATATACCCTGTCGACAGATTACAAAAATCCCCGATGGCGGAAGCTTAGATTTTTGCAGTAAGATACCTGGTGCGGTTGTAGTGGTTCTAGAACCTACTACGAATTAATAGTGTATAGCTTAGGTGGTCCCTTTTTTTCCTTGTTTTTGCTTGTCTCTGTTCGTTATGCCTTGGCCAACATGCTGCGCATATCGTGGTCGCTGTTCTACAGTATGATCATTTTCTTAAAATCGATTTTAGACTCTGAATACGTGGTACAAGGCGGGTGATTCCGGTTTGTCCCTGCTTCTTCTCTGGTTTGTGCTGCGTTGTTGTAGTTCCTTCGTAGTCCTACGTACATACGGAGCAAAGTGTGCTGCTAGTCTATGCTGCTACTTGTATGATACTTTTAGTCACACGAAGGGGTCGGCACTCCCTTTGCTCCTCGGCTCACGTCGAAGCGGGCTAACTCATGCGGCAACTGAAGAATGCACTCCGCATAAGGTTTCATACGTACGCCTCCAGCTCCATGGTATCTACCTACAAGTACTGTTGAGAAAGACATGTCGTGCCCGCAGTTTTCTGACACACGTTTCTGTTTTCTGTCGAATGTGTCTTGGCGAAGCAACCGTCGACAATGTCGATAGCGTTGCAAAAATCTAAGAATGATTCGAGTCCACTGCCTGCAAAGATCATCCTTAACCCCCTCTCCCCTCTACTATCACAACCGAGCACTTCCGTTTTAAGGCCGGCGAATCCCGATCACATGCAACTTTTACCCGACAAGGATTTTACACCAATCCAAACTCCCAACCTATCAGAAACTGCGGGCACGAAATGTCCACCAATACAAAAATGCACATGCCGGGAATCATCCAACTTGAAAGCTAGAGTAAGAGCCTGCTCGTGTTTGACCTTGGGGGCAAATACATAGGGCCACCCCGTTCTCACGGAAGGTGACTCTGACACCGATACCTTGACCGGATCTTCCACCGTGAAACCGGCTCTTTCACTTGGTAGGGTATCACGAAACAAGGGCTTGAGCACTCCCCTCCCCTGCTTATCCTTCTTTTTAGCACCCTCTTGCTTGTTCTACGATAATATTTAGCCCTCGGCAACGTTGGCCGAAACGATGCTGCCGTGGATCAATCCCTCGTCTCCCCCCATCCCGTCTTTTTATACTGCCCCGACTTTTCCAGCTCCGTCGTTTTCGTAACTCAGATCTGGGGCCACGTAACGGGCGCCCCCCCCCACCCCCACCCCCCCAACTATGGTGCATGATTTCATTTTTATCGCGACAAGAGTTCAGCGTTTTCTTTCCTCGGTGACTCGTAGCGTCGGTTTGTGCGTACACATGCCTTGGGGAAACCTTTCCCCTCTTCATTGCCAACCTCGCGTAACAGAGCCTTCCACTTGGAGTACCACGGAAATTGAAACCATGCTGCAACACTGCTATACCCTGAACAACATCTATGAATCCCAGTAAAACTGAACCCAGACCCCCGTCGCCCTCGCCAGCCCCACGCACACAGGACACGAGCAACTCGATCGGCGCTTCCGCGACCCCCGACGATATTAGCGAGAGAACTGTCGAAAAGCCGCCGGGTGCAGACTCTGGGAGCAAGGACCGTAGCGACGAACTGGGAGCGGCAGTGCCAGGCCCCTCGTGCTCAGTGAAAGACCTCCTGTGTGCCATCATCGCGAAGGCCGACAACCCCATCATGCAGTCACCGGTTGGGCAGTTCCTCCGGACGGAGCTGGTCAACTGCTACAGGACTAACACGACACCACCGGCATGGTTCACACGGTTAGCTCTGGCACTATTTGCTTCCGGCTCGTCTTCGTCTTCGAAGCAAACAGAAGAGAAGCTTGACCGGTCGAGGGAGGGGATATCCCTAGCACCTTCTCGCCAGAACGAGGAATCCGTGGGTTCGGGGGCGGAGCGCACCGGCGACCGAACGCCCACGCCCATCCGCCGGCCGAGCGGCAGTACCGAGAGTATCCGCACCGCCCAACCCCGCAAGAGGTCATCGGGAGGCACGACCACAGCTGCTTCCGTGGCTTTCCCCGGCTCGCTGAGTAGTGTGCGCAACACTGCCGCCGCACAGGTGGGAAGGTTGACGACGACTCCTGACAGGCCTATCGGCCATGTAAAGCACACACCGTCCTTTGTCATTGAGCAGTCGGACCTACCGTCGTCCTTGCGACTCACGGGGGCGCCGTCTGAAGACATCCCGGGGATCATGCAGCAATTCCGGTCATGGGTGCACATGTACTCAGCAGAGGCCACGCTCAACGACGAGGTCGACAGGTGCGCCGTCGCATATCTTCCATTGCTGGTGCGGGAAGCAGCGGCCGATAGTATGCAGCAACTACTGACTGGAACGCTAGAATGGAGGTCGGAGAAAGAGCTCGCCGAACAGAACCCAGACGGGGCTGGAAGCGACCTTCGAGCGCCCGTGCTCTGGCGCGAGTGGGTGAGTGCTTTCACGCAGCTCTTTTCCCCAGACAACCTCGTAGCCTTGCTAGCGCGCTCACTCGTCTCCCTGGAACAAGAAGACAGCCAATCGGTTTCTTCATTCAGCCTGCGCGTCAACAAAGCGTATTCACGACTGCTGGCAGAAGTAGAGCGTACCTCGCCTGCCGACGGATCGCCGCACAGCCACGCACTGGAAGCCCTCATGACTGCCTACTTCGAAAAAGGACTGTTACCCCACATCGGCAGGATGGAATCAACCCGCGAAGAGACATCCTGCTCATTCCAAGCATCACTGGCTCGAGCGAAGAAACACGAGGCGGATAACCTGCTGCGAGGACCATCCACTCAGGCCCCTGGCGCACACGCTTCGGTTGTGACCGGTTTCTCGCCTCAGGAACGTCAGCTCGCAACGGCGGTCGCAAACTTCCGGCAGAATGTCAGCCAGCCGACGGCGCGGGGGCGGAAGGAGACCAGCCGGTCTGACGCCCGTCCCCCTAGCCGCCCAAGGGCTTCAGACAAGAGGAGACGCTCCCGAAGCCGAGACGCCCTCAAGCGTCGGAAGCGTAAGAACACCACAGCTGGGTCGCCGTGTGACTACCCCGCCTGCCGCAACCAGTACTCTCACTCTCGAGCCGACTGTCGGGTTGCCAAGTCCCATGCGGACCAAGGGTGGACGGCGGTTTCTATTACCGATAGCTGAGGGGGCTCGCGCCGGTTTGGAGTACGTACAGTAGTACTACCGTGTTCCATGTTTTGCCTGAGATACAACCCAGGGTGATAAGTAGTTTTAGGGTTTGATTTTTCTACCAACCGGGGGGTGGTTTCCTGTGGTGAGGTGTTATGTGACGATCCCAAGGTGATAACTAACATGCTCCAGTTAAAAAAAATGATTTCGTTATCACCGGGGCTGGTTTCTCGTGGTTGGGGGGGGGTGATGCCGGTAGGGGGTGATAGCAGTGCATTATGGAAGGTTCGGTTTGGCACACCCACCCAGGGAGCAGAGGGGGTGACAATGTGGGAAGTGATACAGCATCAGGCTGGGATAATTTGTGCATTTTGAGACACAAGCTTTGGAAACGTGGTACTGTACAATTTGACACTTCCCAGATGGGTGCCAGGCGTGGGAACGTCTGCGTAAGGCATTATTATAAACTGCGTCATAACAAATATTTTTGTGCGAGACTTCGTACTTACTATCAGTTTTTCTTTCGTCGCCCCCTTCTCCTGTTCCAGAATCTGCGGTATAATTTAGAAAGCTGCCCCAGGCCAATATATTTGTGTTCATGTGTTTACCATAAAACGAAAGTACACGCTTTTCTGCCTTCTGCTGTCTGTATACTGGCCACGACACATTAACCTGCCACTCCTCCGAAGGGTATGCTTGCTTTTCTATACGTAAAAACGTGTGTTGGGGCCCGGAGGACGATCAAGCGAATGGTGCCTGCAAAGAAATACCAGGTGGTACCAGGTGTGAAGCATAAGTAAGTGCTCGAACAAGCGCCCGCGCTACGCTTACTCACTTGCCCACATTTCAGTCATGAAAACTACAACTGTAGTAGAGTACTATTCATACTACTGTAGTATCGCTCAGCAGCATGCTGCATGTAGCCAGTGGCATGCAAGCTCCGTGCAGACGCGGGGGGCATTTTCCACCACCTACCATGCCAAGCAAACTCATCGACCAGCTGGCGACGGGTGTGGTCGGAGGAAGGGATGGGGGGGCAATTGCCAAGAAACACCGCAAGCAACGCCTTCTACAGATCATTTCAGTGACCCCGCAGGTTGAGATTTCACGCCGAGTTCACCGGTACAAGCTCGCATCACGGGATCGACAAGGGAGGAGGAAGATGGGGGGGGGCCTGATGCCGATGACGTGGGGTTGGCACATAGATGCCGAGTAGGGGATTATAAGAGTTGGACGGGAAGAAGGATGGTAAAGGATTGAGTTTTTCTGCCTAGAGTGGGGATGGAAATGCGTGTGAGGATTTAGTGCTTTGGGATTATGTAGGCAGGTCGTTGCGAAGCATCTTTAGGTGTGGGGGTGTATTCGCTATTTTCATGAAGAATGGGAACATAATTTTGATGAATTGATCACTTACTTGGTTAGATTTAATTGAAGGACACAAGTACATGCCATCCTTTTTAAGATTTGATTGGGGAAACGTCGGTGAGGAGTCGGTGAAGGCATTCATAAGGGGGGCTGCATTATTGGTATAATGTTATGGTACTGCTGGCATGATGTGGAAACGCCTGGTAAATACCTGGTATCAGGTATAATAATCGTATTGGTAGTACTTGGAAGGCGGTATCTTAGGTGGGAACCAGGGATGGTTCCCGATGGCTTTTAGCCATCTCACCTGCCTTCTCAGTCGTTCATCACGCGAAAACGGAATAAACCTGCTCTTCTTCTATCTCTACGCAAACAGCACACGTGAGTACCAACGAGTACCCGTTCCATAGGCTGACCTGGCTAGGGATACCCTGTCCTCTTATACCTAGCATCACTACACTTGGCGTCGACGGCAGGACTAGTCTAAAACGGAGAAAGTTTTTTTTTACTCGTGCTCGTAGCCTTGCCGTTCAGAGGTGTGGGAGTGGGTTTTGAGGAGCCGCATCTTCGACTCATGTTTTAGTTCGTGGAATCGGGGTTTCCACGAATTTCTCATATTTCTGCATATACGGCTCATCAGGGTGGGCTAGTGTTATGGTACTGCTGGCATGATGTGGAAACGCCTGGTAAATACCTGGTATCAGGTATAATAATCGTATTGGTAGTACTTGGAAGGCGGTATCTTAGGTGGGAACCAGGGATGGTTCCCGATGGCTTTTAGCCATCTCACCTGCCTTCTCAGTCGTTCATCACGCGAAAACGGAATAAACCTGCTCTTCTTCTATCTCTACGCAAACAGCACACGTGAGTACCAACGAGTACCCGTTCCATAGGCTGACCTGGCTAGGGATACCCTGTCCTCTTATACCTAGCATCACTACAATAAGTTGTCCGTATATGTGAATGGTATGTTTGAAATAAGAGCTGCACATTGTCAGATGGCAAATGGAATGGCCCAGGGCGCTCCCGGCACTGCCCACTGCCCACAGCAGGCGTTCCTCCACACTAATTCTAAGTGAAAAATTACGACAACCTACTACTACTACGACGACGACAATTTTCTATTTTACATATACAGATAACCTAGCCCTTCAACCTTGTCGTAAATATGTGCCTGTGCAATTATAAGAATCAGCTTTTCTTTGAAGCCTCGGGTCGCTTCGCTCTCCCCTCGCCTTTAAAAACCTCATGATTAGAGCAACAGGCGTCGGGAGTCGGGAGGCGTGTTGCGCGCAGCACAGCGCGAGGCTTCGCGCGGCGCAACCTTTTTCGCCGCAGGCAAAAAAAACGTTTGGCATGCCCATCTCGCCGGAGGCGGGAAATGTAGTTCAGTTGAGGCACATTTTTCGTGTTCGCTGTGTGTGTGTGGTCGAAAAAACTGTTGTACCAGGTACAGTCTAAAAACACTTTGTCAAGGGGTTTTCAAGCGTATTGTCGCATTTTTTGGCCTACGGCCTCGCTCTGGGGCCACCTGTGGGGGGGGTAATACGCCTGCGGCGTGTGAGCGTAACACGCTTTCCAGCTCACATTGCGCTTCACGGAACAGGCGCCGAAGCCCTAAATACTGTATGCCTTGGTTACAGATACCACCATAGGATTTCAATTATGATGTCAAAACTCCCGAAGATTGCATCTCAGAGGCCCTTGCCCCACCACTGAAAAAAACTACGTAGTAACTGCTGCCATAATCATATGAAACCTTTGTTTTTGTAGCCGACGCCCCGAACATCAAGACACGGTACGTCCGTACTTGTAGCTTTGGATTGTTTTCGAGAAAATGCTACAACAAACAATGACACACGACAAGTTCCGTAATTGGCCACAAATCTACTATATACCAGCGCCGGTAGTTGGGGCTTTTATGGCACAGTATATAGGAAGGGTAGTAGCAAGTGTTGTGGGTGAATGGTATACCCACAAAAGAGTGTGATAATTTTGGAGCTTGATGCTGTTTTCAGACGCACCTCCGTAGGGGGTGTGGTATTCAACGTGTACCCCCGGTGGTAAAGCGGCGATCGAAATACGGACCAAAACATATATCATCACCGGATGTGTGCAGTGCTCATCATGTGGGGGTGCAGGGGGGTGTTTGATTTCTTCCGTGTTGTACATATCATATACTGCTGTAGAGTCACATTCCTTGTTTCTGCGCAGCAGTGCAGTACGCAGTAAAAGCATCAGCGCAGACACCTTGTACCACATCCAACATGATTTCTGCACACTGCACATACACCGAACAGACAGCAGCTTCGTACTTGTTCACAGACAGGCAACGGCGCAAACCTAAGAAGAAAAGAAGAAAAATGTTTTTTGCATGCAAACATTTGACCAATGTCCCGAATCGGGTTGATGGATGATGATCAAGCTTTCTTGCCGTGACAAAAAGCGTGACATTTTCACTTTTTTTCACGAAATTGGTCCAGAAGAATTGCACTACGTCCGCTGCGAGCCCGGTCAAACTGGTACATACCCGGAGTCGCAAGCTGCGGGTTACGCCCGTCACGTGCGCTCTACAAATCATTGTGACCTTGAATGGCGGGTGTGGGGGGGTGGACCCTGGACCCCCCTTTTGTCGCGCAAAACGGGCGGTGCCGTCACGACATTGTACCAAAAACGCCTTTACTTTTTCGTGCAAACCCGAGACAGGGATTGGCGAGATCGATCAATCGCACTCTCGGAGTTTGCCGCCGCATTGAGAGGGGTCCACCACGCGACTGAGCTGCCGAGACTCCAAGCACCCCCACGCCAAGGTCCCATGGAAGCTAAGGCAGGTGTCTTGCGAAGATCTACGAGGCCAGCTGCCTCTCAAGGCCAGGCGCGCCTTGGTGCACAAGCCGGGAATTCGGCTGCTGGGTTCGTCTTGAACGCCGCTGCCGGAAGCGGTACACGCGGAGGGACGCCGCCTGGGGAGACAGGGTCATCGCCACCTTCTTCCAACCCACGACCACTCGACAGCCTCGCCGCGATGGCGAAGACCCACGAGGCCGCGAAAGGCAACGAGCCGCTAGTACTTCCTATGCTCGACAACTTGACGTCGGTCCCATCTGACGAGAGAGAAGTGCCCGATGTGAGCAGTTCTACTTCAGCGGCAACTGCATCCCTGCTGGGCAGCTCGACCGCTCCCGTCCCCAAAGCCAGCGCAGGCAGGCCTAGGAACCTCCCTGGCGAGGAAGGCGGTGGGAACGGCGACAACCCCTGGGAGACGAACGACGACACCGGAGGAGAAGGGGTGGATAAAAGCGGCGCGAGGAGAAAGGGGAAAGGGAAGGTCGGCGGGGCAGGGGCAGCAGCCAAGCTACGGGGAAGCAGTAGCAGAAGCAGCAGCAGCAGCAGCAGCAGCGCCTCTTCGGCAGGCGGTAGTGCGAAGGATGGCCGTGCTCTTGGCGATGAAGACATCGACATAGGCGAGGAAGGAGGGGGGGAGGAAGGAGGAGGAGGAGGAGGAGGAGGAGAAGGAGGGGACGAAGGCAATGCCAGACAGGACGGTGTATCCGCCGAGGCTCGACGGAATGACGATGAGTCTATGGATAACCCCCTCAAGGACAAAGGCGTCGAAAATGGGACTCACGCACTGCAACAGGAGGAGCAGACTCCAGAGAAGAAGGGAAAGGGATCAGGAGAGCAGCTGCCGAGAGAGGAGGGCGACGATGCTCCGACTCCGGTGTCGAAGAGCGGCTATACGAGAAAGAGAAAAAGGCCGGAAGCTTTGCCTCTCCCGCAGCAAAAGGCTCCCAGAGGGAACCAGTACAACCTCTGGTCCGGCGCCATTTTGAGGAAGGTGTGTGTACGAGTGGTATCGACTGGCCCTTTGTGCCGGCATAATTTCTACTGGTATCGGACAGCAGTACGAGTAAAGCATAATTCCAACATAATTTGTCTTTTCCATCCGAAGTACGTACGAGCATCCGAGCATAGTCAGGGCTCATTTTACACGTACAACAGCAGTAGTCGTAGCATAATCCTGAGTTTTAGGAGCAAAATCTGGTAGCATGAAAACCGTTACCGGCTCCTGTATGTGTCCCCTTTGGACAAATGCCTCCGAAGTACCGATATATATATACGTCGTGTACGTACGAAACTGTTTCGTTACACTGCATTACACAACAAACACACTCCATGCGCTGCCTTTTTGTCAGCGTCAGCATACCGGTGCCATGACACCGCAGATTCAGCGTTTGCCCGACGATACTGCAGTCTTTCGTGGCTGATCTCTGAGGAGCACGTTTTTTTAGCATATTTCGGCCAGGTGGGGAGCACAAAGGATATTATATTACCTACAGTAGTACATTTCAGCTGGTAGCATAACAGCATAATGGAGCATAATGGTGGCATTACTCACCTTTCAGGTATACCTGGTTTACGCATATTCGGAAGAAAACGGGCATAAAAAAGGTGGCATAATCGAGCTCGTCTTACAATCTGCACACGGTTGTTTTGGGGGGGGTAGGCTGTTCACGTACCGGTATCGCATAGCTTTGCCGACTACTGCTGTAGGAAGCACTTCCTGGTGGGATTGAGGTACGGGCATTGATTCAACCCAACCCTTATAACCTTAAATCTAACCCTGACCGCAAAAATGGGCCAGAAATGGGCTAGAAACACGGCTGTGCCGCTTTCGCGTCGAGCGAGAAAATTCTGAACGCGGACCACGATTCCGAAGTGCGGACCACACCTATAGCCTACAGTCCATAACCCACATTTTTTAGCACAAACTACTTGAGTTTAGTGGGAATTGTGTTTCCAGTAGTAAAAAAATCCTTCGTAAAAGTCCGCGCTATCAGATTGTAAGACCCATGCCTATTGGCATCATCGACGAAGAAAGGAGCATAGGGGACTGAGGCCTACAGCAGCACTACTGGTAGTATCAATGCTGGAAGTGTATATACAGTAATAAATATACATTCGGGTCAGGTTGAGTTGATCGCGTTATGCGATGAAATGTACCCATATGTGTATGTTTGTAGTTTAATCGTAGACTCCATCGTACGAAGTATGATACAGTTAGAGGCAAGAATGAAGGGCTATTTTGACCCAAAAACGTGGCAGGCTATTCGAAATCACAACTTTAAAAATCCAACAAACAGGGCAAAGTCAAAATAGCCTGGGAAAGTCTAATTACCTGGCTTTACACTACCTAAACGGTACTTTTTATATCAGGAAAAATTCCGAGGTGGAGACCAGTTGCACGCTGACACTTGACACACATCTCTGGCTGGTGAAAACGAAGAGGATGAACGCTCATTCGGCAATATTGTTAATATCTGGCGCTTTTAAAGACGGAATAACATGTTTTTGGGTATCTTTCTAGCTCTTTGGGCGAGGGAAAGACTTGTCTCACGTTTATGTACACTCATTAAAAACGTTCCAGCCGGTCGCCCCGGTAGACCAGTGGTCAGCTTCGAAGGCTACTGGCATTGGTACCCAAGTTCGAATCCCACCGTGGTGAGATTTTCACTTTATTTGAAAAAATAAAAAGAAACCAATTGCTGAGAGCGCGTTCGTGGCGTGAGTAGGCGGAATCCGACGCAAGTCGACGAGGGAAAAAAGTGCTGAAGTCTTCTCGCGATAAAAAACAAGGCACGTACCGTAGTGGGGAGGGGGGAGAATAGCCTACTTAGTGACCCCGGATCTGAGTTACGACTAAAGAGGGAGAGAGAAAAGAAGGGCGAAGATAATAAATGGGATGGACAAAAAAAAACAAAAAAAGAAAACTGCGTTGAAATATGGTGCGTACAGCAACGCAACCCCCAACTGATTTCATTCAGCAACCGTCGAGAAAATTCCATCCGAAAATAGCCTCTTGCCCGGTTTTCGGTCTGCAAGAAATCTTATTTCGTGATTGGGATTAAAAAAAAACACGAGGGGAGCACGACTAAAGGGAAGAAGAGAAAAGTCGGTCGGGTCAAGATGGATAGTTATCTAGAGTGAACAGGACAAGCGATGCGCGAGGCTTCGGCGGTCGCGCGCCAGGTGACTGCCGTTGAACGCGATGGCCTCGCCGCAGCCGAGTCCATCCGCGATCGGGCGGTGAAGGAACGGAACAAAAGCCGCGCGGAGACCTCTGAGACGAAAGCACACCACAACTTCGCCCTTCTATTATCTCTCCCTTCTATTCTCTCTCCCCAGCTGGTTCTCCAGAAGCCTCGGCTTGATGCATGCCCGTCCACAGGGGATGCACTGGCTTGCGATCGGCCATCGAGCTCAATGTTCTTACAGCAGTCAAGTGCGGCCAGCTCACGCTCAAGCGTCCGTGTGTTGCAGCTCTGCGCTCTGCCCCCGGTAGCAACCCAATTCGTGTACGATACCGGTAGGTGACGCAGCAGCTCAAAACATTTTTTGCTCGGAATGTCCGGCTGCTCGCCGTCGGAAAAATAATAGAATGTGCATCCATGAAATATGAATAGACTTTTATTGTGAAATTTGAGTTTTTCCCCCATCGCTGATTGGCTGATCGTGAAAAAAACTTTTTTCCATTTTAAAGATCCCCGGACAAAAGAATGGCGAATTTTACGTCTAAAAAAAAGTCATTCTTCGTAGGGTCTAACAGTTCTCGTAAGAACAAAAAATGTGCGAGGTGTAGTATTTGCATGTGGTTGTGTGCGATTGAACGAATGAAATTATGCTGGTTGTAGGATGCCCATACTAAAATGCCATACGCAGAAACCAAATAGTCACATGCTCATTTATGAATGAATCAAAGACAACGTATATACGCGCGATCGAAGTACATATTACGCACAGCTTGCAAATATGAGTTTCGACCAAAACTTCGATCTCGCAAACTGATGTTTTTCATGTTGTTTAAGATATACTGTACGTACAACAACCAAATCAGCCCCGTTTTCGTGTTGACTGCGATTGCGATAAAGGTGTGTCAGCATCGGCGCATCAAGGGGCAGCAGAGGGTCCGCGACAAGGATGCGCTGGCCCTTCGGCTGGAGGAAGACGACTTTCGAAAGGGCAGACTTTCCCCGTACATCGGGGATTTCCGCTATACTCCGAGAGGTGCGTATGGAGTGCCAGAGTCGCGTGTACCGGGTACATACATACTACCCGCGTACCGTAAAAAACGTTGAGTTCGCACAGGGGTGGGTACGATCGTTTTTCGGCGCTGGTTTTCTCGACAACGTTAAGAAAGGTTCCAAAAGTCGAACAATATATTTTCGGAAGGCTCTCGACCAGATTTTTCCGAAAAACGCGCCTTGTTCGGTATTGGCAAACGTTCCCCGTTTTGGAAAAATCGAGCGCTGAAGAGCGATCGCGCACCCCTCTCTGTGCGAATTCAGCGCTCTTTACTGATATATATATATATATGGGTAACACGCAACATTACACACCCCCTGGGAGAAAGTTCATTGGTGATTTTTTCCAAAGCATGGCGGGACACACACACGATGAAAGTATTGCCGGGGACCACAGTTAATAGGGGCCTACGGTACACCCAAAAACCTATACCTGGTATATTTTTCTTATTTTACGAACAATATTTGGTCCTATTTACTATGGTCCCCCGTAGTACGTAGTGGCTTTGGAAAGGTCTCGCCGAGACATTTTGCGTAAGAGACGCGTCGCTTGGCGTTTTTACACTCTCCCGGTTGCCGAGAAAACGGGATTTTGATATTCGTCCGAGGGGGGGTGTTACGTTATCACCCGTGTGATAAGGTAGGTGTGTTAGGTTATCTTATCACCCCGTGTGATACGTTGGGTGTGCTATGTTATCATCCGTGTGGTACGGAAGGTGTGTTGCCGTATCACCCGTGTGATACGGTAGGTGTGTTGCCTTATTACCCCGTGTGATACGGTAGGTGTGTTATATTGTCACCGGGTGTGATACGGTAGGTGTGTTGCCTTATCACCGGGTGTGATACGGTAGGTGTGTTATCTTATCACCCCGTATGATGCGGTACTACTGTGCGTCTTCTTTACATTATAAACCGTTCGTGCTGCCCGTCGACATCCAGCACCTCCATTGTCCGTGCTGATTCTTTATCCTGGAGAGATACAAGCTCTGTGGCCACAATCTACGAGACAGAAATATGCCGCACTGTTGTAAGTTCTGCAGTACGCACCAGAGACTAAGTGTACGTACGTACGTACCTACTGCTGCTGCACAACAGATCTGTGAAGCACACCATGGTATTAATCAAATGCAATATTATACTGTATGCCTCTGCATAATTCCTGCCGCCGCTGCAAGCAATATATCCACTGAACTTTTCTCTGCCGAACGCCCGCACTAAAAACACCACCAGGACCCCATATATAGCAAGAAAACACCCCGGTGCTTTGTGGGTCACATTATTAAAAAAAATGGCTCGATCGGGGGCTGCAGCCAAGCTACTTGTTCCAACCATATTTGTCGGAGCTGACCCTAGGTCGTAGGCACACCCCTCTTCCCCCTCGTCTGCACACTGCACCCACACGCAAACGCGCACACACACGCACAGGAGACAAACACACCCCCTCCTCCCCTTCGTCTGCACACTACACACATGCAAACCCACGCGCATGCGCACAGGAAACAAACCGGGCGACGACTGGGGGGATGGCATCCCGAACGGAGCCCTGCAAGTGCTGGAGGCGCTGCTAGCCGACGGGGTGGTGAAAAAAAAAGAAGAGCGCATCACCTACGAGGGCAAGAGGTACCGGGTAGGCCCCGTGCTCAACGCGCTGGAGAGGCGCCGCAGTGTCGAGAGGCTAGCCAAGGCCAGGGCTAAGGCCAGCTGGACCCCCGCGGCCGCGAGCGACCGCACGACGAAGCACTGCTTCCCGCGCCTCGTGAACATCATGGTGCTCGACGAGTTCAGGTTGCGGATGGTGGAGTCGGAGGCGCAGGCCTCGAGGGCGGGCCTGGACAACAGCGCCGTCGGCGCGAATAGGAGGGTCTGGTCGGACTTGCAGAAGGCTTTCGTCGATCCCAAGACGGAGGTGGGTGTTTTTGCGTACACAGCAGCGTCGGTCGGTACGTTGGGTCGGGCGGGGTGTGTGGTGAAGTGTGGGGCTCAGAGGTCTTATTCCAACAGAAGCGTTTTGTTGCTTGGTTTCCGTTACAAGAGGGGGAAGGTGTTGGTGAGTGTTGGTGGCTGCCCACACGTTTTTTTCGTAGCGGGGAGAGGGGAGGGGGCTCAGTTCTTGTATGTTGTGGGTCTGCACTACCCGGAGAGTTGACCCTGTTTCCCGCGTGGCTATCTCCACCGCACCTGAAACAGGGCGGGTCGACATACTCACGCTGCCAGATGCCACGGTATGTATATATAGCACCGTTGTGTTCTGTAACCGAGCTAGAATGACACACGACGCTGCCACGGTATACATAGCACCGTTGTGTTCTGTAAGCGAGCTAGATTGACACACGACGCAACAGTGCCTAGCAGCAAATACCGCTCGAGACGAAAGTGTTCAGGAGCGATTAGGCATTGGGTATGAAGACTAAACTGTCCTTACAGTTCCGAGCGTTGCAGGCGTAAAGGGCTTTAAAGACCCTTTCAGAACTGCATCCATCCACCTTTTGCTTTTGCCTTTGCCTTTGGGGAAAGGACAAAACTACTGTAGTTGAGTAGGAGTTAATCTTTGCAGTTGTTAGTGCTTGGTCTTCAGCAGGGCTCTTCACGGGTCGTGACCTTGTATTACCCGCGAGTCGGGCCAGGAATTTTTCGAAATCTCACGGGTCGGGTCGGGTCGGGTCGGGTCAGCAGGTTTTAATATTGGCACGGATCGGGTCCGGTCACCGTTACCCGACCCGACCCGACCGGACCCCACCTGATCCGCGAGGTTTGACCGAGCCCGTGAACGGCTCTGGCTCTTCAGGCGCCCCTCGCTCACTCATATTCCCTTTCTCTCCTGCTCCAGGCAAGCTTCAAGATTTCGACCAACGTTCAGTTCGAACTCCTCAATCCCGGGACGTGCTTCCAGCCGAACGCGACGGCCGAGAAGCTTGAGGACATGTACAACGCTGTGCGCAAGAAGTTGGGCCGGATGAGGAGAAAGTTCACCAAGCTCGGGGTGGGCGAGCCGTTCTGGAACTTCTGCGGAGGTGTGTGTGTTTTCTGTCTGTGTTTGGCCTCCGGCGGATTGGTTAAAATGTAAAATTAAAGCTTAAAGTCGCCACAAATCCACATTTAAAATATGTGTCGCGTCAATTTTTGCGGAGGCGATGGGAGTGGTGTCGAGGCCCGCTGTGAACCGAAACTGTTGACGGATGAGAAACGGAATGGAATGGAGTGGGGTGGAGTGGAAGGATAAAATGAACTGATTCGAGACCAAACGATTTGGAGCGAAACGAACTAAAAACACAACCGAATGAAGCGAATCAAAACCAATCGCATCGCAACGGAACGAGACGGAATGAAATGGTCGACACGAAACGAAACGAAACGAAACGAAATGAAATGAAACGAAACGAAAAAAAACGAAACGAAACGAAACGAAACGGTTCGAAACGAGCCGACATGAAACGAAATGAATCAGCGCAACGGAATGGAAGAACACGCATGACCAGCTTATCACGCCACCCACAAAGCTAGGTATCGGTCAATCGATTCGGTCGCTCTCACAGCTGATGTCGGGATGCCCCCCTTTACCCCTCTTTAGAACCGCACGCGCGCTTTTGGAGAAAACCTACTTGGAATTGGTGTGGGAACTGTTTTACCGTAAAGGGTTACACTTGCACCATTATCGTTGCCCCTCCCCCCCCCCCCCCCCCGGTGAAAACCCGACGTGCTCCGCCCCGGCATTTCAGAGATGCAAGAGTCTATGGTCGTACGACTACGGCCATGCATGGCATGAGTACACCCTCCCGCCCATTACGCCCACCCCACACTCACACGGTGCGCGCTGTCACTTTCCTGGTGTTTACTTCCAGGCGACACGGATGTCCTCTACCTGTACTATGCCGGGGAGCGCTACCCTGAGTTGCGCGAGGCCTCCAACACGGTCCTCTCCAAAGATTCTGCCGATATGGCGGGGTCGTCTGATTCCAGCGGTGATGAGGCGATGGAGAATGATGCCGGTTTCGGTGGTGGTGGTGGTAATGGTGGTGGTGGCGGTGGTGGTGGTGGTAGTAGTAGTGGTGGTGGTGGTGGTTTTAGTGGTGGTGGTGGTGATGGTGGCAGTGGTGTTGGTGTTGGTGGTGGTGGTGATGTCGGTGGTAGCGGTAGTTTGAAAGGGCACGAGGCGCTGAAACCGAAAGAGGGGTCCAGAGATAGCCAAACCGAGAAGCAACGGCTGACGCAGAGGAACGAAGGGTTCGAGAATTTCGTGCGGATGGTGGGTGGCGAGATCGGGCTGGGCGACCCGAACGCGTCGTCTGCTGCTGTTGCCGCTGCTGTTGCTGCTGCTGCCGCCGCCGCCGCCGCTGCCGGTACTACCACCCCAGGGGCCACCGGAAACGACGACCGGGATCTGGAACGCAGGAGGCAGCAGGCCGAGGTGGATCTCCAGTTAGCCCGCCTCGAGAAAGTTCGGGAGGAGAAGTCTGTGCAGGCGATCGGGAAGAGGAGGCAGCTCCGAGAAGAGTACACGCAGCTGCGTGCGGAGCTGAGGAAGGAGAAGGCCGAGGCAGAGCCGGACGATGTGTATATCGCGACCCTGGAGGAAGGGTTGGCGGCCGCGCTCGAGGCTATGTCGCAGGGGAATAAATCGCTGTGTGCCCCCCTTCCTCCCCGAAGATGATGAGACTCCCTTTCTCCTCGAAAGAAGAGAAGATGGTGTAACCCCCCCTTGGAAAGGATGAGATGATGTAGCCCAGTCGGAGAAAAATATGTCGTTAGACGGCGTTCTCGCCTGTTTTGACGGGCAGCCGTCAGGGAATAATCCCCCCCGGTAAAACTAGTGTATAGGTCTGAAGGGGCCTTGACGGGCCTAAAGTAGGCCGTCAGCCGGCATGTTTGCCGAGAAGATGAGATACCCCCCGTCCCGCTCCCCGCTCACGTTTTCGCGCGGAGCCGGAGGGTATTATTGTACGGCCTTCGCTGCTACTGCTGTGCGTGGGGTCTGAAATGGCCCTCGGCTTGTTTTTCGTGAGAAGCCTTTTTCGGCTGATGACTGCAAAAATGGTCCTCTACTCTTTCTCTTATTACGAGTACGTTGTTCCCGAATTTTTCGGTGTGTGTACTTGTGAAGTATTTATTTCTTGTAACGCTTTATACGCAACAGCTGCACCCATGTTTTTTTTATGGGACAAACGACTTCGGAATGAGAGCGGGATTGTTTTGGCCACAGTATCGTACGGGTTTAATTGTGCGTTATGGCGCTGCTGTGCCATCGACGATGGCCAAGGAGGCGTGCATTTGTCTGTTGTGGCTGACGGAACGGGAACCCTCAACTGCGGCAACTACCTCAACATACATCTGAAGTCCTATATACGACGTAGAAGAGGGGTCAGCCGCCGGAGCCCCCGAGGTTATGCCGCGGGGGAAACAGATCGCTGGGTGCCCCTTAGCCTGAAAGTGTGTAACCGCCTATTGGTCTATTGGTGTAGCCTCTTTTGGACGTGCGAGGGAAAACATGTCGATATTTAATGACGACCATACGAAGAAGCCCGGGATGGTGGGGTATATAGGCAGACGGGGATGTATCCGGGAGTGCAATGTAGGGGGATACATGTTTCGACACGTGCGCAGACAGCAGCACTTTTTGTGCTGCTGTTGCGCGCGCTGCTCTCCCTGCCACTCTTGTCGAGAAATACAAGGACCGTTTGAATTGAGTTGTTAGTATACAAACGTTGCTTATATTTCAGGACAGAGTGGTGGATTGGCAGATAAGACCGTGACCGTGCGAGCACTTGTTTCCTTTGGTTTTCGGTCGCCATACTCTTAATCGGATCAGAAGAGTCTACTTTACCCCTTGAGGACTTGAGAGGGGGGATTAATGTGTCGCGAATTTCACGACTTGTTGCGTACAGCATCGGCTACACGGAACGGTTCGGGATGTCGGGGTGGAAGTCATCTGTGCCCGAAGTGCGGCGTAGGGATGTATATGTACGGTGCGCGCGGTGTGATTCGTGATACTTGTATTGCTGCGCGTTCTTTCTGCTAGAGATGGTAAAATACCGCTTCTTCTGTGGTTTTAGATCCGCGCGGTGTGATTCGTGATACTTGTATTGCTGCGCGTTCTTTCTGCTAGAGATGGTAAAATACCGCTTTTTCTGTGGTTTTAGGTCCCATTTGTGCGTAGGTGGGGGCTACCTCGTTGTTGCCTTCAACCATAGGTAAGTTCCTGGTCCGATCCTCCAGCCTCATGATAAAGTTGTGCACGGAGAAGCAGCGCGCCAGTACCGTTGATTGGTGCTGCACTGCAGTTCTACAATCAAGCCAAAAGGGCTGATAGGCGCCCCTCCTCCCATCAAGAGCACCAGGAGATGGTACACCGGCACGTTCCCTGGGGCGGCAGGAGGTACAGCCTTCGCTGCTGTGCGTTGGGTCGTCTTTTGAGCTTGCTTTTTTCGCTTTCCGTTTTTCTGCCAGGCATACACTCACACGTGAGAATGGTAACTACTCCACGAGTAATTTACGCGTTCGGTGTTATTTATTTATTTTTTTTACATTTCCGTTCGTCCCCCCCCCCGTTCTTTGCTGTCAGGCATTCACACATTTCATGCCAGTAGTGAAGTGGTAGCTGTTGTAGGGGTATGATAGGGTGGCACACCCAGCAGTTTCAGTATTTTTTGTTTTGTTTTTTGTTCATTTGTCGCCGTCTGCTGTTCGTTATATGCGCGAGCGGATGCCACGTACGGAGGGCACGGCACGATTGCCGCCTTTTTTGTTTTAATCTGTTTTGCCAGCAGCGGTCAAGTGTGACGAGTATTTTCCTGTTACTGGAATGTTACCGTTCGCAACACGGCGTACGGAGGGTGACTACGCTAGGAGGCCGGTATTTTCGGGCACGTCAAGACTTAGGCTTTACTCTACTGGTTTTAGTGTAGGGGCGGTCAGTCACGAGGTCAAGCCGCTGTCCTCTAGCGTCTTTGACGGAGGATTTATACTGGTTTTAGTGTTGGGGCGGTCAGTCACGAGGTCCAGCCGCTGTCTTTTAGCGTCTTTGACGGAGGATTTATACTGGTTTTAGTGTAGGGGCCGTCAGTCACGAGGTCAAACCGCGGTCTCCTAGCATATTTAACGGAGGATATGTACTGGTTTTAGTGTAGGAGGCGGTCAGTCACGAGGTCAAACCGCGGTCTCCTAGCATCTTTGACGGAGGATATATACTGGTTTCAGAGTAGGAGGCGGTCAGTCACGAGGTCAAACCGCGGTCTCCTAGCATCTTTGACGGAGGATATATACCGGTTTTAGTGTAGGGTCCGTCAGTCACGAGGTCAAACAGCGGTCTCCTAGCATATTTTGACGGAGGGTATATGCTGGTTTTAGTGTAGGGGGCCGTCAGTCACGAGGTCTCCTAGCATCTTTGTCGGAGGATGTATACTGGTTTTAGTGCAGGGGCGGTCAGTCACGGGTCAAACCGCGGTCTCCTAGCATCTTTGGCGGAGGATATATACTGGTTTTAGTGTAGGGGCGGTCAGTCACGAGGTCAAATCGCGGTCCCCTAGGAATACTATCTTTGACGGAAGGGTGTACGGTTGTGATACCACTTTTTTTTCAGTTTTTCTAGCGGCGCTCACATGAGATGGAGATTTTTCCCTGAACGTGGAGCTTATCGGTTGTGTGCGTGTTTGCTTGCGAGAAGCGTGTGCGGAGTGGAGCACGCTTAAGTAAGCGATGGTCGTGCACGATAATGTCTGTTTTGCGTTTTGTGTGTACATAATGCATCACCTTTGTACAATAATGTGTTCAATATTCTAGGTACATTTTTGCTTTCGGGGTGGTTGGGGGGGGGGGGGGGGGGGGGGGGGGGGGGGGTGTACTCATGTCGTGCATGGCCGTAGATTTGACCATAGGTCCTCGTATCCCTATATTGCCATTATGCCGGGATGGAGCACGTTGGGTTTTCACCGACCAGACAGACATTGCTTGCATCAAGCGCGAAGCGCCGTGAGGTGTTGTATGAAGGGTGAGCTGGGTCTATGAGTTATGCCGGTACCCTTTTTTTGCGCTACCTTTGCAAATGATGCCGTCATAGCCTATATAGGAGGGCGGGTGGTCTACCTTGGTGGCAGGTTGACAAAAAAGAAGAGGACCGTGAAACGAGGTGCCGAGTTTTGTTTTCGCACCTGCGTGGACACGAAGTTTTTTTGTTAATGAATCTGTCCGTTTGCAGCCTATTGATACAGCCGTTGTGTTGTGTAATTAATAGTTGGTGGGTTGCTCGCTTTTGGCATCTTGAGTAGTAACAGTGCCCGTTGTGTGTCTGGCATGTCGCCTTTGGGTATGATCTTTGGGGGGCAGAAGGAGATTCGGCTGCTGCCAATATTCGCTGCTATCCATTGTTCGTGGAGACAATGGTACTCGCACCGGATTTTGTTCCTTGGTTCTTTCAAGCCCAATGCGCATGCCACGCCCAGCGTTAACGGTGGTTTAAGCGCAGCATTAGCGCTGACTTAAGTGCAGCGTTAGTGCTGACTTAAACGCGGCGTTAGTGCCGACTTAAACGCGGCGTTAGTGCCGACTTAAACGCGGCGTTAGTGCTTTTGCTTAAACGCAACCTTAGCGCTGGCCTAAAGGCGTTTGTTGTGCTGTTCGCTTTTTTTATTTATATGTATGATTGGTCTTAGTCTTGTGGTGAGGAGAAGGCGGCTGGACGGGGTGGGTAGGCGTCACACTACTTGAACCGGTGTGATCGTAAATTATTTGCCCGCCTGAGAAAATATTGGAGGGGGGGGGGGGGGCGTATGCATTTGTTGCTTTTGGCCATTAGTCATTCTGACATTGACGCACGCATCCTTCGACGGAGGGGGGGGGGCGCACGTTTTCGGTGTGTGATCGTAAAACCTCGCCCGTCCGAGGATGCTGTGGCGTGTATACGCATGGTCTAAGTGATGTTGTTTTAGTGGTGTGTGTTTTTCACAGCGGAATTAACGTCGTTAGGAGTTTTTCTCTGTGCGATTAGTCTTGGGACGATGGCGGGTCGGGTGGGGTGGGCTTGATAGTTGATTGGTGCGATGGCGAGTGCGGCGTGTGTCTGTTGTGTGTGATAGTAGTGGCATGCTTTATTTGTTTTCTATCGTTTGTATGCTCATACAATCATGGTTGGGGTTGGCTCGGTGCGTGGTAAATGTGGAAGCGAGCACGCGCGTCATCATTTTCCATGTCGTGTTGTGTGTTGTGTGGGTTAATAAAGGCATCGCTGACATGGCACTTGGACGTTCATGTTGGGTACCCTAGCTCCACTCAGGGTAGCCCGTTGTGAAACATGTACGTTGATTTGATTGGTGGAATTGCACTGCGTTTATTCCCCACTGTAGTAAGTGTTAAAACCTAGGGCCTCCATTTCCGGAAACAATTTGCTGTCGGTCAGGTCCGTCCGTCCGTTCGTCGGAAAACAGCAGGTCCAATTATATTAATTGGTGCTGCACCACAATTTGACATGATTTCGTCTTGATTGATGTACATGCTTAATTAACAGCACAACACATCACGATCAGCGAATACATAAAACACTTTCTGTCGGGCATGATTTGTGCGTATGTATGAAGGTGCACGGTCGTGGGGGCCGAAATCGGCTTTGGCGACGAACGAAACGTGTGTCCCAAGTTTGCTGTTCTTTCGTCCCTGCTGCTACTTTTGAAGTATGTGTGTTTTCAATCCTGCGTATACCTGGTATATTCTACCTGTTTTCGGTTTCCAAGCACTGCTGCCTGTGTTTGGCCGCTTCCATACTCGGAAGCCCGAAAAGTCCCAGAAACACCCATGCCTCCATCCGTAAGCAGTTATACCTAGGAAACAGCACGGCAACGCATATCGTCAGCGTTACTCTACAGTGATTTATAAATGGATTTCGTGCCCGCAGTTATCTGTCTGCCTGTCTGCCTGCCTGTCTGTCCGTCCGTCCGTCCGTCCGTCCGTCCGTCCGTCCGTCCGTCCGTCTGTCTCTCTCTCTGTCTGTCTGTCTGTCTGTCTGTCTGTCTGTCTTTTTCTCTGTCTGTCTGCCTGCTTGTCTGCCTGTCTGTCTGCCTGCCTGCTTGTCTGCCTGTCTGCCTGTCTGCCTGTCTGTCTGTCTGTCTGCCTGTCTACCTGTCTGTCTGCCTGTCTGTCTATTTGCTCGGTGTTGACTGACTCACCGTAGAACAGGGCCGGCGAAACCGATCCGGGTGTGGGTGCCCTGTGTAGTCCCACGGACCTCGTGGCGTCGGCGAAGACCTCGCTCGCCCCGCCAGCCCCCCCCCTTCCCCGTGGCCGGCCCTGCCAGGTGGCAGAGCCTGTATTGTCAGTTGCTTGAAGCGCTTCCACCCCGACCGGCGCCTGGCCCCGGCGGCGTCCCGCCCCTCCCTTCTCCGACGTAGCTCCGACTGAAACGCACGGCGGACAGAGTCCGCCCCGCCCCATCGCTGGACGCCCCGCTTCTCCCGGCGGTGGCGGTGGCCTGCAGACGGTCTGCTGCTGTTACGGAGGCGGGGACGCCAGATGGGGGGGGGGGGGGGGGTTCGCGTTGCGCGAGGTCGCAGACTTCATTCTAGTGCTCCATGACAAACGTAAAAAAAGTTCTCGATCGAGCAGCTGTGACAGGCGTAATGCATGGTAATTATTGTAGCCGCCAAAGTGGAAGTGTGTACAAGTCTTCCACGTTTAGTCTAGGACACGTGCATGCCTTCGTTAGGGGGGGGAGGGGGTTACTCATGTCGTGCACGGCCGTAGTCATATGACCATAGACCCTCGCATCCCTACAATGCCGGGACGGAGCACGTTGGGTTTTCACCAACCAGGCAGACATTCTTGCACCAAGCGCGAAGCGCCGTGGGTATTGGGCGAGTCGCATGGAGGGTGAGCTGCATCCTGCTAAGAACCGCCTCTAAGGCGGACTTGCATATGGACGACAGCTTAAATGAGTTAATTTAATTTCTGGTGTGGCCACTTCCGGAGACAGCAATGGGTTTTACTATGTAACTGCCTCGCGGATGCCTTACCATATTAACACTACGTGATACGACCATTCCCCTTGTGCGGAGCAAAGGTTCTCCACCCCGCACAAATGATCTACTCGACCGCCAGCTTTGGTGACCGCCAAAAAAAACAAAACACGGCAGCCTGGTTGTCTAGCTCACGCAGCGAGTGGCGTGTTTTACAGCGTCGTTGCCAACCGACGCCAACCCACCTATAAATATATCATATTAGGCGGGGGGGGGACGTGGATTGCTGGCGACTGCCGTCCTTCGAGCGGAGCCCTCCTACCCTATAGAGGGAGGGCGGCTCCAACCGGCCGCTCCATCCTTGGCTCTCCATAAACCACTGCGGACAGGTCGCCCGCTCCCAGTGGCTGTCGCCGCTGGGACGGTCTGCTGCTGTTAGGAGGGCGGGGACGCAGATGGGGGGGGGGCGTAGCCCCTTGAGGCGCGGGAGGCGCCGCGCGGGCATGCAGGGGAGACCTGGTCGTGAGGCGAACGAGCAGGAGATCGGTTGCAGGACATGCCGCGCCACGCGTATTCGCACACGCCAGCTGGCGTGTCCCACGCCACCAAGACGAGCTTGAAGGCGCGCCGTCCTCCCGGGGTGCGCTGCCCCTGCTTGGGGGTCGCCTTGGAGCCGCCGCGCCCGAGCGCGGGCTTGCGCTTGTCGCCTCGGTGGACCCGCGGCCTTCGCCCGCGTTTGTCCCCAAATGAGGGTGCGGGAGGCGAGGCTGTTCGTAGAGCCTCCTCGAGCAGCGCTCTCAACCTCGTGAACTGCGGGGTTGCCACGGTTCCCCGGAGCCGAGGGGGGGGGGGGGGCCTGGGGTGGGCCTGCCCCAGTATACCCGCTTGCCCGGCGATGTGTGCATGCACTCGTCCAGCCCGCGTTGATGGCCGCGAGGAGTCCCCCGTACGAGGCTGGGGTAGGGTGGGAGGACATGTATGGAACTGCAGGTATCCGAGCACCAGCACGTGCACCGCTTCAATGCGTTCTTCAGATCGCGACCGGGCCTTGCAGATCGCGGGCCCGCCCCATGCCGTACTCGAGGACGGCCATGAGGGCGGCGATGAAGGTACCGAAGTGCACCTCGGCGGGCATCTGTTCCGGAGTCTCCCCCACTGGGGCCGGGGGGGGGAAATCTTCCGCCACGAAACCCGATAACACTGCAGCTGTTTTGCGACGGGGGCGAAGACACCCGCGACCTTCTTAAGGATGAACTGCAGGAGCTCCGGCGACAGCTCCACCGCCACACTGAAGTTTCCGCGAGCCAGAAAGAGCTTGGCTCCCGCCAAAGCCTGCCACAGCTCGGCCGCGACCCGAGCGTTGGCCTTGATGACCGCAGCGGCGGCGGCTGCCTGGCTGGGGTCCACTGGAGCCTGTTGCGGTGGAACTCCGAGCGCTCCGTGGGCCCATGGCGGCAGCTGGACCGCCGCGTGCGCGGGGCCCGCGGGTTGGGCTGCGATCGGTAGGTTTTGTAGGCCCGGTGGGTGAAGGTGCCCCTGGGCGTGCTCGAGCGCGTCCAAGCGGGCAATGATGGCGTGGTGGCCTGCCGCTACCGCCTGGGAGCTCACAAGCACCTGTTGTAATATGGCTGCGAGTGGAGGCGGCTGCGCCGCCGCTGGTGAGGCCGCGAGGCCCGGGGCTGGGTTCGCGGGGCCTCCGAGACCCTCCGCGCCTTCCCCGACCCCGGCCGACGCGTCGACCCTCGAAGCGTCGGCCGGGGCCAGGGAAGGCACGGAGGGTCTCGGAGGCCCCGCGAACCCAGCCCCGGGCCTCGCGGCCTCACCAGCGGCGGCGCAGCCGCCTCCACTCACAGCCATCTTACAGCAGGTGCTCGTGAGCCCCCAGGCGGTAACGGCAGGCCACCACGCCATCATCGCCCGCTTGGACGCGCTCGAGCACGCCCAGGGGCACCTTCACCCACCGGGCCTACAAAACCTACCGATCGCAGCCCAACCCGCGGGCCCCGCGCACGCGGCGGTCCCGCTGCCGCCATGGGCCCACGGAGTGCTCGGAGTTCCACCGCAGCAGGCTCCAGTGGACCCCAGCCAGGCAGCCGCCGCCGCTGCAGTCATCAAGGCCAACGCTCGGGTCGCGGCCGAGCTGTGGCAGGCTTTGGCGAGAGCCAAGCTCTTTCTGGCTCGCGGAAGCTTCAGTGTGGCGGTGGAGCTGTCGCCGGAGCTCCTGCAGTTCATCCTCAAGAAGGTCGCGGGTGTCTTCGCCCCCGTCGCAAAACAGCTGCAGTGTTACCGGGTTTCGTGGCGGAAGATTTCCCCCCCCCGGCCCCAGTGGGGGAGACTCCGGAACAGATGCCCGCCGAGGTGCACTTCGGTACCTTCATCGCTGCCCTCATGGCAGTCCTCGAGTACTGCATGGGGGGCGCCCCCGCGATCTGCAAGGCCCGCGTCGCGCATTTTCAATAATGCATTTGAAGCGGTGCACGTACTGGTGCTCGGCTACCTGCAGTTCCGCTACATGATCCTCGCCCCCTACCCCAGCCTCGTACGGGCAGAGCTCCTCGCCGCCATCAACGCCGGGCTGGACGAGTGCATGCACACCATCACCGGGCAAGCGGCAGGCCACCACGCCACCATCGCCCGCTTGGACGCGCTCGAGCACGCCCAGGGGCACCTTCACCCACCGGGCCTACAAAACCTACCGATCGCAGCCCAACCCGTGGNTGCCCTGTGGAGTCCCACGGACCTCGTGGCGTCGGCGAAGACCTCGCTCGCCCCGCCAGCCCCCCCCGTTCCCGTGGCCGGCCCTGCCAGGTGGCAGAGCCCGTATTGTCAGTTGCTTGAAGCGCCTCCGCCCCTGCCGGCGCCGGATCCCGGGGGCGCTCCGCCCCTCCCTCCTCTGGCGTAACTCCGACTGAAACGCACTGCGGGAAGGGTCCGCCCCGCCCCACCGCTGGAGGCCCCGCTGCTCCCGGCGGTGGAGACGGTCTGCTGCTGTTACGGAGGCGGGGACGCCAGATGGGGGAGGGGCGTAGCCCCTTGAGGCGCGGGAGGCGCCGCGCGGGCTGCAGGGGAGACCTGGTCGTGGGTGAACGAGCAGGAGGCTCCGTTGCAGGACATGCCGTGCCACGCGTATTCGCACACGCCAGCCGGCGTGTCCCACGCCACCAGACGAGCCTTGAAGGCGCGGCTCCCCTCTCCGGGGGTCGGCCTCTCTTGCGTGGGGGTCGCCTTTGAGCCGCCTTCCCTAGCTGCGGGCTTGCGCGTGTGGCCTCTGGCACCCACTGCCTTCCCCCGCGTTTGTCCCCAAATGAGGGTGCGGGAGGCGATGCTGCTCGTAGAACCCTCCTCGAGCAGCGCTCTCAACCGCGTGAACTGCGGGGTTGGCACGGGTTTGCCGGAGCCGGGGGGGGCGCGCGCGCTGGGGTGGGCCTGCCCCAGTATACCCGCTTGCCCGGCGGTGGTGTGCATGCACTCGTCCAGCCCGGCGTTGATGGCGGCGAGGAGCTCTGCCCGTACGAGGCTGGGGTAGGGAGCGAGGATCATGTAGTGGAACTGCAGGTAGCCGAGCACCAGCACGTGCACCGCTTCAAATGCATCCTTCAAAATGCGCGACGCGGGCCTTGCAGATCGCGGGGGCGCCCCCCATGCAGTACTCGAGGACGGCCATGAGGGCAGCGATGAAGGTACCGAAGTGCACCTCGGCGGGCATCTGTTCCGGAGTCTCCCCCACTGGGGCCGGGGGGGGGAAATCTTCCGCCACGAAACCCGATAACACTGCAGCTGTTTTGCGACGGGGGCGAAGACACCCGCGACCTTCTTAAGGATGAACTGCAGGAGCTCCGGCGACAGCTCCACCGCCACACTGAAGTTTCCGCGAGCCAGAAAGAGCTTGGCTCCCGCCAAAGCCTGCCACAGCTCGGCCGCGACCCGAGCGTTGGCCTTGATGACCGCAGCGGCGGCGGCTGCCTGGCTGGGGTCCACTGGAGCCTGTTGCGGTGGAACTCCGAGCGCTCCGTGGGCCCATGGCGGCAGCTGGACCGCCGCGTGCGCGGGGCCCGCGGGTTGGGCTGCGATCGGTAGGTTTTGTAGGCCCGGTGGGTGAAGGTGCCCCTGGGCGTGCTCGAGCGCGTCCAAGCGGGCAATGATGGCGTGGTGGCCTGCCGCTACCGCCTGGGAGCTCACAAGCACCTGTTGTAATATGGCTGCGAGTGGAGGCGGCTGCGCCGCCGCTGGTGAGGCCGCGAGGCCCGGGGCTGGGTTCGCGGGGCCTCCGAGACCCTCCGCGCCTTCCCCGACCCCGGCCGACGCGTCGACCCTCGAAGCGTCGGCCGGGGCCAGGGAAGGCACGGAGGGTCTCGGAGGCCCCGCGAACCCAGCCCCGGGCCTCGCGGCCTCACCAGCGGCGGCGCAGCCGCCTCCACTCACAGCCATCTTACAGCAGGTGCTCGTGAGCCCCCAGGCGGTAACGGCAGGCCACCACGCCATCATCGCCCGCTTGGACGCGCTCGAGCACGCCCAGGGGCACCTTCACCCACCGGGCCTACAAAACCTACCGATCGCAGCCCAACCCGCGGGCCCCGCGCACGCGGCGGTCCCGCTGCCGCCATGGGCCCACGGAGCGCTCGGAGTTCCACCGCAGCAGGCTCCAGTGGACCCCAGCCAGGCAGCCGCCGCCGCTGCAGTCATCAAGGCCAACGCTCGGGTCGCGGCCGAGCTGTGGCAGGCTTTGGCGAGAGCCAAGCTCTTTCTGGCTCGCGGAAGCTTCAGTGTGGCGGTGGAGCTGTCGCCGGAGCTCCTGCAGTTCATCCTCAAGAAGGTCGCGGGTGTCTTCGCCCCCGTCGCAAAACAGCTGCAGTGTTACCGGGTTTCGTGGCGGAAGATTTCCCCCCCCCGGCCCCAGTGGGGGAGACTCCGGAACAGATGCCCGCCGAGGTGCACTTCGGTACCTTCATCGCTGCCCTCATGGCAGTCCTCGAGTACTGCATGGGGGGCGCCCCCGCGATCTGCAAGGCCCGCGTCGCGCATTTTCAATAATGCATTTGAAGCGGTGCACGTACTGGTGCTCGGCTACCTGCAGTTCCGCTACATGATCCTCGCCCCCTACCCCAGCCTCGTACGGGCAGAGCTCCTCGCCGCCATCAACGCCGGGCTGGACGAGTGCATGCACACCATCACCGGGCAAGCGGCAGGCCACCACGCCACCATCGCCCGCTTGGACGCGCTCGAGCACGCCCAGGGGCACCTTCACCCACCGGGCCTACAAAACCTACCGATCGCAGCCCAACCCGTGGGCCCCGCGCACGCGGCGGTCCAGCTGCCGCGTGGGCCCCCGGAGCGCTCGGGGTTCCACCGCAGCAGGCTCCAGTGGACCCCAGCCAGGCAGCCGCCACCGCTGCGGTCATCAAGGCCAACGCTCGGGTCGCGGTCGAGCTGTGGCGGGCTTTGGCGGGAGCTAAGCTCTTTCTGGTTCGCAGAAGCTTCAGTGTGGCGGTGGAGCTGTCGCCGGAGCTCTTGGGCCCCCGGAGCCCTCGGAGTTCCACCGCAGCAGGCACCAGTGGACCCCAGCCAGGCAGCCGCCACCGCTGCGGTCATCAAGGCCAACGCTCGGGTCGCGGCCGAGCTGTGGCGGGCTTTGGCGGGAGCTAAGCTCTTTCTGGTTCGCAGAAGCTTCAGCGTGGCGGTGGAGCTGTCGCCGGAGCTCTTGCAGTTCATCCTCAAGAAGGCTGCGGTCGATCAGATTCAAGTTGGCGCTGCTGTCCCGTACAGCAGAGCGCTGCTGTTACGCTATCCTCCGTGCCCAGCCAAGCGACCGCAGACGTGCCGGCTCTGCCTTCTCCCTGAACTTCTACCCCGAAACTCTCGTGGGTGCCCTCGCTCTCGTATGCCACGTAGACGAGACCGGGGCAACACGAGGTATTTGGTCGGTAGGCTGTTTGTACACTGATTTCCCGTTACTCTCATGACAACCAATCCGAATCCCAATCACGCTTGCATTTTCCTCGGGTGTTTTTGCCACCAGGATACAAGGATACAAGGTTCCCCAATCGGTCTAGTTGTGGATCTTGCCTGTCGCCGAAAAACAGCACACCAGCGCGCACCTCAGGGGTCGACCAGTCTACTTCTGGCTTCCTTCAGGCACAGCTGCAGGGTGACTGGTAACCCTCTCGACAACACGAAACGGTCGCTATTACGGGGAACCATAGTAAATAGGACCAAATTTTGTTAGTAAAAATAGGTAAATATATAGTTTTTTGTCTATACCCTAGGTCCTATTTACTGTGGCCTCCCTTATTAGCTCCCTATGAAGTAAAGCCTTCAAAGTTTTCATGAAACCCACGTATACCACAATATAGCAAACAAAGTTGTAGACAACAAGCCAACTATCTCCTGTCCCACGCCAGCCCGAGCTTCCCTGCTATTCCTGTGCAACACATACTGGGGGTTAGTTTATGTGTGCAGTAGCACGATAGTGCGAGCACCCGCGTCGGACAGTACTTGTCTTTGGTGGCAAGGGGCAACTACAGCAGTAGCTCCTGAGACCCACCAACACACGACTCACAACTATGGCGGCGAGCGTGAAAATCGAGTTCGACGACGGTAGCAGGGTGATCTCTCAGACTCTCGAGGACGCTGCTGGGGTGGCGGATGCAGGAGGCAATGCTGTGGTGCTGGGGGACAAGCGGCCGGCTTCCTGCTCCATGGATGACTACTACGAGGCAAGATTAATAAAGCAAACTCTCCTTACATTCCCGGGCATAGTGGTGTGTCCCTACAGCAACTGCAGCATAGTCGACTACTGCTGTTGTTGTACCTGGTGATATGAGCAGCGATTCCATCAATACTGACGGCACATCGGGCGGTATTGGACGGCTGCCTGTCTCGAGACGTCCTGGCCCTTTTGCACGTACGTACAGCAGTACGTGCCCAAGAAACGCTATACTTAACAGCATTAGTCCAGACGCAGGCAACCCGGATGGTGTGGCACTGTTCGAGACGTGTGTGTGTGCATATACATAGGTGAAGCAACAGAAGCGGTGTCTGATATATTGCAGGTTACTTGCCACCCAGGTTTGGCCACGTCCGCGACCACGTACATATCGGCAACGACAACTCCGTCGACATCACACGGCGCGCTTTATTGTGCGTCGTGTCAGTATAATACATCAAATGGGCGGTTGCTGCTATATTATCGCTTCGTCGTATATACCATACGTACTCTTGGTGTGTTTTGTGGGTATTGAATAGGGGGTGGGAGTGGTTCCCTTCTCTCAGCTGGGCACCTCGCAGTGCTTTCCAGGTTCTACAAGCGGATCATGCTTGCCTCAGTAAAGGACAAGATGACGACACAAGATAACGACACAAGATAACGACAACGTACGTACATATCATACCCTGGTATCATATCATATGTACGTACAACACCTACGGCCTACTATTAATACTACGGCTACTACTATTAATACTACTAGTACGACCCACGGCCTACAGCTTACATTCGGTTCTATATATATGTACTTCAGTATACAGATAAGGGTGCTCTTTTCTTTCCAACGGCAGTGCCAGCCGTTACTCTGGTACCGTACGTACGTGTACATATCACACGGGTGATACTATTATTGCTATTAATAGCAAGATAACGCACCTCCCCCTCGGACGAAGAAAAAAACGGATTTTCTCTCGCCAACGGGTACATGCAGTAACAAAAACGCCAAGCGACACCCCTACGGAAAGATCTCGACGATATCTTTCCAAACCAACCGTCCTGTGGTCTTGCGTGTGCTTTTCCTTGTTATGGAGAAAACCAGTTGGGAAATTCGTCCCCAGAAAGGGCAAGTATACAGTACGTAGTGTACTTCGTATCTCATCCCTTCATGCGACACGCCCAACACCCTCACGTTTCGCTTCTTCGCGCTTGGTAAGCAAGCAAAAGTCTGCCTGCTGGTCGGTGAAAACCCGTCGTGCTCCGTCCAGGCATTGTATATAGGCATACGAGAGTCTTATGGTCACACGACTACGGCCCTGCCTGACATGAGTACACCCCCCGCCCCCCCCCTCCAGATCACCAAGACCACGGCGTTCATAGCCGACGGCAATTTCGAAAGGGTGGCCTTGCAGTTCCCCGACCCACTTCTCCGCGAGGCACCGGAGGTGGTGTGGACTCTTCAAGCCCGGGTGCGACAGCTGCAGACCGAGAGGGGGAAGGGGCGTGGAGGGGGAGAGGGGGGCGAGGGGAGTGGGAGGGAGGAGGGAGAGGGGAGGGGAAGACGAAAGGAGCCGCTGATCTTCGTCACCGGGGACACGTCGTACGGGAGCTGCTGCGTGGACGAGGTATCCGCGCAGCACCTGAAGGCGGACGCTATCGTCCACTACGGTAAGGACTGAAGGATTGGAGGAGGCTGGGTTGGTTGCGGGGGGACGGGGGGGGTACTTGGGGCGTACTCATTCGTTGCTTGCCTTAGTTATTTGGCCAATTAGCACGCATCCCTTTCGAGGCGGAGCACCATCCCTGCTCCTTCTAGAGACACTTTCCATCATTGGTGGGAGGGCGGGGTGGCGGGGGGGCTTTCCTACTCCTAGTAGAGGCACCTCCAACATTTGGGAGCTCATTACGTTGTTTCCATATATTACAAAGACACTTTTTACTAGTCCTACGTATCCCCTTCCTGTTTCGCCGCCTGTGGACACCATCTATCTCCTAAGATAGCGATCGTTTTCTCGCTGCTATCTAGTGTACCAAATTTCTCCATGTCACATTCGTCTATTTTCCTCATTTCCTCTTCTAACACATGCCGTTCCTCGGGGGGAGGAGGGGGCCGATTGCAGCACTACCTTGCGAGTAGACTGGTGCAACACCTTTTTGTCAAGTTTTATCTTGCACATCTGCTCAGACCAAACCCCACCCCAACCCTAACCCTACATCCCTATATAGCCCCAACCCTTTGGAGGGGGCTGGGGGGGGGTCTGGGGAGGGGGGCGGTGGAGAAGTCTTCAAGCCCACATGCCACAAGAATACCTCATATTTTTTCGACCAATTCGGACACACTGCCGCAATGGTGAACCGTACCCTCGACTACTTCGGACACACATGCCGCAAGACTGTACGGTAGTGTCGACCAATTAATTCGGCGAACTCACAAAAAGCTGATGTTGTTTGTACTTCTAGCACGGCAATTTACCCCGATTTTGGTCTTCAGGTGCCGAAAAGGAAGGAAACACGGAATTGTGGAAGACAGGGTCGTAGATACCTATCGTAGATCTCGTACACGCATGCGCGAGCGGACACGTCACCGGTCAGGCAATATACGATCCCGAGTTGCGAGCGGTGTCACCCGTCATAGACGACGTTGACCCGTCCCCGGGAAACCAACCACCGAAGGACAATCCCGCCGCACCGAGCTGGGGCATAGCCTCACGGTCACTCTAGCTTATGGCGTCTCCTTGCTACATCTAAGAAAAATAGAAGTCTCAGCTCGCGCCGGCTGTATGGACGATCGACAAGGGACCTCAGCACCGTGACGACATCTCCGCTTCGACACTAGCTCCGTGACGCCCTCTCCGCTCCGACGCCAGCTCCCGAGACGAGTACCAGACCTCCGGGACCGTCCTCTCCGCCCCGGCGCCAGCATCCGTGAGAGGCCAGGCTTCATACTGGTGACCACCGTCGGATCGTAAACCGTGATCGCCGTCGAAAAAAAGCGGAAAATGCCACGCTCCGGAGCTCGCTCCAAGAAGGGCCGCGCAAAATCCCGCAAGGAGGGCACCCACGCCCGACGGACCAACACCTCCGGTGCCGGCAAAGTCCTTCGCGGCTCTGGCACCCACCGACCAGGGAGAACCTGCCGAGGCTGACGAGGAGGAGGAGGCCGACGAGGAGGAACAAGAGGGGGAAGCTGCAGGCGCTGCTGGAGCGCTTGGTACAGCAGCAGACATCACCGCCACCACGACATCTGCGCCACCTGGTGGGGCCGTTGGAGAGGGCTCGAGCCTGGCAGAAGACCTTCTCGCAGCCCCGAGCACCCTCCCGGCCCACGATCCTGTCCGGGTCGAGGCGGCTGCTTGCCTGCGCCGGCCGCTGCATGCTCAACGGCACCACGCCGCCAGCGTGGGTTATGGAGCTGGTGTTAATGAGTACCAGCAAACCTGTGGGTGGACCGTCGAACCAGCAGGTTGCAGAGCTGATCACATCAATGGCTAACATCGAGAAGGCCATTGTGTCGAAGCTCACGGCGGTTCGCGGGCGCGGGAAAAGCGTGACATTCGACCCGACGTCGTACGGCCCTTCCCGACAAACGGGGCAGGTCGTACGACGTCGGGTCAAATGTCACGCTTTTCCCGCGTCCGCGAACCGCCGTGAGCTTCGACACAATGGCCTTTTCGATGTTAGCCACTGATGTAATCAGTTCTTCCATCTGCTGGTTCGACGGTCCACCCACAGGTTGCTGGTACTCGGTAGCACCAGCTCCATAACCCACGCAGCCAGCGTGGGTTTCATATACATAATACGTCCTCGGCCACACGTGACTATTACGGGGGGGCATAGTTGTTGTTGTTGTTGTTGTTGTTGTCTTCACATTAAAAACCGTGCCGGTCTCTCTATCCAGTACCTCCATCTGTCCGTACTAATCCAACACTTGACACGGTCGATTCCCGTGGTCACAGGCTAACTTACCCAAAAAAAGGTATACTGAAATAAAAGTGGAACCCGAAGGGTCCGCAAAGCGATCAAAGCCAGTCAAAAACAGATAGTCTGGAGCCCTCCGCTCCCCTCTACACGCTATGTGAAGGTAAAAATAAAAATGGAAAAGTCCACATCACCAATCGGGGGTACACGCCCCCTGATTCTATCTTGGTGCCCCTAGTAAATAGGACCAAATATTGTTGGGGAAAATTAGGGGAACATTACAGTTTTTTGTGTGTACCGTAGGTCCTATTTACTAGTATTTACTATGGTCCCCCGTAATAGTGTTGAATATCGTATCAAAAGTTGTTACCAGGTAATAAAACTTGAAAAAAAATACGTCAGCTGTTGAGTGCGACCGATTGAGTGGCTGAAAAAAAGTCAACCTTTGCAACCAACGCGATACGCCAAGACACGCTCGTCGGGTGGGTGAGCTTGTTCTGTATTCCTTTTTCAGTATGGTTTGGATGTCCAAATTTCGAGACGACTGGTACCTGGAGGGCTGTGGTACTCCTGACGAGCTTTGCTACTTTTTTTTATATAAATAAGCAAGACACGCTATTTTGATATTCCGTTGTCTTCCACGATGTGTTGGTCGCGTTGTCTCGACCCCGAAAAAGTTACGTGATACGGGGGACCATAGTAAATAGGACCTACGGTATACACAAATATAAATACATGTACAAAATTGCAGCTGCTGCTCGGAGAGAGCTCGACAGCTTTTCTTAGACGTAGATTTTTGCCCTTTTCGCGATAACTGGCGATGACGTCCACCCGGCGACACGCAACTCCCTCATCGTGCTCGCCGACCCCTGCTCTGCCTACTCTGCCAAGGGCGGTCTCGGCCGTGCCCAACTCATGTCTCACGGGGCTGCGATTTTTCCAGGATTCCATGCCCTTTTAGTCACGTGCACATGCCATACCAACCAGTACATGATTTTTTGTTCTACACGCAAACCGCACTATGCAAGATTCCGTTTTTTTATGTAGACGACCAACCCGGATTTTTATCGTACCGGCTCCTTTTACTGCTGATATACACGTACTACGTACTATATGTACGAGTACCAGTACCGCTGCAAGCAGTAACAGAGTATCATATACCAGGTAATTTTTAATATGCGATGATATCTGTACAGTATTCATGCGTGCGTGGTATTCAGCAGTACGATAGTGGTCGGTGTGTGCCTGGATATAGTACCGGGCAGGGCCTCGCGTGCGCTCGCGGGCGTGGACATGAGGGCGGTGGGCGCTGCAGCAACGTTTACCAAGAATATGGTGATGGAGAGCGCACATACAAAACACACACGCTCTTTTTTTTTACACGCAGCTACTACTGTACATACATCCACATACCCGTACGTACGTACGTACGTACGTATCATAACACCTCAGTACCATAGGGTGATATTTACAAGAAATAAGAAATTCGGAAGCCGTTATATTGAAGCTAGTATAAAACGCATCCTCTCCTCTCATGTAAATAAGAAACCTAGCCTCCGTTTGTGAGTGTTTTTCATTATTAGGTGTCATGTACTACTGCTGTACACCCCTTGGCAGTACAGAGTCGCTTTGTTCGCCCTAAGCTTAGCTACCAATCTACCTCAGTAGGCTACTCCTCGCCGTTACGGGCATTGCGCGTAGCCGCAGGCGGGCGTCAGCCCGCCGCGGCGAAGCCCCCCTTGTAAAACCATGTACAAAATTGCAGCTGCTGCTCGGAGAGAGCTCGACAGCTTTTCTTAGACGTAGATTTTTGCCCTTTTCGCGATAACTGGCGATGACGTCCACCCGGCGACACGCAACTCCCTCATCGTGCTCGCCGACCCCTGCTCTGCCTACTCTGCCAAGGGCGGTCTCGGCCGTGCCCAACTCATGTCTCACGGGGCTGCGATTTTTCCAGGATTCCATGCCCTTTTTGTCACGTGCACATACCATACCAACCAGTACATGCTTTTTTGTTCTACACGCAAACCGCATTATTCAAGATTCCGTTTTTTTTATGTACGAGTAGACGACCAACCCGGAATTTTATCGTACCGGCTCCTTTTACTGCGGATATACACGTACGTATTATATGTACGAGTACCAGTACCGCTGCAAGCAGTAACAGAGTATCATATACCAGGTAATTTTTAATATGCGATGATATCTGTACAGTATTCATACGTGCGTGGTATTCAGCAGTATGGCAGTGGTCGGTGTGTGCCTGGATATAGTACCGGCCAGGGCCTCGCGTGCGCTCGCGGGCGTGGACATGCGGGCGGTGGGCGCTGCAGCAACGTTTATCAAGAATATGGAGAGCGCACATACAAAACACACACGCTCTTTTTTTTTACACGCTACTGCTGTACATGCATAATCAAAGATTCCCTCATCGTGCTCGCCGACCCCTGCTCTGCCTACTCTGCCAAGGGCGGTCTCGGCCGTGCCCAACTCATGTCTCACGGGGCTGCGATTTTTCCAGGATTCCATGCCCTTTTTGTCACGTGCACATACCATACCAACCAGTACATGCTTTTTTGTTCTACACGCAAACCGCATTATTCAAGATTCCGTTTTTTTTATGTACGAGTAGACGACCAACCCGGAATTTTATCGTACCGGCTCCTTTTACTGCGGATATACACGTACGTATTATATGTACGAGTACCAGTACCGCTGCAAGCAGTAACAGAGTATCATATACCAGGTAATTTTTAATATGCGATGATATCTGTACAGTATTCATACGTGCGTGGTATTCAGCAGTACGATAGTGGTCGGTGTGTGCCTGGATATAGTACCGGGCAGGGCCTCGCGTGCGCTCGCGGGCGTGGACATGAGGGCGGTGGGCGCTGCAGCAACGTTTACCAAGAATATGGTGATGGAGAGCGCACATACAAAACACACACGCTCTTTTTTTTTACACGCAGCTACTACTGTACATGCATATACCCGTACGTACGTACGTACGTACGTATCATAACACCTCAGTACCATAGGGTGATATTTACAAGAAATAAGAAATTCGGAAGCCGTTATATTGAAGCTAGTATAAAACGCATCCTCTCCTCTCATGTAAATAAGAAACCTAGCCTCCGTTTGTGAGTGTTTTTCATTATTAGGTGTCATGTACTACTGCTGTACACCCCTTGGCAGTACAGAGTCGCTTTGTTCGCCCTAAGCTTAGCTACCAATCTACCTCAGTAGGCTACTCCTCGCCGTTACGGGCATTGCGCGTAGCCGCAGGCGGGCGTCAGCCCGCCGCGGCGAAGCCCCCCTTGTATATATATATATATATTTACCTATTTTTACTAACAATATTTGGTCCTGTTTACTATGGCCTCCCGTAATGGTAGTTCCAAGACACGCTGCGATACAGGGCACGTGGTAAAAATAAACGTGAAAGCTGGTCCAGGCTGGGTTTCCTATTTTTGTGGGGTGCGTTCTGCAATTGCACTACCTCCAGGCAACACACAGTCCTATGTTATAGCGGGTGCCTTCTGCACTACCTTCAGTATCGTAAAGTCGATTTTATTATTTTCCTGTAAATCTCAAGCCTGACTTGCCTTAACGAGCCCGTTTTCTCAATGTGCTGGTCGTTGCAACTGCACCCGAAAATGGCGAATAAACCAGAGACACGTTCTTGTGATAATTGACCGTCTCCCATACCCCCCCCCCCCTGTCTGCTCATTGCGCCGCCTTTGCTCGCCATATGTCCGCTCGGCCGCGGCCCATCTGTTGTATTGTGCCGCCTTCGCCCCGCTCTCTCCCCTCTACACCTTTTTTCAAATGTATTTGAGGGCGAGCGTGCCTTAGCCCGACCAATTCCTCGGTGCCCGTTTTGTACGTCTTCGGCCGCGGCCACCTCGACGTCAAAGACCTCGCGTCCGCCCTCCTGTCCGGTCCCCTGTCCCCTGGGTCGCACGCGCCAAGCGATAACGCCTCGCAAGGCGAGGCGGCGGCGGCGGCAGAAGCGGTGGCAGTGACAGTGGAGACCGGACCCCCTCCCCCCCCCCCGTCCTCCTCCTGTACGACGTGACCTATGCCCACGCCGTGCGCGATCTGTTAGAGCTGCTGGGCGATGACATCACACGCGACGGCAGGCTGGTGGTGGGGTTCCCAATGCCGCAGGCGTACTCCCCGCTAGGGCGAAATAGACCTTCCGGGGACAGTGGGGAGGGAGGGGGGGGCTGTGGGTGCGGGGTAGATTCAGCGCTGCCACAGCAGCAGAAACCACAGCAGCAACAGCAGCAGCAGCAGCAGCAGCAGTTGCAGCAGGGGGCTTCCCTGAGCGGAGAAGGTGCGCCGGATGCGGTAGAAGGGCGAGGTCAGACTGGCAGCTGCCGTTCCGGCGTGGAATCAACAGGCTGTGGCGTCGTCGCGGGAGTGAGGGGTTGCTGCTCCCGGGAAAGCGGAAGTGAAAGCGAAAGCGCGCGGGGGGGGGGAGGGCAGCAGCAGCAGCAGCAGCAGCAGCCGAGCAGCAGCGTCGCCGCGTGCGCCGCCGATGGGGGTGGGGCTTGCGGCCGCAGTGCCAGCAGCAGCAGCGGTGGCGGTGGCGAAGGGGCCAGGGAAGGGGTGTCTACTGCTGCTACGGAAACGTCCGGCGCTACCGCCTCCGTCGGAAACGAAACCCCTCTAGGTAATGATGACGCCTCGGCTGCGAGGAAACCCTGCTCTGTTGACGAGCACGCGTTGGGGGGTGGCAGCGAGAAGATGGGACATACCGAGGCGGTGTCGGCACCGGCAGTGGCGGCGGTGGCGGCAGGGAGATCGGGGGAGTCGACCGTGGGAGCGGGGTTACCAGTGCCGGTTGGCGCGAAGAGGCGCGTCAGGATCGGGGGGCTGGATGTGGAGTTGGATTCCGAGGAGGCGTTGAAGCGCCACACTCTGGTGTTTGTCGGCGGGGAAGGGCGGCAGCTGAGCAATATTCTCTTGCGTTGCGCCGGCTGTGTGGACCGGGTCCGATATGACCCCTCTCTGCCCGCCGGGCAGAGGGTTGTCCAGGATACTGGGAAGGGGAACAAGGACCTCATGAGAAGGTGAGAAGAAGAGGGGGGATGGAGAGCGCAGGGCGGAGGGAGGTGGGGGGTTGCACTCGTTGTCGTGCATGACTGTGGTTTCATGACCATAGACTCTCGTGTCCCTACAATGCCGGGATGGAGCACGCCGGGTTTTCACCGACCAGGCAGACATTGCTTGTTGCACCACAAGCGCCAGGCGCCGTGAGGTGTTGGACGAGTCGCATGTAGGGTGGGCTGCATCCTACTAAAAACCCCGCTTGTGAAGCAAAACTTCTGCACCTTGTGCGTACTTTCTTGCATACGAATGACAGGGGGGGGGTACTCATATCGTGCACGGCCGTAGCCGTACGACCATAGACCCTCGCATCCCTACAATGCCGGGACGGAGCACGTTGGGTTTTCACCAACCAGGCAGACATTGCTTGCACCAAGCGCGAAGCGCCGTGAGGTATTGGGCGAGCCGCATGGAGGGGGAGCTGCATCCTGCTAAGAACCGCCTCTGAGGCGGACTTGCATATGGACGACAGCTTCAATGAGTTAATTTAATTTCTGGTGTGGCCACTTCCGGAGACAGCAATGGGTTTTACTATGTAACTGCCTCGCGGA
>MEHQ01001005.1:180790-215900 GCA_008828725.1 Saccharina japonica | reverse complement strand
GGGTAGGGTAGGGTAGGGTAGGGTAGGGTAGGGTAGGGTAGGGTAGGGTAGGGTAGGGTAGGGTAGGGTAGGGTAGGGTAGGGTAGGGTAGGGTAGGGTAGGGTAGGGTAGGGTAGGGTAGGGTAGGGTAGGGTAGGGTAGGGTAGGGTAGGGTAGGGTAGGGTAGGGTAGGGTAGGGTAGGGTAGGGTAGGGTAGGGTAGGGTAGGGTAGGGTAGGGTAGGGTAGGGTAGGGTAGGGTAGGGTAGGGTAGGGTAGGGTAGGGTAGGGTAGGGTAGGGTAGGGTAGGGTAGGGTAGGGTAGGGTAGGGTAGGGTAGGGTAGGGTAGGGTAGGGTAGGGTAGGGTAGGGTAGGGTAGGGTAGGGTAGGGTAGGGTAGGGTAGGGTAGGGTAGGGTAGGGTAGGGTAGGGTAGGGTAGGGTAGGGTAGGGTAGGGTAGGGTAGGGTAGGGTAGGGTAGGGTAGGGTAGGGTAGGGTAGGGTAGGGTAGGGTAGGGTAGGGTAGGGTAGGGTAGGGTAGGGTAGGGTAGGGTAGGGTAGGGTAGGGTAGGGTAGGGTAGGGTAGGGTAGGGTAGGGTAGGGTAGGGTAGGGTAGGGTAGGGTAGGGTAGGGTAGGGTAGGGTAGGGTAGGGTAGGGTAGGGTAGGGTAGGGTAGGGTAGGGTAGGGTAGGGTAGGGTAGGGTAGGGTAGGGTAGGGTAGGGTAGGGTAGGGTAGGGTAGGGTAGGGTAGGGTAGGGTAGGGTAGGGTAGGGTAGGGTAGGGTAGGGTAGGGTAGGGTAGGGTAGGGTAGGGTAGGGTAGGGTAGGGTAGGGTAGGGTAGGGTAGGGTAGGGTAGGGTAGGGTAGGGTAGGGTAGGGTAGGGTAGGGTAGGGTAGGGTAGGATAAGGTAGGGTAGGGTAGGGTAGGATAAGGTAGGGTAGGGTAGGGTAGGGTAGGGTAGGGTATGGTAGGGTATGGTATGGTATGGTGTGGTGTGGTGTGGTATGGTATGGCATGTAGTGTGGTCATGTGGTAGGGTAGGGTAGGGTAGGGTAGGTAGGGTAGGGTAGGGTAGGGTAGGGTAGGGTAGGGTAGGGTATAGTATGGTATGGTGTGGTGTGGTGTGGTGTGGTATGGTATGGTGTGGTATGGTATCGCATTTGGTGTGGTCGTGTGAACGTGTGGTAGATGTGGTATGTGGTGTGATCGTCTGGTAGTGTGGTATGTGTTGGTATGTGGTGTGGTAGGCGTGGTATGTGGTGTGGTATTTATGTGGTGTGGTGCGGTAGTTTTGGTGTTTTTCGTCTCTTTTTTGGCGGTTTTGTGTTCCGTGTTTTTTTTTTGTGTGTGTGTTTTGTGTTTTTTTTGTGATGTTGTTGTTGTTGTTGTTTGTTCTTCTTTTTCCTTCTTTTTTTGAGAGTTTGTAAACGTGGCAAAACTCGCCAGCGTATAATCGTATAAATATAGTACAGCAGTACGGGGCACCTACCGCTCGTGCCGAGAAGGTAATCCCCGTTTGGACTCTGATGTGAATATTAATTACCAGCACCGCATCTTAGTCCAAACGGCAGGGCTCTCAGTTGGCTGAGTGTAAGTCACCGACGACTTATTAGTTGCCTAGGTGTTGATAGTAGAGTTAGTCGCGTGCGGTAATTTGCGTCCGAATTTTTGCGCCTTTGTAAACACTGTAATCCGACGGGAGCGTTTGTGACTCAGATTGTGTTTTTTTTGTTGTTGTTACCAATCTGACCCGAAAAATAAGAACCATTTCGATTAGATGTTAGTATACAAACGTTGCTTATATTCCGGATCATAGTGGTATTTCAATAGCAAATGCCAAAAAAAGAAAAAAAAAAAGTGAACTTTTTAATAGTTGGCATACTTTCGCCGCAACCAACCAATAATTTGCCGTGAAGTCCTACCACTGCTGTATTCAGTAGTGGACAAACACTGTTATTATAGTGGATCTTCCTAAGGTAGCTAGTTAGGCACTCTGATTGGCCAAGCAAGCACTGACCACTGGCATAGGGTTCGGGTTAGGGTTCGATCTGAGGGTCCACATACTACTACCAAGACAAAACCCCCATTTCAAAGATCCACTATCACCCTTTGTCCACCCCTCGCTGTATTCGAGCTCCTATTCCAATTCGTTAGCAAGGTTCTTTAGAGGGGCGGGCTGTTCACTTGTGGTATTGCTTTGCTACGTATTATATTCATAGCTAGGAAGCACTTCCTGGTGGGACCAAGGTACGGGCGTAAACCCAACCCAACCCCTAACTCTAACCCTGACCCCAAAACGGACCAAAAACGGGCGAGAAACGCGGCTGCGCCGCTTTTGCACCTCTAGCGAGAAAATGTCGAGAACATTCTGAACGCGGGCCACGATTCCGAAATGCGGACCACAGGTACCCCGTTTTTTAAGACAAAATCATCCTTGCTAACGGATTGTATAATCTACTCGAGCTTCGCAGCCCTATACGTATGTACCAATTGGGAATGTTATCCCCCTTTGGAATCTGATGTGAATATCAAACGGTGCTTATATTGTCGTCCACAGCAGTAAGCAGTGGACGAATGTCACTAACACTAAGAAAGGCAGGCTTAGTTTTACGAGAAAAGAAATTCGGGAGCCGTTGTACTGAAGTTAGTGTAGAACACGCCCTTTTCCAGATTGGAAACCCAGCCTTGGCAGGTATCCCTGTTTCTTGCTGTTAATACATACCAGGTACCTGGTAGGTGTCCTATGCTGCAGTGTACTTAGTTTTTTTTTCTTTTTGCGTGCTTTAGTTTTTTTGATGTTTTGTGTAATGTACCAAGTATACCACGTATATAAGTGTTTTCGGTGGCTTTTCCCCCCCGATATTTTTGTCTCTTGTTTTTTTCTTCATATATATATATATGTACGTGCAGCAGTGGTACTTTGTTTTTGTTTGTATGTGGTATGGTAGTTCCTTAACATGTACCTGGTAGCTCTCTTTCTACAGATTGGGTATGGAGACACACCGAGGTGGGGTTGTGTGGCGTTACCACAGTCTCATAGGCCAGCGACAGGAGGTACTCTTAGAGTGTCCCCGGGGAGCCAGGATGGCCTTGAAGGATTATACGTACGTACGTAGTGATATTGAGGCGGTACGATCTAGGGGGTAGAACCTAGTATTCACAGTACAGTAGGTACAGTAGAGGCCCCTTTTAAGGGACTCTGTGTAGCGCTTTCGGGGTTGGAGGTTCCTTATATTCCGACGTCCCTTGTCAGAGTTGGTATATACCGGTCCCTTAGAATCAATCAGTAGTGGGCTAAAACGGTGCTCATAAATTTGAGGACCCTTTTATACCGTTTTCCCTTATGGCGGGGTCCCTTAAGATAGGCCACCTACCTACTGTATTTGAGGTTACACCAAGTACAAGGTACCAGGGATATTTTTTCTCGGAGTCGCCGATTGGGGGGGGGGGGGTACTCATTTGTTGCTTGCCTTAGTCATTTGACCATTGACCATGGGGGGGGGGGGTCGGAGCTTAAGGTCGACTCGCGCGTCCTGCTCTTGTTTTTTTTCGCTCACGCGACAACTGCTGCTGTGGATTTTTGTTGGTTTGATTTTTGGTTTGTCTTATTTTTTTTCCTCTGTCAATGGCCTTTTTGAGTGTGGCATGTCTCGGTTGCCTGGAATGGCAACAAGTCTCAACTTTGCGAAGACTGTGAGGTCATACCTCAAAGACGCCACCCTAACCGCATGGCAGCGCCCCCGCCCGCCCCCCCCGCCCACACCCTTGGCTCGGAACATACCGTTATTCCTTGCCTATGGAAATGGAGATGAACACATTCTGTTGTCCCAGCCTGCGAAGGGATATAGATTCGTACTATGTTGTCCCAGCCTGCAAAGGGGTAGATTCGTACATATACAGCCAAACTGAGCTGTACTACGTACTTCGTTTTTGTTTTATTTTTAAACATCGCTCTGTGAGATCGACGGTTTCGTCGAGCCTCATCGCTGCGTTATGAGAATTCGATCGCTCTATTACATGGTGATGCGCAGTGCTATATATCATGCCATCGGTGGTATTTTGTCGTATTATACGTACCGGCTGGAGCTTTCGCGCGGCAGCAACATTAAATATGAGTAGGCTCGTTTCCGTAACGTCGTACCTTTCTGTTTTTTTGCCGACCAAGCCAACAAGCTTTTGATTTACTTCGTATATGTTATCGGGTACAAAATGGCTACCTAGTTTGTTTTTCTTCCAGGCAGCCCAAAGGAAACTCATAAACCCTAACCCCGAGCACTAAACCCCCACCCCCTCACCCTGCACGGCATTCCGTTGAAAACTCCTACCGCCCCCCCCCCCCCCCCATAATGCCACAACACAACGCCGATAGCCATATACCGTACGTCGAGGACACTTTGGCCAGCTCAAAATCGTCACAACCTGTCCTCAATGTATGTAAAACTTGACCCTGGCGGTAGGAGGCGGCAGGGTAGTGGGGGAAAAGAGGGGATGGAGAACTTTCAACAAAAATGAGCGAGATGGCAAGATAGATAGAAAGGATACTATTGTACGTAAGAAAAGTCGATTCGTACTGGGCCGAAACATGTGCTGTACGTGTCAGATCTCTTGCAGGCGAGATGCTAAAAACACAAAAGCCTAAGGTTGGGCGGATATTTGTGGTGACTTTCCGCTTGACAAGTTGCGACGTGTCCTCAACCTATCGTGTATGTCTCGACGTTCTTCTGTGGATCGGAGGGGGGGTGTACTCATGTCGTGCACGGCCGTAGTCATATGACCATAGACCCTCGCATCCCTACAATGCCGGGACGGAGCACGTTGGGTTTTCACCAACCAGGCAGACATTGCTTGCACCAAGCGCGAACGCCGTGAGGTATTGGGCGAGTCGCATGGAGGGTGAGCTGCATCCTGCTAAGAACCGCCTCTGAGGCGGACTTGCATATGGACGACAGCTTCAATGAGTTAATTTAATTTCTGGTGTGGCCACTTCCGGAGACAGCAATGGTATTTACTATGTAACTGCCTCGCGGAGCCTTACCATATTAACACTACGTGAAACGACCATTCCCCTTGTGCGGAAGCAAAGGTTCTCCACCCCGCACAAATGATCTACTCGACCGCCAGCTTTGGTGACCGCCAAAAAAAAAAAAAAAACGGCACCCTGGTTGTCTAGCTCACGCAGCGAGTGGCGTGTTATACAGCGTCGTTGCCAACCGACGCCAACCCAACCTATAAATATATAATCTATTTATAGGGGGGGGGGGTAAATTAAAAAAAATGTTGACTTATTGTTTCCTGGGATCACACCGGTCCGGTTCTTCCCTCCAATATAGGGGGGGGGGTGTACTTCATGTTCATGCATGGCCGTAGTCGTATGACCATAGACCCTCGCATCCCTACAATGCCGGGACGGAGCATGTCGGGCTTTCACCGACCAGGCAGGTATTGCTAGCACCAAGCGCGAAGCGCCGTGAGGTGTTGGGCGAGTCGCGTGAGCTGCATCCCTACTAAGGACCGCTTGTGAGGCGGACTTGCATATGGATAATGGGGGGGGGGGGAGGGGGTGTACTCATGTCGTGCACGGCCGTAGTCATATGACCATAGACCCTCGCATCCCTACAATGCCGGGACGGAGCACGTTGGGTTTTCACCAACCAGGCAGACATTGCTTGCACCAAGCGCGAAGCGCCGTGAGGTATTGGGCGAGTCGCATGGAGGGTGAGCTGCATCCTGCTAAGAACCGCCTCTGAGGCGGACTTGCATATGGACGACAGCTTCAATGAGTTAATTTAATTTCTGGTGTGGCCACTTCCGGAGACAGCAATGGGTTTTACTATGTAACTGCCTCGCGGATGCCTTACCATATTAACACTACGTGATACGACCGTTCCCCTTGTGCGGAGCAAAGGTTCTCCACCCCGCACAAATGATCTACTCGACCGCCAGCTTTGGTGACCGCCAAAACAAAACAAAAAAAAAAAAAAAATAAGAGGGGGGGGTTGGGGAGGAGGGTAAACAGCGAAGACAACACACACAGAACGGCTAACGACTTTCACGGGCAGCAGTTTCGTACGTAGTGGGGTGTGTGTGTTTGTGCTCTTCACATTAAGCCGTTCTTTCTGCCCATCAATACCCAGCACACCCAGTGTCCGCGCCGATTCTTCGCCCTATACACAGAGCGATACCAGTTCTGTGGTCACAAATCCAGAGAAATATGCACGTCGCACGTCGCAAATTAGGAGAGTAGCCAATGTTTGGTACAGTCGTGGGGTCCCTATATAGTGCCGGTTGAATAGTGACGGCTGCGAGCTATAGTGCATGTGGAATCGCTTGGCACAGATGGGATTAGCCAGTGTGGTAGTGTGCGGAGTAATTTGTGCCGGTTGCCGCTATAGTGCCGGTATTGTTGGCTGGCGTATACCGGCACTATAGAGGGACCTGCACTATAGAGGGTCCACTACTACTCTGTAAATACCTGGTACCTTGGGTGTGTAATTATGAAGCCCCTGCTGCCGTAGAGGCCCCGAGGGAAGTGCTTGCGGTTCACCGGCTACGAAGTGGGGGTCACGGTTTAAGATCGGTTATGGCTTACGACAGGTCAGATGGCTTGCCACGGTCATGCTGGAAAACTACCAGGTGTCAGGTGCCACCACTGCTGTGTCCCCAAACACAAGTACCGTTTGTATAGTATAGTCACATTTCACGGAGACATTTTTGGTTCTCCGCTATATTTCGAAGTTTAAGGACCCGTGTGTGTTTTAGTGTTTAATCTGAACGTTTTTTATGCTTAGGGACAGTGATGTTTAATACCCATTCCGGTTTAAGAAATGTTCGGGTTTTCACCCTGTTGGGGCTTGAGCCGCTTTTACCGTAGTTCTGAATTATTATCTAGGATAATGTATAGAAATCGGGGAACTGGTTGTGGCCCACGTGTGGTTCCAGTGCTATGAGAAGGTACATTTCGAAAAACGCCGAAAACACAACTTTAGACACTAATCCTAACCCCGGCCGACGCGTCGAAAAACGCCGAAAACACAATTTTAGACACTACAATTCGTTTCACTTGGTTCCGTTTCGTTTTGTTATTTATTCGTTTCGTTATTCATTACGTTTCTTGACGTTTCTTTTCATTTCATTTCGTCATTGGTTGTGTTCCTTTTCGTTCCTTTTCGTCTCGTTTCGTTTTTTTTCGTTTCGTTTCGTTTCGTTTCCTTTTGTTTCGTCTTGTGCCTTATTTTCTCCCGGTGAAACGGTTCTTCCGACAAAACCCGCCGCTAGGTGACCCCTCTTGAGCTGGAGGTGGCCCTCGGGAAACGCGAGTGGGATGGCTTCTACAGCACGGACTTTGAAGACGTGCTGGCCCTGCAAAACGCGCGGGGTTCTCCGGGGACAGACCCCGACACCGGCACCGGGACATCTACGGCCTCGTACGACAACGGTGTAGCCGCCAACGGAGCCGCAATGGAAACCCTTTCTCTTGGCCGTGTCAAAGAAGATGAAGCCGCCGCAGCGGAGGGGGATGAAACCGTCGATGGCGACGAGCCGTTCTTCTCCCTCGTCACGGGGACGTATAAGAACAACCCCGGGGTTTCCCGAAGAAAGGGGGGCATAGGTGGTACAGGCGATGCCGGCGGAGCGGCAGTAGGAGGGGCGGGAGGGGGAGCGCTGGCCGCGATCGGCGACCGGTCTCTCGTGGAGTGGAGTAGCCCCGCGGCCGATTTTTTGGGCAAGAGGGAGTTCAAGGGTTTGGAGGCGATGGTCGGGCAGACGGAGGTGAAAGCGGCCACGGAGGGGCAGTCCGGCATAGCTTCGGATTACGGAGGGGTGTAGTTGTGCGCATTGGTACAACGCGGAGGGGAACAGCGGTGGTGGTGGTGGAAGTGATTGGTGGTGGTGCCCTTATTAGTTTGTAGGAGCCTGATTGACCAAGCACGATAATAATACAAGCTACACACACCTCCGTAACGTACTACGCGCGATCCAAGTATCACACGCAGCTTGCAAAGATGAGTTTTGACGGAAATATTCGATCTCATCATCACAGCTGGTGTTTTTATTTATTTATTATTATGTCGAGAGAAGGGAGGGTTACAGGTTTGCCCACGCTGTCTACGTACGTGTGGTGCTATGATATTAATAATCCTCCTGTTTCGGCGCTGCTGATCTAGGAGGATGGCTACTCGTACCTCGTACCGTTCGCGGTATTTAATGTTGCTTCATATTCATACCTCCAGGCTCCAGACCTCCGGGGTTAAGATTCCAATATTTATTGTTGTTTCGTTGAATCTCGTAGGAATTTCTCAACAAAGAGCTTCATGCTCGAGGAGGCTCGTTACACCCCCCCCCGTGTGTCGTGTGGTACGCTTCATTGCACACGCTTTTTCAGGTCTGCTGCTGTTCGCCGTTTGGATGGGCGTGAAAGCACCGATATTGCGTACCACACACAGACAAACCTGTTTTTAGGTTTGAAACTTAGATGGAGCCGAGGCTGAAAGCTCTCTGTACACTGCTGTGTCCTACTACGTACTGCAGCTAGCTGCTGCAAACTAACAGACATGATACCAGGCTATGGAAGAAGTGCATTGATGCTGCACTGGAAAACTCTCAAGATATGCTGCGTACGACACGCGGCAAGTCGCTTCAACCCGTCTGGCGTTTCGGCCTCTCGTGTTATTCGGGGGGGGGGGGGGGCGTGGGGGGTACTCATGGCATCATGCATGGCCGTAGTCGTATGTCCATAGACCCACCACGCATCCTCGGGACGGGGCACGTCGGGTTTACACCGACCAGGCAGACATATCTCGCACCAAGCGCGAAGTGCCGTGAGGTGTTGGGCGAGCCAAATAATAAATGAAGTATGGATGATGAGCTGCAGCCTATACTAGGAACCACTTGTTGTGAGGCGGACTTGCAATGGATGACAGCCACGTAGCTACGCGTATGTATGTATGTGATATCTTGTGACAGCAGCTTCGATGGCGGCGTATAGGGCGGGGGGGAGGGGATCTATCATGCACTTATTACTTACCCGTTGACAGAGCAAATCTGACGTGTGATATACCAGAGGTGGTAGCTTTTGATTTGGAAACACTCGGCTCGACACGCTTGCTTGACAGCAATAATAGCACGAGTAGTGCGTAGCTTTCCCTTGCTTGCCGACATACCTCTTCACATCTCGTTGGTTACCGGCGGGATGTATTAGATGTACCGAACACCAAGATAACTCCTTTTTTTTGTATGTGCGATGACGTCACGTACTGGAATGGAACGGACGCACAGAGGGGTATGATATTATACAGATTTCACACACAGATAGATCCGTGTACCGTGATCCGTACACAGCAAAATAGAACGTGTTTGTTTGTTCTTCCTCTGGCACACGCATACACGCATACACATACATAAAATGCATACATATATCGACACGGGCTTTTCGCGCACGGTACGTGGATGAAGCCCGCCTTCCTTGTAAAGACCGCTTCGTACGTATGTATGATATGTGTATAATGCATGCTGCATACATGGCTAATGGCTATTATATGTAGCACAAGGTTCGCTGGCTTTACGTGCTGTATAAAAACGAGTAAACAATTTACCAGTTCGTACTTACTTTTAAAAAATGAAACGGCAGACAGACGCCTCGTGATCGCCTCGAGAAAACCGCTTCGTCCGAAGCTACAAACGATATCATACATATAAATACGTACGAGGAGCGTACGTAGTACCATGTACAACACCGGCAGCCGGCAGCAGTGGGTCTATAATTCGATGTGCTCCACCTGAGCGAGCTGTCCTGAGCTCAGCTCCGTTGTTTCGGTTTTAAACTTTGGATTTGGTGTGATGTGATGGTCTGATGTGTTGCGTTTGTTTGTGGGGCCGCAGGCCGCGGCTCTAGATCCCCGCCCCCCTTACGAAACATGCCCATGACATTTGAACTCCATCACGCTCAAAAGCAACTCGGACGTGGTAGTCTCTCTTGTCCGCTATCTTGTGGGGCCGAGGGTGCACAGCACTGCCGGACGAGGGCCCAATCCTCGAGCGAGCTATCCCCCGCTGCTCGTTGTTCGCACTGAAGAAGGCTCCAGTGCCTCGAGAGCGCGCGACGTTTGCCGAGATAGAGTGGTCATACAAATTCCGAGTTTGTTTTGGCACTACTTTATAATCAACTGAATTTGGTTGGTACCTTCCACCCAGACAGGGTCGATATCTCGGGTTTTGCATATCATCGTAGAGTAGTGCTCCCGGGCCGGAAGTCCCATTGCCACATGGAGCCGCCGAGCGACGACATCGACAGCATGGAGTGGCCCGGAGACCCCTCGGGAGGCATAGAAGTTGTTGCAGCAGTTGCAGCGGCCCCGACTGAAGCGATCTCGGTTATAGACCAGCCTTGCGATGGCGGTGTGGCAATAGTACAAAAGCAGCAGCAGACGGCAGTAGCAGCAGCAGCGACATCGCCGAAAGTCAGTGTTCAGCCTGGGGGGAAGCGAAGCCAATTTTTCTCCCGCACCAACGCGTCAGACCACGCTCGGCGCACGAGCACGGCCGAGGGTGGCGGTGGCGGTTGTGATGGGCATGGCCGCCCCCCGGAGAAGGAGGGGATGGAGGGTGGCTTCGGTGGCGAAGGCGGTGGGAGATCGTCGAAGCCAAAATGCGGAGCCAATAATAGTGTTAGTAACAGCAGCAAGGCAGGAGGGTCGGGGCAGGGGGGCGCTGAGTTCCTGTGCAATGAGTGTGGGTTAGGCTTCGGGAGCGTGCCGGAGCTGCAGCTGCACATGGCCAGGAAGACGGCTTGGTCGAACCAGGGGCTCGTGGGGTGCAGGGTCAGCTGCTTGGTGGACAACCGGGAGTGGCACGAGGGCCTAGTCACTCAGGTTTGGTTTTTGATTGTGTGACTATATTTTCTGTGCTTTATTGATGTTCAACTATTTATCTTTGTAGTGACCGTTTCGTATGTATATTAATGACCAAACGGTCCTTATATTTTCGGACATATCGGTAGCGCAGAGTACGTACGGGTGCGAGATACAACCGGTACTGAAAGCGGGTATACACGTATATACTGCTGTTGCTGTGCTGTACACTCTTACCAGTACGAACGTACTTCGATGAAATTTTGCACCAAATCTTGTCCGGAAATGTAAGCATCGTTTATGTATTAGTATGAGTACCATTACGTCCCTTATATTTACGGACAGTGTGGGACCGGGTACCAGATGTGCATACCGGGTAATTGTTAGTTTTGTCCGGAAATATAACGACCGCTTGGGTACTAAAATGAATATAATAACGGTCCTTTTATTTACGGACGGGTATATACGAATTATGCATATCGTCAGGTAACTATCCGTGTGTTGATGTCGCCTGTCTTTCGTGTGGCGGCATCTCCGAATCTGCCTACGTATATGATAGGGGGCGAGATGGAGACGAGATGTGGCCTGCTGTACATATCATACATTAAGAGTAGCTGCCGCTGAGTCAGTTGTGGACCCGGGGGGGTCAAGGCGAGGGGCCTGCCTGACCACGCTCGCTGATTTATCGAGGGCCAGACGGAACATGCCTGCCGGCTTATCATGTCCCCGTGGTTGCTTCCTTGATTTTGTTGCCAAAGGCATTTGCACTTTGCAGGTTGCGCACCGACACTCCTCATCGCAAAAGGCTCAAATGTCAAAATGCGTTTGTTTGTTGTTCGCTGTTTTATTTCTTGTTGGCAGAAATCTGTTTTTTTTTCGCTGCTGCTGATGAAAATACCAGCAGAAAAATGCTCTGTGAGAGTTTCGTTCATGGGGTTGCGGCTCCTTCCGTCCTCCATCTCTCCATCTCTCTGCCGGACCTGCTTTTTGATCCTGGAGACTGTTCGTGTGAAAGCGGCGTACATTCACATCAACTATTCTTGCAGAAAATTCGAAAATTGAAAATTGTCGTATGTGCGTACAGCAGTAGTACCAGAAAAATGATCTTGTACGTATAATTTTCAAGTTTCAGGTTCCGGCTCTCTCTGTCTCTCTCTCCGCCGGCGCTGCTCTCTGCTTGAAACTTGAAACTTGATACTTGATACGTACCTCGTACTTGAAACATTAATATCTTCATTTTCGACGTACAAATACGAGTACGTATAATATGAGTACGAGTATTGTTGTTGATGTTGATGTGTTGGTGTTCCTGTTGCTGTCTTTTATCTCAACTTGACTTTGTACTTATACTTCGACGAAGTATATGTGTGATGCAAGCTATGCAGCAGCAATGCAGCACACCTAAAATAAGAAAACGAGCTACTGCTGTACGTGCCGTATGAGAAAGCCAGGCTGAAATTTAGGAACATACCGGTACGAAATTAACCAGTCAATGTACTGAATTATGCTTGTGTATAACGCACCCATTCTCAAATAAGAAATCCATCCTGGACCAGCTTTTTTTCTGTTTCTTGTTATTAATATATAGATGTCCTGTACTGACTGCTGTACACGGTATGTAAGAAGAGTGTACCATAGGTGTCCTGTAACCTGTACTACTGTCCGTACCTGGTATTTTGCTTTTTACCATGCGAAACAGTCCACAGTGCAAACAGTAGTTCACACCTCCGACAGATCATGATCTTATCTATCTACAGATAGATCATCTAGTTCCTTACCTGCCGTTGTGAGAGGGTTGTGCAGGATCTGCATACCTACCGTAAAGAGAGTTGAGTTCGCGCAGGGGTCTTCGATCATTTTCGAGCGCTCTTTTCTCGACAACGGTGATAAGGTGCTTAGACCAAAGGTTATCGTACCACTTTGTGGCTCTTTTTTCTTCCCGACTTTTATTTCGGCAAACAAAGATAAAGGCTGTGCAGCAGCAGTGCCTATGGCCGAAGCAACATAATACTCGTATGTATTCAAAATATGGTACGTATCGTTACGTACTCGGTGTACGTCATACGTACATATTATACGTATCGTTCTCGTATATAGTGCAAGGCATGTATTATCGTATATACTTGCGGAACAATAAAAGAGCCAACCAAGATAATGGCGTATTGTACCTGGCATCATCTCAGGGGTCAGATGATGACGAGACACCCCTTTTTGTTGGATTTTTCAATCTTGGGGAACATAGTGGCCAACTTTATGCTCCATACGAGGGGTACACCCATTTTCTTTGGCACTATGTTGCTGATAAGATTATGAACGAGCCACAAAGTGGTACCATAACCTTTGGTCTTAACCCATTCAGAACTGGAAAAAATGCCCCACACTAATTCCAAGTAGTTTGTCCCCAAAATCGTGGGACCAATTCTTAAGGGGTTAACCCATTCATATCTGAAAAAAAGGTCCCACACTAAATCCTAGTAGTTTGTCCCCCAAAACGTGGGACCGGTTCTGAAGGGGGTTAAGGCGCCTTCCGATATCGAGCGTGCACGGTTTCGGTTGATGGTGTTGCCGAAACCAACTAAGCTCTGAAACGTTAGTCGTAGTCACCTCTTCCGTGAGTAGACACGGTCCCGTTTGTCAGAGTGTATGCCCTAGGTCGGGAAGGTCGGGTCTCAAGCCATTTGGGCTATTTCTGAGTTACTCCTACTCTGTACAGGAAAAGCGAAGCAGGAGATGGGAAAAACAAAAATTAAAAGAGCGGCACAACAACAACACCACCACCACCGCCACCACCACCAACAACAACAACTAATCTCCTTTTCCGCTTTCCCACCCATTAAGTCATACTCGAAATCCTGGAACATGGCTGAATCCCGACCTTGACGACCTCGGGCACACAATCTGTCAAGCGCAATCGTATCTACACACGTCGTGGAGACAACTGCTGTGCCTGGTTTTTCAGAGCTTAGCTGAAGTGAATTGACTTCACTGGACGGCGGTTTTGACCTTTCTGCACCCGACGCCCCCGGAATCAAATCACGGCCACGGAGCCGTGGAGTTTATGCCGTACAGCCACGGCGGCAGGAGCAGTGGGTGTCCTTTTGTATCTAAGTCGACCCACGACAGAGTATTTCCGTCATGTAGAAGGTTTGAATCGGCGATGTTGGGGGTGAGAATGAAATGAGTTCCACTGAATCATTTTAGTCTTAACCCCTTAAGAACTGGTTCCACATATTTGGGGACAAACTGCTTGGAATCAGTGGGGTACATTTTTTTCAGTTCTGAATGGTTTAAGATTGGTGTAAAAAAAAAAAACGTTTTTGAATACCTTGGGACGGATTCGGTGTCTACGTCTATTAAATAAAATAAAATACACAACTGCGAGTATATATGGCGCAATCAGAACCTAGAATCGTTCTCCATTTTCTGCCGACGAAAGCTCCACGCACTACGTACGTATCATACGCGTACAGAAATGTATGCACGTTCCATCACGGAAGGCGACTAACGTCGAACAACTTACTGCTGTATATTTTCGGGAGGCTCTCGACATTTTTTTCCCGAATAACGCCTCCTTGTTCAGTATTGGCAAACCTTCCCGTTCTGGAAAAATCGAGAAGAAAGAAAAACAATCGCCCCTGTGCGAACCAAAGATGTCAGGAGACGGGCAACCGTGAAGCAGTCAGTCAGTCAAGGGCGTCCGTCAAGGTATTTCCATCCGTCTAGACGGATTGCCCCCTATCCCCGCTACGTATTAAAACGCCTCATTTTCTCTGTGGAAACCCCGATTTTTTATTTTTTTATTGCTGATGGCTCCAACACATCATGAAGGAGCAAGAAGATACGAGGGTATTGCTGTGGTGCTCGTTGCTCGTGCTGTACAGCAGTTACACTGCTGTAGGTCTGAACTCCGAACAAGAAAAAAAATGGCGGAAAAAAAAAATCCCAACAAGAAAATACAGTTTACAAAGATATGGTCAGGCCTTTTCCAAAAACGGGGATTTTTACTTGGTGTCCCCGGGTTTTCCGCCAAGGAACGTCCGTCAAGGCATTTGCCTTGACCCCGTCCGTCAAAGGGTAAAAGTGCGGTCTCCTGACATCTTTGGTGCGAACTTCACCGCTGTTTACGGTAGGAGAGACCCCATCCCGGGAAACATGTGCTATTACTAGATCATGCACAGTATACGGTGCCCAGCCGGCATCATGGGGTAGGTCACACAGATCACACAGATCAGGAGTACTATCTACCCTCGGGAAGATCTAGATCATGGAAGTAGGAATCGATGATCTGTATGAGCTGTGAAACAAATGATAATATGATTTCCAAGTACCCCGACAGCGTGGGTGCAGTTCTAGAGGGGTTGGACCGTTCTTAGTTCCGTTCTTAGTTCCGTTCTACGAGGTCTTATTAACCCCTTTGGGACCCCTTTGTAGGGATAGCGACCAGAGCAACGATGATAGCGATACCTTTGGTGTTATCAGCCGTCTTATGAACAGCGTGAGGGCCTCCCGGCAGAACGGGTAGGAAGGGTCATGTTGCGCCCGTGCTGTATACACGACCCCCTTGCATTGCAACCATTATAACTCGGACACCAATAATGTTTTGTCATCACCCAATCACGCAGTGGCCGTTACTGCTGCTGCTGCTGTAACCGTTTATGTTGATATCCAATCTTCCCACTCTGATACTCTGATGTCCCGAGAAGATTTAATAGCACACAACACACCCTGAGTGGCTCGGTCGGTACTCGGAACGCCCTGCCTATTTTTTAGAACGCCTTCCTTGGTCGTCGGGCAATTGTGTGTTTCCCTAAAAGCCCGGTTGCCGCTTGCACTTCGTACAAGACTGAACTATGCGTATATACATACTACCAGGTATATAAACCACGCGCGACCTCTGATTTTTACCCGGTACCAGGTTTGTAAACCTCCTGCAACCTCTGCTTTTTACCGTTTTCGGTGCTCCGGTGCAACCGTCGGTCGCCTATAATAGGGCTAGCGAGCTGTAGCATGGGTACGTACAACAGTAGTGTTGTGCTTCGAGCGTGTTGGGCAGCTCCTTGGAATGTCGAGAGTTCGGTACTGAATCCCTGGAACGTCGTGCCACTCTGTCGGGAGATGTGAATGGACCACACCACAGGCACCAGGGTATATATATACTTCTCCTGCAACCCCTGCGCTTGAAATCTAACCCTCCGGAGGGCCCCCGATGCTGCCACCGAAATAAACATTGAGAAACGCGGTGACACCTGGCATACACATCTCCCCTGCAACCTCTGCTTTTAAGTCCTTTTGGGGGCCCCGTTGAAAAACATTTCTGGCCCCAGTTACCTTTTTGTGGACCCCGGTGACCCTATTTGAGCCTCGGTAACTCTTTTCGGGGGACCCCCGGCGCAATCACCGACACATCGAGAAACGCGATCACCTGGTGTATTCGCCTCCTGCACCCTCTGCTTGAGTAATTTTGGGGCGCCGCGTTAACAGTCTTGGTTTACTCTGAGCGGCTGTTGGTTACTCTGCGTCAGCAAAACATATTTGAATGTCCCCCAAGTTTTAGTGGGGCACAGAGCCGCTCGCCCTAGTTGGCATATACGCCGTAATGGAACATGGGGGTATATAGTATATACCCCCTCCTCTCTACCGTAGCGCCACAGGCAATATTTTCTGAATATTTTGGAAACTGTTGTAGCGTGTGTGTGTTTTGCACATCCAACGTTCTTTATATCCGTTGACACCCAGCACACCCGGTGTCCGTACTGATCCTTCTTCCTATTAATAGATACCTGGTATGTATGTATGTACGTACGTACGTACAAGCTCTGTGATCACGAAACTATGGGTACTCCGTAGTATCGTACATATACAACAGAGTATCGTGCTTGGAGCGTGTTGAGTGTTGAACCACTCTCCTTGCAGTGTCTGTCGGTACATAGTACATGTGTGTGTGTTCTATGTTGAAGGAATGCGCTACCTGCGATGTCATACCGCTCTGTTCGAAACATAAAGGAACGCTTGGGTATGAATATGAATACCCCAACGGCCCTTACATCTTCGGACGGAACGGTTTCCCCCTAAAACTCCATACATTTTCGCTGGGTACCGAAGATCATGCCTGGAACGTGGAATGTGGAATGTCGTATATACATACCAGGTATCTCTACGTATATAGAGTTGTGAATTGGATGCCTAAAGGTCGCCAGTCTCCAGTTAGGTATTGTTAATAGTTGGCTATGGTAGGTATTATGCATAGTTCGAAGTAGATACAGTTGTAGCGGTGCCGACTATCCGATCAGGGTTATACTTAGGCTTCCGGGACGTGGTGCGCGAGCACCAACCAGGGGCTGTAGGCCTTGGTGCGGCCCTTGCAAACCGCCGGAGGCATTGAAACATTTTTTTTGGACATTATATGCGTAAATAATGCTTCAAGTATACGTAGTCAAATTGTGCGTCTTTACACGCTCTTTTTTCCCTCTCGTACTATTAATAGGCTTGCATCAGGCTCCTTTTAGCGCAAAGAAACACTGCTGTAATCTATATATATACTGGTACGAAGGCAACAACAAACCCACAAACAAACAAACAAACAAACAAACAAACCAAAACGGAAACGGAAACGGAAACGGAAACGAAGCGAAACGGACCCCAGAAAATGTTTTGCCTACGACGAAATGACAAAAACAAATTGTTTCGCCTATGTAGGAACCCATTTTTTTTGTTTGCCTTCGGCAGAAAGGGGGCCGCACAGTTTTTTGTGCCTGCGGCGAAAACAAGCGCGGCATAAAAAAACGAAGAGCCGCACATTGACTCCTGCACATGGTGCGCTAAGCGGAACTATCGCAATAAACGGTGCGCCAGCGCACCGCCGCACGCGTATAAGTATAAACCCTGTATCCGACTACAGTACTTGGGTTTCTTTGATTATGGAAGGCTTATTTGCTACAGGGTGCACGTTTTCCCGTAGTAACACGCGCTCAGAGAGGGATACCGAACTGAGAGGTCTACTGCAACTCATGGCCCATCGAAAGCTCATCGCTATCGACGGTGCCGGTGCCTATGGCAGTCCCGAAGGCCATTGTCTTTTATTTAGTAATATATTATATTTTTTGCATATACGAGTAGTGAAACCATTTTTTTTTTCCCCCCATCCCATTTACTTTCTTCGCCCTCCTCTTTTCTCTCCCTCTTTAGTCGTAACTCAGATCCGGGGTCACTAAGGCTCTTCTCTTCCCTCCCCACTACGTAGCGGCAGCCGACTAGTCAACTAAGCCAATTATTAATAGTTGCCAGCCAACTTCGTAATGACTACCGGTATGCATAGCTGGGAAATCCCGCCATTTTACAGCCCTACGTACGACGTATCACTCTGCCCGGAAGTGCAAGGACCGCTCGGGTATTATTAGTAGTAGGAACGACCATCCCAACGGTCATTACATGTCCGGGCAGGGTAGAGTGGTGAAAAAAAAAGGTTAAAAACCCAGAAGCTCCACGTTGTTGCTGCTCGTGGCGAGTGTTGTGCCAGGGGATCGGCGATTGACGTCGCCCCCGTTCGACTCTCTATTGATAAGTCCCAAAAGCTTCAAGTTAACGCGACCGTCATATTTTTCTCAGAAATTCAAAAGGCACCATACTATTACGGGGGTACCTATAGTAAATAGGGGACCTGCGGTACATACAAAACCCTATGTATTTAACTACTTTTACTAACAATATGTTGTCCTGTTTACTATGGTCCTCCGTAAAATAGCTGTGGGGTCGAAACTTTCCTCGAAAAACTCATACCGAAGTATTTTGCAAGCTGCGTGTGATACACACGTACTTCGATCGCGCGTGCTACCGCAGTGCGCGTGTAATGTACCATTTTTTTTTATTTTTTTTTTCCATCCCATTCATTATCTTCACACTTCTCTCTTCCTCTCTCTTTAGTCGTATCTCAGATCCGGGGTCACAAAGTAGGCTCCTCTCCCTCCTCCCCCACTACGGTCCTTGCCTTGATTTTAGGTACTCCCTATTCAGTGTGTGTGGTATTCAGTCAAGTCGAAGCTCGTACCTAAATATTATACCCGCGTGCTCTCGATCCAGTATGTTATTAACAGCCAAGCTGACGATACTGCTGTGTTGTCCCCTCGTACGTATTATACCACGTACCAGGTACTTCCTATTCAGTATGGTGTGCATGCATGGGCACAACTTTTTGTAGACACCAAGCCTGTGGGAGAGCTTGGCATGTTTTCGTGCTGAATCGTTTGCTTTTTTTTCCCCGGTGGGGGTGATATTTTGAAACCGTAAGCTTAACCCTGAAACCCGTAAACACTATTTTAGACCTGTGGGTGGGCACGGCTTGAGTCACCGACTATTTTAATACTTGGTAGTTATTAGTCGGACTCGTGTTTTGTCGTTTCCCGGAGGTTCCGACTATCCCGACTTGTTGGGTTTCCATGCTTGTAGGAAGGATTGTTGAATGCGGAATACTTTTCTCTTTTCTGGACGGGGACCCGTCGACCGGGGAGGGGGCTGATTTGGATCGCTTCGCTCGCCTGACTTAAGTCGGCAAGTCGGATGGCCACGAGCCTCCTTCGCCAGCCGACTGACCGACTAAAGTCAGCTATTAATAGCGACACCTCACGATAGTTGTTAGCCGTGAGTTTCTGCTGAATCACAGCTACAGCCGCCAAATAACCCCCCCACCCCCCACTAAACATTTCAATGATGTCTATCTAAACAGTAGAGCTAGCCGTCGGCAGATTTTCACAACTAATAACTACCAGGTACCTGGTAATCGTTAGGTGTCGCTAGTTGGCTTCAGTCGGCAAGACGGATGGCAATCAGCTGCCTTCGCCAGCCGATTTGCCGACTGACGTCAGCCACGTCGTGGAGGCACTTACCGATTACCAGGGAGTCACGTATTAGTCGTGAGATTCTGCCGAGTCACAGCTCTATGAATATTGTTTATGAGGTTCTTTGACGGCTGACCGTCAACGACCAAGAGCGCCGTAAACCATCGCACCATCTTTGGGTTCATGTTTTTATGTGCCAAAGGCACGAGATATATACATACGTAGTAGCAAAAAAATAAAACAAAGCATCAACTTGTGACGAACCGTAGTGGGGGGGGAGGGAGAGGAGCCTACTTTGTGACCCCAGGTATGAGTTACGACCAGGAAGGAGAGAGAAAGGAAGGGCGAAGATAATAAATGGGATAGAAAAATAAAATGAAAAAATCAACTTGCGAGATGGAGGGTTTTTGTCGAAACTCCATCCTTGCAAGCTGTTTTGTGATGTTATGCTTTTGGTCGCGCGTACTACGAGTACGGGCTTTCTAGATGACCTCGTAAATAATGTGTATTCCTGTTGAGGGCAACAATATTTTGACAACTTGAAACTCAGGGGTGCCTCCGAGGTAAATACCGTACGTCGGCCGAGCGAGTTTGTTTGGCCCAGCCTGATATATAGGGTTCTGGTTTTTGCTTGTCGTTTTACGTATAATATGTATGTACGTACTGTACGTAAAATATCTCTTCTTATTTTTTTTGGTTGTGGACGAAGACCCGGCGCGGTTCTGGCTGGCACTCTGGCGGCATTCATTGTGGTATAATATATAGCGGTACGTGGGTTTTTTCGCGTCTGAATTCTGACTTGCGCGTCTGGATTCTGGCTTGTTGCGCGTCTGAATTCTGAGATTTTGTTTATAGTTTTTTGTTTTTGTTTTGTTTGTTTTCTCACATTAATTAACTCATCACCACAAGCAACAATGCAGTCCGTGGTCACAGGACATATGCTCAAGTAACTCTGGAGTGGAGTATGAATATCGACTCACAGAAGGAAAAAAACAGTATGACGACACTTTGGCGTATTCTATGCATGACATGAATATCATAGGATGGTATTGTGGCACTGCTGCTGTGGCCTATGACTGGCTGCGATGCGAGTAAGGCTTGCCTTGGCTGGACCTCACGACTATTACGGCAGAACACACTGTTGTGTTACGGGCGACCTATACCTACGGTACTATATACCACTCTGTCCCGAAATATAAGCACCATTTTCATATTAGTATTCAATAAAGATGGTGCTTATATTTCGGGACATAGTGGTAGTTCCTTATGTTTACGAACAATATTTGGTCCTATTTAGTATGGTCCCCCCAAATAGTTATCAGAACCAATTATGGTGTCGAAACTCAGGGATATATCTGTTTTTTGGGCGTATCGTGGGTTCTCATTGCTATGCCCCCCCCCCGTAGTATGTCTTACGTACTACGGGAGAATGTAGTAACTATAACCAAAAAATGATGTCTAAACTCGAGGGAGATGCCTGGTTTTGGAAGTCTATCGTGGGTTCTCGTTGCCATGCCCCCGTCGGGATTTGCCTTACCTGGGCGGAATAAGCAAAATGATGAGAACCAAAATTGGTGTCGAAACTTAGGGGGGTGCCTGGTTTTTGGTAACTATCGTGGGTTCTGATTGGTATGCTTCCCCCGTAATTTACCTTACTACGGGGGAATATAGTAACCAGAACCGAAAATGGTGTCGAAACTCAGGGATATACCTGTTTTTTGGGCGTATCGTGGGTTCTCATTGCTATGCCCCCCCCCCGTAGTATGTCTTACGTACTACGGGAGAATGTAGTAACTAGAACCAAAAATGATGTCTAAACTTGAGGGAGATGCCTGGTTTCTGGAGTCTATCTTGGGTTCTCGTTGCCATGCCCCCGTCGGGATTTGCCTTACTAGGGCGGAATAAGCAAAATGATGAGAACCAAAAATGGTGTCGAAACTTGGGTGGATGCCTGGTTTTTGGAGTCTATCGTGGGTTCTGATTGGTATGCTTCCCCCGTAATTTACCTTACGACGGGGGAATATAGTAACCAGAACCAAAAATGGTGTCGAAACTCAGGGATATATCTGTTTTTTGGGCGTATCGTGGGTTCTCATTGCTATGCCCCCCCCCGTAGTATATATGTCTTACGTACTACGGGAGAATGTAGTAACTAGAACCAAAAATGATGTCTAAACTTGAGAGAGATGCCTGGTTTCAGGAGTCTATCTTGGGTTCTCGTTGCTATGCCCCCGTCGGGATTTGCCTTACTAGGGCGGAATAAGTAAAAGATGATAAGAACCAGTTGTGGTGTCGAAACTTAGGGAGATACCTGGTTTTTGGGTCTATTGTTGATTCTGATGACTATGCCCCCCTTGTAGTATGTCTTAAGTACTACGGGGGAATGTAGTAGCTAGAACCAAACAGGTGGCGAAACTTGAAGAGATACCTGGTCTTTGGAGTCTATCGTGGGTTCTGATTACTATGCCCCCGTCGGAATTTGCCTTACTATTAATAGGGCGGAATAAGCAATCAAAACCAAATACTTATGGTGTCTAATCTTGGGGAGATACCCGGTTTTTGGCTCTATCGTGGACTCTCATTACTATACCCCCCCCCCCGGATTAGTTTTACCTGTTTTTAATTTAGTTGGGGAAGGTGGTGGAAGTAAGCCAACTAACTGAGTTAGTTGTATCAATACAAAAACACACACACATTGAGCCACGAGGGGCGCCACCAAGTAAAAACCCGAAGACGGACGCTGAACTCCGCAAAAAAAGAAAAATTGCCGCACGCAAGTAACTATTTATTGCGAGGAGCTCGTAACTTATACATACGAGTACCAGGTAAATACGTACCTGGTACGATATATACTAGTAATCCGAACCCACTACAAGTACGTATGGGCTCCAACAAACAGATTATCCTCCCTTTATTTCCACCCTTTGCCGGTGTCTCCCTCTTTTTCGTGTTGCCTCGCCCGTGCAGCAGTTATCTGTTCCCCTTGGGCACGTGTGCTTTTCTTTTAGGGGCGCTTCTGTCTCCCTGCGTCATTTGTATTCTGTTTCATTTCAGAATTTGTTTTTTATTTGTCTTTTTGTTCTTATCTTTTGGTTCGGCTCGTGTCGCTGTGTTCTCGTACCCGGTACGTATTATACGCATCTCACTTGCTCTACCCATTAATTTGCGTTTATTTTGTTTGGGTTTTTCTCTGTTTCACAGTCTGTGACCACATAATTTGTATCTCTCTAGGACTGGGAATCAGGACAGGCACTGGGTGTACTGATGTGGTTGAGTAGAAAGAACGGGTTTAATGTGAAGACAATAACAACAACAACAACAACAACAACAACAACAATATGCGCATGTACACACCACATTTGGTTCGGATTGCTATTACGGGGAAACATATACAGTAATAGTAATCAGGACCCAATATCGTCATTAATAATACGAGTAGTAAAAATACTGGAATGTACCTGGTGTAGGTTTTTGTGCTTGTCATGGGTCTGCTGATTACCGTGTTCTCCCGTAATTACCGTAGTTTTTCCCCCGTAATAACTGTAAAATACGTAATAGCCAACTGTTACGGAGGACCACAGTAAATAGGACCAAATATTGTTAATAAAAATACGTAAAGATATAGGTTTGTGTATACACCGTAGGTCTTATTTACTATCGTTTCCCGTAATAGTGTCTTTTTTACAGTATTAATAGGTGCCGGCTTTCTTCCCCCTCCGTATAGTCCCCCCCCGTATAGCCAGCCAAGTCGCAGCCCCATCATACCAGTACAGGCAGTACTAAGATAGAGGTATACAGCACCTTTAGGCTACGTAACCCATTCAGGACTGAAAAAAGTATCCACACTAATTTCAAGTAGTTCGTCCCCTAAAACGGGGGACCAGTTCTTAACCCCTTAAGAACTGGTCCCACGAATTTGGGCACAAACTACTTGGAATTAATGTGGGATTTTTTGTTCAGTTCTGAATGGGTTAACCCCTTAAGAACTGGTCCCACGAATTTGGGGACAAAATACTTGGAACTAGTGTGGGATTTTGTCTTCAGTTCTGAATAGGTTAAGGGGCCAAAGACACTATTAATAATATTAATGCTACTATTACGGGGGACCATAGTAAATACGGTAGTAAATAGGACCTACGGTATAGACAAAAACCTCTATATTTACCTAATTTTACTATTAATAATGACATTTGTCCTATTTACTACGAGCGCATGGTGTGTTCCCCCGTAAAAAATACGCTTGTTTACGCCCAGAGTGGACTTTGACGTCGCAGGCTGATGTTCCGTTTTATGTTTCTCGAAAAATTGATACTCGTATGATATATACGTACGTATATAGAGCTTGTAAATTGACATATTATATACGCGTGTATGCAACTGCTTGTGCTGCTGAGCGTGCTTTCTATGCACCGTATAAAATGTAGCAGGTGACGAACTATGATACGAAATATACGTACGGGTGTTGGATACAACGCCTGCCTGCTTGTGAGTACCGACGACTATAATACTGACTGTCGTCGTATCATATCATATCAGATGTTACGAAGACGTACGCAGTGCTTCAGGTCGAGGTGCTGTTTTTTGTTTGGTATCAAGGGCCGTGTGTACTCGTACTCATGTGCCAAACTCGGGTCACTAGGTCGTATGTACGCATTGAGTACAAAGTCAGCGAAACACGCAATGGATCGACCCGACTCGAACGACAAACATGCGAAAAGGACATAAATCAGTACAAAACATGTGTACGAAAAGGGCATCCCTCACGTGGGCCGAAGAGTCTGGCGTGGTCCGCAGTCCGCAGTCAGTCACCCATGCAGCAGCTCAGCCGCCCGCGCGCCCCCCCCGCACACCGCACACAGCACGGAAAACTGTTCGTAAAATTATCATAACTGCTTGTGGTGTACCAGGTATCTGGTGCCAGGTTATTACGACCAGTCGATATTTTATACCGGTACGAGCGAATGGCGTTAGGAGAAAGAACTGCGCGCGTCATGAAAACGCACAGCTTGGTACCGTACGTATATACGAGCAGCATTGGTAGCGCTGCGACACGGCAGTATTTCACGACTCACACAGCTCGTACGCGTACTGTTTACGACATACCGTACTAATGCGAGTAACCCCCCCCCCTCCCTGAACTCGGCGCTTCGCGCTTGGTGCAAGCAGTGTCTGGCTGGTTGGTGAAAACCCAACGTGCTCCGTCCCGGCATTGTAGGGATGCGAGGGTGTATGGTCATACGACTACGGCCGTGCACGGCTTGAGTACACCCCCCCCTCCATGCGACTCGCCCAATACCTCACGGCGCTTCGCGCACCTCACGTTTCTCTTCGCGCTTGGTGCTAATAATAGCAATGTCTGCCTGGTCGGTGAAAACCCGACGTGCTCCGTCCCGGCATTGTACTCGTATGATATGACATATAGGGATGCGAGGGTCTATGGTCATACGACTACAGCCATGCATGGATATCAAGTACCACCCCCCCCCCTGGTCATACGACTACGGCCATGCATGAATATCGAGTACCCCCTCCCCCGCCCCCCCCGCGGGAACGACTTTTCGAGCTCGATCACTCCGTACCAAAGAAGTTGCCAACACCAAACCACCACACGTCTTCGGACAGCCCTCGGTTTAACCCCTTAAGAACTGGTCCCACGAATATGGGGACAAACTACTTAGAATTAGTGTGGGACATTTTTTTCAGCTCTGAATGGGTTAAGAGAGAGATCTTATTTGTCCAACGCCCCCCTTTCCGGCGCTGATAAATTGTTCTTGCTGTGGAGATATCGAGCTCGAAAAGTCGGTCTGGGGGGGGGGGGGGGGGGGGGGTACTTCATTTTCATGCATGGCCGTAGTCGTATGACCATAGACCCTCGCATCCCTACAATGCCGGGACGGAGCATGGGGGGGGTGTACTTCATTTCCATGCATGGCCGTAGTCGTATGGCCATAGACGGGGGGGGGGGACGCTTACTCGCATTATTACGGGTAATTGGAGTTTTAAGTGGGGGGGGTTCTTTTTTTACGACTGTACCAATATATACGAGTCGGCGGCATTTTACGACTACTGTTTGTGTCATAGTACTACCTGGTATTCGGTCGGTGCCGGTATTATAGCCGACTATCTGAGTTTAGTCGGTAAGTCGGCTGCCGGAGCCAACTGATGGCCAGCCGACTTGACGACTTAACTTCAAGCGAGCGAAGCGAGTCTAATCAGTTCTTCGCGGCCAAGAGGCCCCCCCGCCCCCCAAAAATGAATAATATTATTCCGCATTCAACAATCCTTCCTATGCGGTATGGAAACCCAATGGATCGGATAGTTGGCACCTCCGGGAAACGACTGTTTTTTTTACTTGTTGGTCCGACTTATAACTATTAATGTTAATAGCTGGTGACCTAAGTCGTGCCGACACGCAGCTCTACAAGTACGGGGGACCATAGTAAATATGACCCACGGTACACATATAAAGTCTACAAGGTTCCCCTCCGGGACATGCCTAGGGGAGTGGCGCAAGAACGAATCGAAAACCTACTACGCATATCATAATTGTAATGTATGTATAGTACATAAATACGACTTTTTGAGTATCTGCGTATTACTGTACATAAATAAATGTGAGTAGACCTTTTTAGATTTATTTGCACCACTGCATTTTGGGGTAAAATATACCGAAATATGTGGAACCGTTACTATTGACTCGATCGTTCTAGAGATCCGCCAAACATGTTATCATGTTTTGAACAGGTTGTCCGAGTACCTTGGAGTAAAGTCCCGAGTATATGGAGTATACATTACTTTCAGGTACTTCGTGTACTTCGGAGTATTTCGGGGTTCGATACTCGGATACTGCTCGTACTCGGAGTATTTCGCGGTATGAACACTCTTCGATACTGCTTTACCGGAGTATTTCGGGGGTCCGATACTTACTGCGGTACTTCTTGATCTCCGAGTATTTGGGGCTTCTACACTGCTCATACTCCAAGTACTCCGAGTATTCAGGCCGCTGAATTACTCTGATACTCTTAAGTACTCGGAGTACGAAATGTACTCGATACTCGGAGTATACTCGGAGTGTGAAGTAAGTCAGGAGCATCTTTGCATCATTTTAAAGACTCGGCCGTCATTCCTCCCACGTCCGGAACATGTATGTGGTGACTGGATTTTGTAGCATTTAAAAAATCACAGATGCTTCCATTACCTCGGAGTATAATTAGAGTATTTCGAGGAAAAAATACTTCAGTACTTGGTGTACTCGCAGTATTTCGGTGTCAATACTCTCGATACTCGGAGTACTCGAGTAATTTAGATGTGGTTTCCTCCGAGCTACTGCCTTGTACTCGAGTATAAGTACTGCTTATACTCCAGTACTCGAGTATTTGGGCCTTCAGTACTGCTCATACTCCAAAGTACTCGAGTATTTAGGCACCAGCTACTTTAATACTCTCAGTACTCGGAGAAGGAAAAATACTCGATACTCCAAGTAAGAGTATACTCGGACCATCTGTTCTGTGTTTGTCAATATTTAATTGTTGTGGTGCTCAAGGTAAGGAAGCTCTATCCCGCACAAAACCGAGACTCCAACAAGAAAAGGTTTAATAATACTCCAAGCGTGACACGCTGCCTCACACGCGTGACACACGGCACACACCGTACACGCACGCACACGTGACACATGGGACACAGTGCCTGCATCTCCGGATTTCATACTCAGGTTCATTACGTATTTCAAGTCGGGAAATCGGACGCCACATGCTACGTGATTATTTGCTAGAAATATTGTCTCGCGTTTTGGAGCCAGATCGCCGGAACACTGGTATCATCGCATGCGTCGGGATGCTAGCATGCCAGAGCACACCGCATGACACATGGGAGCCATCAACAGCAGCAGCAAGCAGGAGAGTGGTGGTGGTGGTGTGGTTAGGTGACCGGATTGACGGATTGCTGCGCTGCTATGAAAGCAACTAATCGTAGCCAACAACAGAGCACATAATCATCGATTCTGTCTCCGAGGCGCACAATGTTGTACAACTTTGTCCAGAAAAGTAACGACAGTTTATTATATAGTTTTAATGAACAAAAGTTATTAACATTTCGGGACAGCGGAGAGATTCGTACATGAGCATTGATCTGCAGGTATGATATCATACCATGACTCGGAAAATTCGCAGCGCTTCGACATAAAGCAACTTCGTGACGGGCTACAGCTGCGGAGTCTGAGGTACGCGCATGCATGGTGTATTGCCTGCTGCTGCTGCTGCTGCCTGCTGCTGCTGCTACTTCTGGGTGCCAGGGTTGTAACATTGAGGTTGTACTGTTTGTAACACGCTCTCTGCGGTGCTGTCTGCTGGCTCGTGTGTGCCTCACGTGCTCCCGGCCAAGAAAACACACAAAAAACGACGACATGAACAAAAACAGGGCCTCAGAGAAAAACGTGAAACAAGCAATATTATTTACTGGCCCGTTACGCTACAAAACACGGGTGCGCACAATGTTGTACAACTTTGTCCGGAAAAGTAACGCCAGTTTATATATAGTTTTATGAACAAAAGGTTATTACATTCGGGACAGCGGAGAGATTCGTACATGAGCATTGATCTGCAGGTATGATAACATACCCTGGCCTTCAGAAATTTCGCAGGCTTCTACAAAAGCAACTCGTGGACGGTACAGCGCGCATTCTGAGGTACGCGCATTGCATGGTTGTAATGCCTGCTGCTGCTGCTGCTGGCTGCTGCCTACTTCTGGGTGGCAGGTTGTAACATTGAGGTTGTACTGTTTGTAAACACGCTCTCTGCGGTGCTGCTGCTGCTCGTGTGTGCTCCACGTGCTCCCGGCAAGAAAACACACAAAAAACGCCACGACTGAACAAAAACAGGGCCTCAGAAAAATGTGAAACAAGCAATATTATTTACTGGCACGTACGTACTAAACACGGCCTCATGCAGAAAAAACCCGGGAAATCGGCTTATCCACTCCCGCGGGAAAAAAAACTTCGAGCGCCCGCCACCGCGAGCCACAGAGCTCGATCGAGCCCAAACCTCGACCAATGTGTCCGGGCGGGCTTGCTGTGTCGGGGGGTCTTAGCGTTTTGCCGAAAAGTGCTCGTACGAAGGAGAAAAAGTTGCGAAAAGTGCGAAAATTTCACAAACATAACTATACATATATATTTCCCTATTTTTGCTTACAGTATTTGGTCGTATTTACTAAGAAGCCCCCCCGTGAAAATGTTTGTCTTTTCGCGTCTGCAGCGCCAGGTATACGTAAGGCTATGTTAGTGCGTATGGTATCGATATTCTCGCTTTTTGCATTCTGTAATAGAAAGTAGCCCCCCACCCCCTCCCTCCCCCCCTTCCTATGTGGTATTTTTTGATATCAAAAAACCTCGTTTTTTGCATTCTGCGGTAGCAAGTAACCCCCCCCCCCCCCCCTCCCCCCCTCCCTCGACTGCCTTCTGTTTGCCCTCCCGCACGCGCAAACGTAAATGAAAATACTTGAAATAAAAAAATAACGTATAATATCACAATCCCAAACGAAAAATAAAAAACGACAAAACAACAAACGAACACGCTCTATTATATAATTTTTACCAAAATACATGCAAACATGCAGTACCACAAGTCCGGGAAGCACTGCGTGGAGTACCGCAGGTCAGGGGAGAAGCGATGGGTGAATATGCTGCGGACGGCCTTCTACATCGTGGAGCGGGCGCAGCCGAATGGGGGCGAAGTCAAGGAGATGGAGCCGGACCCCACCGAAGGATTGGCCCCGATCGAGGTCAGTTGTCGCTGCTGCTTGGCGGGTGGGATAAACTGGTTGGCACGTATGATACATGCATGTGTTCTTGCGAAACGTGTTTGCTGGGTGAGATATTATCTGCTTGGCACAGCTCTTCTTGTGGGTATGTTTGGGTTTTGGGTGGGGGTATGGTTTGACACCAGCTCTTCTTGAGAAACAGGCTCGCCTGTGGGGGGATCTGTGTGGCACAACTCTTCTCTTTGGACGTGATTGCAGGTTGGGATCTGTTCAGCACAGCTCTTCTTCTCGCGAATCATATTTGCTGGGTGAGATGTGCTTGGCACAGCTCTTCTTGTGGATAGGTTTGGGTTTTGGGTGGGACATGGTTTGACAACAGCTCTTGTTGAGAAACAGGTTCGCCCGTGGTGGTATCTGTTTGGCGCAGCTCTTCTCTTTGAACATGTTTGCTGGGTCGGGTATGGTTGGCACAGCTCTTCTTGCGAACGTGTTTTACGGGTGGGATCTGTATGACACAGCTCTTGCGAACGTCTTTTGCCGGGCCGGATCTGTTATGCTACGGGTCTTGCACAGTCTTTCAGAAGGGGCAAATATATTTCCGATTGACCTAGTTATGTACAAATGGTCCTTATATTTCAAGGCACGAGTGGTATGTTGTTGAAGGATTGACCGCGATTGAGGTTGGTTTGACTGCTGTTTGATTGGGCTTGACTGCCGTGATGGATTGAGCCCAGCCACGATAGGGTGCGAGGGTATCGCGAGCGTGGTGGTGGGGGGGGGGAGGGCGTGTTCGTTTGTTGATTGCCTTTGTCGTTTGACCATTGACCACGCATCCCTTTCGAGACGGAGCGTGGTGGTGAGGATTGACCATTGACCACGCACCCCTTTCGAAACGGAGCGTGGTGGTGAGGATTGACCATTGACCACGCATCCCTTTCGAGACGGAGCGTGGTGGCGAGGAGAGAGAGGTGTTGGTGGTGGTGGTGGCGGTTGTTGTTGCTGGGGGAGCAGGAGAGCGGGGCGGGGGTACTCAAGTCGTGCATGGCCGTAGTCGGGGGGGGGGGGGGTGATGGTGTGGCGGCGCGTGGTGGGTCCTATGCTGTTTACTGTCGCCATAGCGGCGTTTGCGCGATAGCTGAGTCTCGAGCTATCGCGCAAGGACGGTGGTAGTGGGGGTGGGGCGATGATGGTGGTGAAGGTGGTGATGGTGGTGGGAATGGAGACATGTTATCGAGACGATGGTAATCTTAGGGTGAGCCGCATATCGGGGGCGAGAGGTGGAAGGAGATGGGGCCCGACCCCACCGAGGGGCTGGCGCCGATTGAGGCTGTCGGATGCCTCAGTATCCGCGCTAGCGGGGGCTGAGTCGCGACTTGTCGCGCGGGGTTGGTCGTGGTACTGGTTAGGGAAGGGGGTGGTGGTGGTGGTGGTGGTGGTGGTGGCGAGTCGTCTGCTGCCGTCTACCGCGTGCCACGGGAGTCGCGGTATAGCAGTGATGTATCTCCGATGGTCGCAAGAGCGCAGTAGGGTGGGCCGAGGTGTGAGTTATCGCGAGAGGGTAGTGGTGGTGGTGGTGTTTGTTGAGGGGCATTTTGGTGATGGTGGTGGTGATAATGGTTTTGGGATGAGCGTGATGGTGGAACGTTGTTGGTGGTGGTGGTGGTGGTGGTGGTGGTGGTGTTGGGGTTCTCGCCCGGCTGGTCTGCGGGTGTGCGGGTGGAGGCGAGGGTGCCCGCTGTTTGGGTTATCGAAACTTTTTTGTTTTCGTTTATTGTTTTGTTGTTACCGTCGCGTCCGCCCTCTGTCTCTCGGGGTATCGATATATATATATATATTATGATTTAGGTGTTACCCCCCCCCCCCCACCCCTCGCCATACGCCTCCCTCTCTCTCTCTCTCCCCCCCCCCGATACCCCCCAAGCAGAAGTGGCACTACGAGGAGGACATCTCGCCGGAGTTCTGCGTGGCGTTATCCCTCCTACACCGAGCCTACGGCTCTCGGGTTCAGGTAAGAGGGGGGAGAACGATGCACACCAGGTCATGATCTACAGATAGATCACCTAGATCCTTCGTCTGCCGTTATGGGATGTTGTGTGTGGGTTCTGTGCAGGACAGATCCAACCCAGCAAACACCCTAGGTCCTAGATCATGCAGAATATCCGGCTTCCACTCGGCAACATGGGCTGTTACGGGGGATCATAGTAAATAGGGGACCTACACGGTATACACTAAAACCTATATATTTACCTGTTTTTACTATTACGGGGTGGGCTAATGTAGTAAATAGGACCTACGGTAGACACAGAAACGTATATATTTACCTTTTTTTACTAGCAATAGTTGGTCCTATTTACTATGGTCCTCCGTAATAACAATGTGTAGTCCTATTTGCTATGGTCCCCCGTCATAGACCATACAGATCATACAGGTCAGGAACATATCTGCCCTGAAAGATCTAGATCACCACGTGGGAATAGAATGATCCGTCCGTTTTGTGGAAGGATGGAAAGGGGGGAGGGGGGAGGGCCTTTTTTTTTTCATTTATTATTTGTAACATGGTGGAGGAGAGCGTCGGAAGACTATAAAAGAAGGTACCCCCCAAGAAAAAAACCCTCTCGGGGACAACCCTTCGTGCAGCCCCCGCCGACGTTGAGTGGACCGAATGTAGACCGAATGGACCGGATGGAGAGGGGTTGCGAACCGAATGGGGAGCTGAGTAGGATGGAATCGGGAGCGGATGCGGGTCGAATGGGGAACTGAGGCGAACCGAAGGAGGAGCTTAGGCGGACCAAATGGGGAGTTGATGCGGACCGAATGAGGAGCTGAATAGGATCGAATCGGGAGTAGATGCGGACCGAATGGGGAACTGAGGCGTACCGAATGGGGAGCTTAGGCGGACCGAATGGGGAGTTGATGCGGGCCGAATGGGGAGCTGAGCCGGGCCATATGGGGAGCTGAGACGGACCGGATGGGGAGCTGAGGTGGACCGAATGGGAAGCTGAGGTGGACTGAACGGGGAGCTGAGGCGGACCGAAGGGGGAGCTGAGGCGAACCGAATGAGGAGTTGATAGCGGACCGCATGGGGAGATGAGGCGGACCGAATGGGAAGCGGATGTGGAGTTGCATGGGGAGCTGAGGCGCACCGAATGGGGAGCGGATGTGGAGTTGGATGGGGAGGGGAGGCCGGCTGAATGGGGAGCAGAGCGGACCGAATGGGGTGTGGTTCCTGACCGAATGGGGGGCTCAGGCGGATCGAATGGGGAGCGGATGCGGACTGAATGAGGAACTGAGGACGCTGAGGCGGACCGAACGAGAGGCGGACGCAGACCGAATGGGAGGAAATGTCGGACGGGGGGCGGATGCGAACCGAATCTGTAGCGGAGGCCGACCGATTGGGGAGCTGATGCGGATCGAATGGAGTGCTGAGGTCGACTGCATGGGGAGCAGATGCAGACCATGGGGAGCCGAATGGGGAGCGAACGCGGGCCGAATGGGGAGCTGAAGCGTACCGAATAGGGACCGCACGGGGAGGGGGGGGCGGCCGAATGAGGAGCAGAGCGGGCCGAATGGGGAGCGGATGCAGACCGAACGGGGGGCTGAGGCGGACCGAATGAGGAGCGGATGTGGACCGAATGGGGAGCGGGTACGGACCGAATGGGGATCCGAGGCGGGCCGAATGGGGATCCGAGACGGGCCGAATGAGGAGCGGATGCGGACCAAATGTGTAGAAAATGCTGACGGTATGGGGAGCGGATATGGACCGAATAGGGAGGTTGGAGCGGACCGAATGAAGAGCGAATGCGGACCGAATTCGGAACGGAGGCGGACCGTGTGGTGAACCGAATTCGCTCGGAGTGCGGGCCGACTACGGGTCAGATGCAGAGCGGCTGTGGACCGACTACAGAGAGCCTTTGGGCCGAATGCAGACCCAATGCGACTGGAATGCGGAGCAACTGGAGAGAGCACATGCAGAGCAAACGCGGAGCTTATGCTTCCCCAACTACGGGCCGCTGGAGGCCCTCTGCGGACCAGATACCGTACGGACCGAACGCAGATGGAATGGGGGCCGGCTGCGGAACTCTCCGAGAGGCGTTGCTGCTCTCGGAGAAGCACTGGAAGGAGACGTTTGTCCTTAGGGAAGGGGCGGGAGGGGAGGGGGGTGGGGGGTGGGGGGCGGGGGGTGTATGTGCTCCGCATTCGTCTTGCGGTTAGATGTCGTCGCAGAGAGTGCCCAGCGTCATTTTTTTTGTCGAAGCCAGGGGAGCGAGCAGGCAATCCGTTATCGACCCCTACCTCCGCTTCCCCCTTCCCTTCCCCTCCCTCCATATTTACCCACCCACCCCCACCCCCATCGCCACCCTCCCAACTGACCCAACCCCCACTCCACCCTATCCCACCTCCGATCACCCAACCCCCACCCCTGTTCACCCCGGCCCTTACCCCACCCCCAACGGTCAAAAACCGAAACGGGTGGCACGTTATACGAACAAAAAAAAGGGTTCTCTGCTGTACGGAGAGCTTCTCCCTAGAGGGGTGAACAAGGCTATGGGGGCGAAGCACCTCAACGCTGCCAAGGCTTCGACGGTGTACGACCTGGGCATGGGGACGGGCAAAGTGGCGATGCAGGTGTTTCTGCAGTACCCCAACCTCACGAGGGTGTACGGGATCGAGCTGTCCAAGGCTCGCTTCGAGCTGGGAGAGGCGGTGAGAATTGGTGGTGGTGGTGGGGGCAGGGGGGGCAGGGTCGGGGGGGGGGCGTGTATGTACTCATGTCGTGCATGGCCGTAGTCGTATGGCCATAGACCCTAGCATCCCTACCATGCCGGGACGAAGCACGTCGGGTTTTCATTAACCAGGAAAACGTTGCTTGTACCAAGCGCGAAGCGAATCGTGAGGTGTCGAGCGAGTGGGGGGGGCGGGGGGATGTACTCGGTATTCATGTATGGCTGTAGTCGTATGACCGTAGACCCTCGCATCCCTACAATGCCGGGACGGAGCATGTCGGGGGGGGCGAATCGAGGTGTTGGGTGGGGTGGAATGGAATCATGTCATGCATGGTCGTAGTCATAAGACCATAGACCCTCGCATCCCTACAATGCCGGGACGGAACACGTTGGGTTTTCGCCGACCAGGCAGACATTGCTTGCACCAAGTGGGGGGTGGGAGGGGGAGTTGGAGGGGGCTTTGGAAGCGCGTGGTGTTGGGGGGGTGGTATTAGTATTGGTTTTGCGGCGGTGGTGGTGGTGCTGGTGTTGGGGGCGCTTTTTTTGGTATCGCGGTTGTTGGTATGGCTCGGCTTGTGCTACTAGGTACGGTTGGGTTGGTCTTGGCTGTGGTGTAATAACATTTCTCGATGCTGTGTTTTGCCGGCCTCTCCCGGCCTGGCTTGGCTTGGCTTAGCGTAGCTTGATCTGTCTTCACACCACAACATTCCAACGATTTATCTTTAAGCCCTGTGTCGGACCGCAAGCTAACCGCCCCAACCCCAACCCTGCTCCCACTACGTAGCTCTGAGTAGAGGTTCGGGCGGTAGCGCAAAAACAGAGTGAATCCTTGATCTCACAGCACAGGCGGCCGTCGCTAAGCTCTGCCTGTATTGACGGTTTTTGGTATCCGAGCAAAAAAACGCCATATAATACCGTACAAAACCCAGGTATCCTACCTATGTAGAAATATCCTGACAACCCCCCCCCCCCCTCAACCG
>MEHQ01001005.1:160741-180770 GCA_008828725.1 Saccharina japonica | reverse complement strand
GGGGGGGGGGGTTGTGTGAGGTGTAGGTGGCCGTGCGCAGGAAGGGGGGCGCAAGCAGTGGAGGGGGTTGATTGATTCGTCGATTGTTTTTTTTTCATTTTTTATTGGCTAAATTGACTGATGGATTTGATTGTCTGGCTCGATTTACTTGCTTGCTCGCTTTAGTTGTTTTATCAGTTATTCGAGATTTGTCGATTGCGGTCGCTGATTTTTTGCCGTTCGTTATGTTGTAATTGTAATTGTTATTTTATGCTTCTTTCCGTCTGCAGGCGGACCTGGTTTTGTTAGAGACAGACGTCTCCTCGGATGTTCACCCGCAGCTGGCCAAGTTTCTGGCGGGGATGCGAAAAGGGTCGCAGGCGTTGACGTACCTCGACCTGAGAAAGATGTGGAGCAACTTACCGTTTCCCTACCGACAGGTATATACAACAAGCGCACCATATAATAAATTGTTTTGTATGGTTTTTCATACCGCGTGTTTGGACATTTCAGAGTGATCCAAAAAACAAAGTTCTTTTTTGGGCAGCGGCCAAAAAAAGGTATACCTGGTCCGTTTGCGGCCAAAAACAGGTACATACTTAAACTCAAGTAAAAAACGCACTCTACGTGCCCTGCCATTGGTCCAAAACTCGTTGTACCTGTTTTTGCCTCTTTAAAGCCCAGGTATACCTGGTTTTGTCTACTCTGCTTGACTTTCACCTTTGTTGTCGTTTTTAAGCCCTTTCATAGTTCCACCCTATGCCCCCTATACAAATGCCGACGTACGCGGAGACCCCCTCCTCCCTTCGCACCTCGCACCACACGCCACTCGAGCGACACACATATCTGCCTGCACACCTCCGCCGAAATAATACGACATAGAAGGCTCCCCTTTGGGATATCTTGGCGGCAGGAGCAATCCGTTTTTTTTTCACCGCGGAACCCGCCTTTTTTGCTGTCGTTGCTGGATATTGCTACTTCAGCTCGAGTTTTTCCTGATTTTGATCGAATTTGCTCGATTGTGCTGATTTTTCTGCTGCTCTTTTGCAGGTGCAGGTTAACCGCTCGTTGTCCGACCGATTTTTCCACGTCGTGGTCGGTGAACCGAGGTCACCACCTTTGTTCTCTCCTGATTTTGGCTGTTTTCGCTCGATATTTATGCCTGATTTTGCTCGATTTGTTGTTTTTTGCTGATTTTGCTCGATTTTGGTGTTTTTTGTTTCTGCTGGCTGGCCGACTCTTATCGCAGGTGGAGGTAAACCGATCGTTGTCCGACCGATTTCCCACGTCGTGGTCGGTGAACCGAGGTCACCACTTTTTCCTCTGGACCAAGTTCCTCCCAGCCTCGGAAGGCTCGCCGCTAATGGAGGATGACGAGGTATACATACGACGCAGTATATATTCATGCAGAGTATGGTCCCTCTATAGTGCCGGTTGCCGCTATAGTGCTGGTTTCGTAGTGCCGGTTGCCGCTATAGTGCTGGTTACGTAGTGCTGGTTGCCCCTATAGTGCTGGTCAAGTAGTGCCGATTGCCGCTATAGTGCCGGTCAAGAAGTGCCGGTTGCCGCTATAGTGTCTTGTCAACTAGTGCCGGTTTCCTCTAAGGGAAAAAAAAAAAAAAAAAAAATAGTGCCGGTGAAATAGTGCCGGTTTCCGTTATAGTGCCGGTCAAATAGGGCCGGTTACCGTTATAGTGCCGGTCAAATCGGTAGACACAGATGGAGGACGACAAGGTACGATTTTACACAACCAGTACGTACGTGAGCATGCAGGATTTGCTGTACCCTCAGCGATGACGGTTGTATCATAGGTTCAGGTTTGCCAAGATAGGCTGCATTCAACTTGTGTGCTGGGTTTTGGATAGTGTATGTACCTGACACACACTATTTTACTACGAGATGAAGAACAGGGGAGGGGGTTGTAATTCTTTTGATTTCGCGAAAGAGGGATGATACATATTACACCACGTGCAGCACACTGCCAGCCTTGTCGCCGCCATGCTGCGCTCTTTGGTTGCAATCCGAGATGCCGCGCAATCCGATCCAATGCAATGCGAGATGCTGATGCGCCCCTGCAATCCCGATGCAATGGAATATGATGCCATGCGATCCCGATGCAATGGAATCCAATGCGATGCAGTCCCCACGCAATGCAATCCGATGAAGTCCGATGAAATCCGATGTGCAACTCAATGCAATCCGATGCAGTGAAATGCATTCCGTTGCAATGCATTCCGATGCAATGCAATCCGATGCAATGCAATCCGATGCAATGCAATGCGATGCCATGAATGCAATGCAATGCGATGGCATGCAATCCTATTCACCTCGGTGCAATCCGACGCGATGCAATGCAATCCGATACCAAGCTTTCCGATGCGATCCGATGCCATCCGGTGCGGTTTAATCCGATGCGATATAAATCCGATCCAATCCAACGCAATCCAATGCAACGCAGCACAATCTGACGCACTACTGCTGTACGTACAACAGACCGATACCAATACTGAACATTCCGCTGCCATTCCGATACCGATACACACCGATGCCACGCAACAAAAAAAAAAAAAAAAAAAAAAAAAGGAGTCCTCGCCATCAACGGTAGACAAGAGGCGCGATCGTCAGGGGCAAGCGAGAAAAGGGAGTTCCGCAGTTAGCGCGGCGTTTGGTGCAGGAGGGGGGGGCGGGAGCACGGGGGGTGGGCGAATTCTGTCGGGAAGGGCAGAGGCGGCGGCTCGTCGATTCTCGGCCCAGGGCGCACCGCAGACGGGGGGAGGCGGGGACCGAGGGGCGGAGCGAAGGGGGGGGCGAGGGAGCACGCAACCCAAGGCTCGGCGCGGACATTCGAAGGTGTGTGGAAACCCCCGCCGGCCGGCGGCCGGCCGGCCTGCCTGCCTGCCTGCCTGCCTGCCTGCCTGGGGGATGGACACTCTTTGATAGTGAATATTTACGGAGGTTTTGTGCTTGGCGCCTAAAGGCAACCCTCCGACCCGAACCCTAACCCGAACCCTACGCCAGTGGTCAGTGCTGCGATGCTGTGCTTGATAGTACTCTAGTTTGACTCGGCCGGCTTGGATGCTGTGCTTGGAAAAACTCTAGGTTGGTGCGGGACGCTGTGGCTGGGAAAGACTCCAAGTTGATTGAGCCGCGTATAATATACCCTTAGCCAACCAGAGTGCCTAAATAGCTACCTTAGGAAGGTTCACTATCAGGCTTCGTCCACTACTGGCCTGCCTGCCTGCTTGCCCGCCCGTGTTCCTTTTATTTTCTTTTTCTTTTGGGGGGGGGGAGGGGAGAGAGTTTTATTGTCTTTTTTTTGTTAGCATTACGTTTTTGTATGTAAAAACAATATGTATGTCGAAAACGTGGTAATTTATTCCGTCACCGTGTATGGAAGGATAAAATGATGTTGGTTAACAGTTACTTGTTATATATATATACGTACGTGGGATGCGAGTGCGAGACCACAAAAAGTGGTGTCCGTTCCATCACGTGCAAAGAAAGATGTCTCAGGAGACAGCAGCACCTTCACCCCTTTCGGCAGACAGCGCGTCAAGGCAAACATGCCTGGACAGACAACCTAGACAGCAACCTTTAGCTTTGCATGGCTTGACCGACACCAAACTACTACAGTAGATTTTAGTTTGGAACATTCGGCCCTCTTTTTTACGGGAATTGTTCATTTCTATAGATGCTACTCTGGGCGGAAATGTAACGGGCGTTTAAACGTAAATATTGAATACCAAACGATCCCTTACATTTCCGTCCAGAGGCTATGATGTACCCCGTCATTTCTACTTAAGGAGTACCTTATATTACTCAGCTGCGAATTCGACTGAAGTCGGTACTGCTGTCCTGGTATTTGTTTCCATTCATGATAAGTATAATACGTCGCTTTTTTTTTAATTTTAGCCACCCTCAATCTCCCTAAGCTTGGTCGCCGCGTTCACTCGTGAAGCTGCTGCGCCTCTGCGCCCCGCCCCCCCTCCCTCCCTTCGTCCTCTCTCCCTTTCCAAATATGGTTTGTACGCCCCCCCTCCCACCCCTCATGCGACTCGCCGAACACCTCACGGCGTTCCGTCCCGGCGTTGTAGGGATGCGAGGGTCTATGGTCATACGATTACGACCATGCACGACATGAGTACAACCCCCCCCCCCCCCTCCCCGCCCCCCCCCCCCCCATCGGCCTGCTCGGGTCTCGAAAGGGGGCGTGGTGTGATAGTCGAAAATGACTAACACAACCAACACATTGAGTAACCCCCCCCCCCCCCCACTCCCATCTTTTTTGTTTTCGACACACCACACCGCCCCCATATGTAGTGGTAGTGCGTAACCTTGTTGAATATATTTGTATACGTAAAGTGTATTGTATATCGAAGTTGCTGTTCTTTCTGTTTCCACTACGTAATGTACCCCCCCTTCCTCCATTGCGATGGTACCCCCCCCCTTGTACATCCAACGTAATATGTGTCTGTAGAGGTGGTACCAGGTATATAAGTATAATGTTACCAGGTATATTATACCAGGTATCATTTTTTTTTCGGGTAAAAGTTACCGGTATATATTTCGAAGGATGTGCTCGTATATAACTAACATGTTTTTTCCCGTGGGCTCGTCTTTTTTTTTTTTGTGACGTTGTTTTGTTGTCTTGTTTTCGTGTTTCCCCTTCTCTCTTTCCTTCTTCAGCTTCCTCGCTTCCCGTTCTTGGCGTGCTTTGGGCTGGGACGAAAGGCTCCGATGACCCCGGTCACTTCCGTGACTTCTGTGGAAGATGACATCGTACCAATGGCGATAGAGGTAAGTTTTGTAGAGAGAGTACTCAGGGGAGGGTAGGGGGGGTGACCAGGTTACCCATGCGTTAGCAAGGCGTAGCGTTGTGTTTTGCTGTTAAGGCAAGCTCCACCGGGTGCTATATAAACAGGTAAGGTACGAACGGTGACGCTTATTGAGACCTACATATAAACGTGCCATTCTCTACAAGGTTATTAACAAGTACAATGGTATCGCGTGTAACGTCCGATTATTCATACACCAAGTATAGCTCAGGTATATATGTACGATCACGCTTTTTGTGACCTACTGACTGTACATTTAAATATACCATTTTCTGTACTATTATTAACAACAAACACAATGGTATAATACGTATCGCGTGTAAAGTTCTATTGCGTGCAAAAGCATGTCTTCTCATTTTTTTCTGCTGTCCTTTTTTCGCAGCCAGGTGCCAGTCGGCGCGTGTAGAATGCCATTCTCTTCATGATGATCACGCTTTTCGATGCCATTCTCTATCGTATGAACATTAGCAACAAACACAATGGTATCGCTTGTAACGTTTTATACCATGCAAAAGTACAGCTCTCATTTTTTTTGGTTGCTGTGTTTTTTTGGCACCGGACAACATGCCATTTATCTGCATGACGAGAGTACACTTGGAGTACATACACTTTTTTTAGACTTACCATGTACACATGCCATTCTCTCAACATACAACAAACACAAGGTATTATATCTAGGGCTGGGCACTGGCATAGTATGTACTGGCAGTAGTAATTTACTGGCAGTACTAATCTACTGATTGACCCGGCCAGTATATTCGCCAGTAGGTTTTATATTGCGTGCGCCCAAGAAACACGCCATACTGTAGTACGGAAACCCACTAAATGCGTTTCGGGAGGAGAGACAGTATACTGCTGCAATCCAGTGTACTGATTGATTTTGACGACAGTATAATCGCTACTGACTGAGTCGACCTGTGCCCAACCCTAATTATATTTGTTTTTAAAGATAAACAGCAGTGGTCCCTATATAGTGCCGGTATGCGCCAGCCAAAAATACCGGCACTATATTGGCACCCGGCACTACTCCGCACACTGCCACACTGCTCAATCCCACCTGTGCCAAGCGATTCCACCGGCACTATAGCGGGACCACAGCACTATAGAGGGACCACGACTGTATTATATACCATGGCATATATAGACTTACTTACTAATATCTGGCTGAGGGATCCCTCATCCCTGCACTCTCAGAGCTCCCACTTCGAACACCGCCTCCGTTCATTACTTGCTCCTCTCTTTGTTCCCGGTATACTTTTTTTAGTTGTCGAGAGGCTTCTTCCTCTTTCAGTTTTGGGTTCGTGTGTGTGCCCAGACAGCACGGCAGCGCGGGCGAGCCCGGCGCCATCGCGGGTATGGGAGGGCGCCGGCCAGTAGAGGGGGGGTCAGAAGGAGCGTGGTCGTATTTTTCGTGGCTAGGCGTGGCGTGTCCACCGAGACACGAGGGAAGCATGAAGGGCCTTTGTCTGCGTTGCTGCTTGCTGTATCAATCCAGTATGTCAGAGTTATAAGGGTCGTTTATTTTTGTAAAAGAACATTCAAGCGGTGCTTATTTATCGGAACACATATTTTTTTCAGAGAGAGGACCAGGCGATTTGAACACCTCATGATGGAGCGGGCGAACGAGGGCCACGGTGAGCACCGGGCTTCATGCGAGGTGGGCCACGGGGCTCACTGGGCAGAGAGGCAGTAGAGCTCGACCCGGACCGAATCGATGGCGACGTGATCGCGGAGGGACGGGGAGCATCAAGGCTGACAAAACGCGAAAGACGTCAAAACTTTTTTTTTGTTTTTTGCGGCGCAATGGGCCCCATGGGATTTTTTCTTTTTTTCGAGTACGAGGACATACTTACTCGTACGTATGTACGTACGTACAAATGTGTACGTCTTCTTTCTCAGTTTTGTTGATTCCCTGTTTTTCGTACTTCACAACTAAACGACCGAGCTGTCCTGTGCTTTCTCTTTCATACATACAAAGTACGAAGTAATATATACCACCGTTCGTTGTTGTTGTACTACCACACATACTCACGAAGGCACAAATCGCACCCACCACAGCCCACAGCAGGCAGCGCAGCGCCGTGCTGTGAGCCGTGTTGCTGTGCTTTCTCTTTCGATCATACAGCCTCTTTGTTATCCTGGAGCATGGAGCTAATGTGCATCCCGAGCATGACATTGTTTTGCATGCATGTCAAGTCCGCCGTTTCTTCCCTGTGCACCATGAACCTCCTATTAATACCATGAACCTCTTGGCATTTTCAAGTCGGTGCTTTTGCATGCACTATACGTCATGGGCCTCTTCTGCCCCTTTCCTTGCGCGAGCGTAGCGGGCGGCGTCAGCCGCCCGCGGAGCGGAGCCCTTGTACGAAGTACAGATCTCATGTTGTTGTTGTTGTTGCTGCTGTCCTTCATTTGGCCAGGTGCCAGCAAACGCCGCCGAACAAGAAGTCGCTCCTAAATCCGGAAGCCCGAACGCCGATTACATAGAGCCGACAGCAGCAGCAGCAAGAGATCAAGCTTCCCTGAAGGAACTTGTTCTCCTGGAAGCGAACGCACATGCGAATAGTGCGGACGCTACTAGTGGGGATGCTGGGACAACGTTGGATGTCGAAAACGGGAGGTGGGTGTGAGGGGTGAAACGAGTTGTGGGGGGAGGGGGGGGGGAGTGTACTCATATCGTGCACGGCCGTAGTCGTATGACCATAGACCCTCGCATCCCTACAATGCCGGGACGGAGCACGTTGGGTTTTCACCAACCAGGCAGACATTGCTTGCACCAAGCGCGATGTGCCGTGAGGTATTGGGCGAGTCGCATGGAGGGTGAGCTGCATCCTGCTAAGAACCGCCTCTGAGGCGGACTTGCATATGGACGACAGCTTCAATGCGTTAATTTAATTTCTGGTGTGGCCACTTCCGGAGACAGCAATGGGTTTTACTATGTAACTGCCTCGCGGGTGCCTTACCATATACACACTACGTGATACGATCATTCCCCTTGTGCGGAGATGAGGTTATCAACCCCGCACAAATGATCTAACTCGACCGCCAGCTTTGGTGACCGCCAAAAAAAATAACCAAAAAAAAACGGCACCCTGGTTGTCGAGCTCACGCAGTAAGAGGCGTGTTTTACAGCGTCGTTGCCAACCGACGCCAACCCAACCTATAAATATATCATATATTTATAGTGGGGGGGAGGGGGGGTACTCATGTCATGCATGGCTGTAGTCGTGTGACCTTAGCCCCTCGCGTCCCTACAATGCCGGGACGGAGCACGCCGGGTGTATACTGACGAGAGGCAGACATTGCTTGGTCCAAGCGCAAAACGCCGTGAGGAGTTGGACGAGTTGTGTGAAGGGTAAGCATCTGCATTCCACTAAGAAGCGCTGGTAAGAACCTCTTGTGAAGCTCTTGGAAGCTAAAAAAAAAAAAAAAAAAAGTTTAATGGCATTGTTAGAGAGAGAATGGCATGTTCCTTAATCTCAAAAGCGTGATCGTAGTCCTTGATTGCGTATATTTGCTTTCCGGTGTGGCCACTTCCAGAAGCTCTTGTCTTTGTGTGCCACGGACCGCTGCCGCCGCCGCTGCTGCTGCTGCTGCTGCCTCTCTTTGTCGTGTTCGATGATCACTCTGTTATTAGGCACTGCGTACCAGGGGCTACGATCACGTTTGAGATGTTAGGAGCATGCCGTTCTCTCTCTTAACCATGCCAGTAAACATTTTTGTTTTTCTAGCTTCCAAGAGTTTTTTATGTTGTTCGTTCTTGCCTGTCAGGTGGCTACGTGCGAGTAGCTGGTACGAGGATCAAAACGCCTGCTATGCTCTCCCTTTTTAGTTTGCAACACCCCTGGGATTTGAAGTCCACCACAACTCCCGAATATCTCTCTCTCTATACACCACTCTGCCGCGAATTATAAGAACCGTTTTATTGAATATTAGTGCGTAAAAGGTGCTTATATTTTGGGACGGAGTGGTACATGCGATGTCGTACACTTCTAGAATCTCTCTTGTTTTGTTTTGTCTTGCACATGATGTTGTAATTTTCTAGAATATCTCACATTTTTGTTTTGTTTTGTTTTGTTTTGTTACGCATATAACCAATCTCGTATTATATTAAGTTATATTATTAATAATAGAAACATCTCACTTTTTTGTTTTGTTCTGCTTGCGTACAATCTTGTAAAACTTCTGTAATCTCTCTCGCTTTTTGGGGGGGGGTTGTTCTGCTTGTGGTGTTGTTGATCTCGTAAAGTTCTATAATGTCTTCAGCTGCTGTTTGTGTTGTTCTGAGTATATTCTGGTGAACTTCTACAACAATCTCTCAGCCTTTTTTGTTTGTTTTGTTCTGCATATAAATCTCGTTTAACTTCTGTAAATATCTCACCGATTTTTTTTTTTGTTTTTTGTTCTGCACATGACCTCGCAACCTTGCACAATCTCCCGGGCTGTTAGTTTTCTGCCTATATGAGCTGGTGATAAGTTCTTAGTTGGCTATTACGGGAGGACCACAGCAGTAAATAGGACCAGACATTGTTAGTAAAAATAGGTAAATATGTAGGTTTTTGTCTACCGCAGGTCCTATTTACTACATTAGCCCACCCCGTAATAGGTAATTACGGTAATTACGGGGGACCATAGTGAATAGGACGTACTGTACGGCTCACACCAGAACCTTTATATTCCAGTATTTTTATTAGCAATATTTGATATTTTGTCCTATTTCCTACATATGGTCCCCCGTAATTTTAAAAGTTGCGTCCGGTAACTGGCGGAGTTCTGCGCCGTTGTATCTGACTTGTCACGCTTGAGGCTCCCAAATGTGGTTTTTGTATGGATGAAACTACTGTAAGTCACTTAGTTGTCTTACTTCCGCCATCCAACTAACCCGACTAATCCAACTAACCCGACTAGTAACTACAGTGGATACCCCGGTTTAAGAGCTCGCGCAAGATAAGAGCATTCTGGAGTTAAGAGCGGTCAAAACGGCTTGTCCCGTGCACCTATCACTAAAAGCTACGTATTGCCCACTACAGATAAGAGCACGAAGTATGCCGCTAAGAGCGCCTGTTAAATAGAGGTACCCACTATAAACATGATATTCGTGAAACGAAGAACAAAACTTTCCAAGAAAGAACAAGGATATTCAACGAAAATGCCGAATGGATCTTGAATCTTCGAGTGACACTTTGGGTCATGTCATACGATATCATATCTGAATTTTGTATGATCTTAGCCATCTTCGAATACTCGATGAGTGACTCGACCTGCAGGTCAGCTCGCTACGTACTATGTAGCTCTAAATACAGCTTGCCTGCACCCGCCATTGCACTCTGTTCCTGTACCTCCTGATTGACTGCAGGCCCATTCACGTTTTTAGTGTGGACGGAGTTGGGTTTGCTTTCGTCGGACAGAGCGTTCTGAAATCCCGACACAACAAATTATTTTTAGAGAATAATTTCGCTGGTGAAAATTCAACCGCATCGGCAGCAGGCAGCGACGTAGCACGGATACCAGCAAAAAAGCAGCTACAGCAGCAGTAGCAGCAGCGGCAGCAGTGTAGCAGCAAGTAGCCACAGTTAGCAGCCGTGTTGTAGTATACCACAAGACGCGCATCCGTAAAGCTTGCGCATGGAAGTGTACAATTCGAGAACACTCTGTGTTCTCAGCAGACACAAACATCACGGTATATCTCAACGGCATCATCCTCGCATACGTATTATACCGAGTACCTAGAACTGATTGTTCGTTCATGTCGTACGCAGCAGCAGTCAGTGTGCACCACGCGATGCGTGCCGCTCACGTTGTATACATGAGCTGCTTGCGGCACTCTGCGATGGATTTGACACTATCTATCGTCGTTGAGGGAGCGGGGTATGGTTTTGTGCATGCATGCACGCATGCGGATACGGGTATATATGTTGGCCGTTTGCTGCTGCTCTGCTTGCAGCACAGCAGCAGCAGCAGTGCATAGAAACACAGAGATAGATACGTACATAAACGGTAAGCCTTGCTCATATCGTGATTTTGTTTTTTTGAACGACACTGTCTGTCGCACCTGCTACAGAGGACAGGGGTAGGTGTGTCCTCTTTCGAGGCTTTTGAGACCCGAACGATTGTCGGTTGCCGTGCCGATGTGCTTGAAACAGGTGTGGGTGGCTCTACCCGCTTCCTATTTACAGAATCAACAAGAGCTGCCAACAACGAGATCAGTTCTTTGATGCAATACATAAAAGATACCTGGTTGCCGACGAAGTCATAAAACAAAACGATTCTTCTGCAACAGTGTGTGAATCTATAGTAGGCAGCCATACCGAACGCGAAATATTATGTGAGAGACTATAAGCCGTCCATCAATTTATCTGACTCTCTCCTCTTTGAAGCTCGGGTCTCCTGCTTTGAGGCGCTTCTCTTCCCTAAAACTCTTGTTCTTCTTGGAAAGTTTTGTTCTTCGTTTCACGAATATCATGTTTATAGCCGTGAAGTCCAGACAATAAGGCATGCCTTACTCACAGCCCCCTTATAATCTCTCGCCTTTTTTTCGTCGTGTTTTATTCTGCAGGCGTTTTTCTGCGGGGTTAGGGTCGAAAGCGAAACAGGTGCCGCCCCCACCACCCTCCAGTCTGGGGATGACGCATCAGGGGTCTAGCAGGGGGCAGGTGAGCGGGGAACCCCGTATATAGCGTAAACGCCTCCATCCGTGTTTCTGCTTCTTCTGCGTTGCGCAGTCTGCTTTTGTTTTTTTTACGTGTGCTTGGCGTATATACCTGGTATGGTACTATTCGTTCCGGTACGTATATGCCAGTGTGTGTTTTGGTGGCCCGGTCGTCTGATTGTCTGTTTGTATCACACCCGTATACACTTGTATACATGTACCGCTTTCCTTTTCCGTGGTCATTTTACCTAGTTTCATTTCTGTGATGTATAGGCTTGAACAAATAACGGCTTCTGGTGGGGCCTTTATTTTTTTTCTTTATTTTTCCAGCTGCACAAAACGTCATCTGGTTTTACCTTGCGTCACCCCACGTTCGAATGCCTCCCTCGGAAGGAAAACCTTGTATGTTTGTACTGGTTCATTTTCTTGTATGCGTTCACCCCCCCTCCCCGGGCTCTATGGTCATACGACTACGGCCGTGCACGACATGAGTACCCCCCCCCCCCCCCCCCCCACCCTTCCAACATTCTCCGTCCCGGCATTGTAGGGATGCGAGGGTCTGTGGTCACACAAAGTACGACTACGGCCTTGCATGAATATCGAGTACAGCCCCCCCCCCCCCCCCCGGCTCTATGGTCATACCACTACGGCCGTGCACGACATGAATACCCCCCCCCCCCCACCCTTCCAACATTCTCCGTCCCGGCATTGTAGGGATGCGAGGGTCTGTGGTCACACAAAGTACGACTACGGCCTTGCATGAATATCGAGTACAGCCCCCCCCCCCCCCCCCGGCTCTATGGTCATACCACTACGGCCGTGCACGACATGAATACCCCCCCCCCCCCACCCTTCCAACATTCTCCGTCCCGGCATTGTAGGGATGCGAGGGTCTGTGGTCACACAAAGTACGACTACGGCCTTGCATGAATATCGAGTACAGCCCCCCCCCCCCCCCCCGGCTCTATGGTCATACCACTACGGCCGTGCACGACATGAATACCCCCCCCCCCCCACCCTTCCAACATTCTCCGTCCCGGCATTGTAGGGATGCGAGGGTCTGTGGTCACACAAAGTACGACTACGGCCTTGCATGAATATCGAGTACACCCCCCCCCCCCCCCCCCCCCGCCAACCACCGCCGTCACCCACCACCAACGTTAACACACACCACCAACACCACCAACACAAACACCCGTCAAGACAGCAAAATTTGCCTCGACATGCCTTTACGGACACCAAACTACTAGGTTTTAGTGCGGAACGCTCGGCCTTATATACACCCTTGGCAGCAGCAGCGCACGTTTTTGCCTAGCTTGGCATGCCTCTTATTAAAAATGACATTTTTGCCCACAACCACCACATCCCATCACCGCCATTGCCACGCTTGACTACGCACCAGGAACTTACGGAGGCGGCCGAGGCGGGGGCTATGCGAAGCCCCTCTGTGGGGGGTGTCGGCCCGGACACGGGGACAGGCTGTACGTCTATGTGATGTCGCAACGCTAGCTGGCCTCGCCCCTTTTGCCCTCGCGTTTTTTTGCCTTTTGTCGAAGGCTGGTCCTTTTTTTATGATATAAAGGATACGGCCTTTTTTTCTGAAAAGGATCGGCTTTTATGCAAAGCTCGTCCTTTTTTTTTTTATGAAGGGCTCGTTCTTTTTTTTGTAAAAGGCTCGTCCTTTTGTTTATGAAAGGCTCGTTCTTTTGTTATGAAAGGCTCGTCTTTTTAGACAAGGATCGACCTTGTATGAAAGGATCGGGTCTTTTTCGGAGGACTGGGAGTTTTATTAAAGGATCGGTCTTTTATATCGAAGAAGACCGGGCCTTTCATCAAAAGGATCGATCTTATGTTCTAAAGGAATGGCCTTGTAAATGAAAGGGTCTGCCTATTGTGAAAGGACCGGCCTTGTGTCGAAGGCGCGGTCTTTCATGAAAGGATCGGCCTGTTGTGAAAGGACGGGCTTTTTCAAAGGCTCGGTCTTTTAACGTTTGGCTCAGCCTTTTGTCTTTTGGTTCGGTCTTTGGCTAGACGGTGCCAAGAACGGGCTCGCGCGGCCTTTTAGGGCTGTCATTGTAGTTTTTTCTTCAGCTTTTGGGTCTTGTCTCGGTTTTGGTTTTCGCTTTTTTTCGCGGTTGCTTTTTCTGTTGCTTTCCTCCTTTTTTTGTTTTGCTTCTGCTGTTGCTCCTGCTTTTGGCTTCTGCTTTTGCTGCTTGCGCCCCCCCCCCCTTGCTTGCTTGCTTGCTTGCTTGCTTGCTTGCTTGCTTGCTTGCTTGCTTGCTTGCTTGCTTGCTTGCTTGCTTGCTTGCTTGCTTGCTTGCTTGCTTGCTTGCTTGCTTGCTTGCTTGCTTGCTTGCTTGCTTGCTTGCTTGCTTGCTTGCTTGCTTGCTTGCTTGCTTGCTTGCTTGCTTGCTTGCTTGCTTGCTTGCTTGCTTGCTTGCTTGCTTGCTTGCTTGCTTGCTTGCTTGCTTGCTTGCTTGCTTGCTTGCTTGCTTGCTTGCTTGCTTGCTTGCTTGCTTGCTTGCTTGCTTGCTTGCTTGCTTGCTTGCTTGCTTGCTTGCTTGCTTGCTTGCTTGCTTGCTTGCTTGCTTGCTTGCTTGCTTGCTTGCTTGCTTGCTTGCTTGCTTGCTTGCTTGCTTGCTTGCTTGCTTGCTTGCTTGCTTGCTTGCTTGCTTGCTTGCTTGCTTGCTTGCTTGCTTGCTTGCTTGCTTGCTTGCTTGCTTGCTTGCTTGCTTGCTTGCTTGCTTGCTTGCTTGCTTGCTTGCTTGCTTGCTTGCTTGCTTGCTTGCTTGCTTGCTTGCTTGCTTGCTTGCTTGCTTGCTTGCTTGCTTGCTTGCTTGCTTGCTTGCTTGCTTGCTTGCTTGCTTGCTTGCTTGCTTGCTTGCTTGCTTGCTTGCTTGCTTGCTTGCTTGCTTGCTTGCTTGCTTGCTTGCTTGCTTGCTTGCTTGCTTGCTTGCTTGCTTGCTTGCTTGCTTGCTTGCTTGCTTGCTTGCTTGCTTGCTTGCTTGCTTGCTTGCTTGCTTGCTTGCTTGCTTGCTTGCTTGCTTGCTTGCTTGCTTGCTTGCTTGCTTGCTTGCTTGCTTGCTTGCTTGCTTGCTTGCTTGCTTGCTTGCTTGCTTGCTTGCTTGCTTGCTTGCTTGCTTGCTTGCTTGCTTGCTTGCTTGCTTGCTTGCTTGCTTGCTTGCTTGCTTGCTTGCTTGCTTGCTTGCTTGCTTGCTTGCTTGCTTGCTTGCTTGCTTGCTTGCTTGCTTGCTTGCTTGCTTGCTTGCTTGCTTGCTTGCTTGCTTGCTTGCTTGCTTGCTTGCTTGCTTGCTTGCTTGCTTGCTTGCTTGCTTGCTTGCTTGCTTGCTTGCTTGCTTGCTTGCTTGCTTGCTTGCTTGCTTGCGTGCTTGGTTGGTTGGTTGGTTGGTTGGTTGGTTGGTTGTACTCGCCCACCGTTTTGTGGCCGCCATTGCAGCCGACAAAGAGAGACAAACGTCGTACCGTACCACATGCCCGATATACTTATACTGGCGTACACGTACCGTGCCATATTCCTGGTATCGACACTATTAATAGTACCTGGTTTACTTTCTACTTGGTGTTGTTAGTGATAGTATACCTAGTATTGATGGTGCCTGGTATTTTTATTGCTAATAGTTTCACTTGGTAGTTCTAGTACTCGGGATTGCTAGAGTACGTGGTATTCTTAGTGCCTAGTATTAATAGAACGTGGTATTTTAGTGCCTGGTATTTAGTACTGTCCGTGTTGGGGGCGCGGGAGTGACATTCTCGCCATGTGGGATACGTACGAAGACACTAGGATGTTGCGACAGCGACTTTTTTTTTTCTGCGTTCGTTTTTTTTCTTGTTTTCTGCTTTTTTTCCCGCTCCTCTGTTGCTCTCGGAATTAAACCCTCGGTTTTGATATGCGGCGAAATCGTAATATGATGTTGTCAGTACTGTCGTAAGGCGTAGGCCTTACGTATGTCTTACGTTACGCGCGTCTTGGGTGCGTCTCACGTACGATCTAAATGCGTATCACGTACGTGTTGCGTACGTCTTGGGTGCGTCTCACGTACATCATACGTACGTCTGGCGCAGGTCTTAGGTATATGCCTGGTACATCTTACGTACGTCTTCCCCGCGTACCACAAGTATGTCAGACGACCCCACGTTGCAAAAGGTGGTATTGTCAAAAGGTCTCCGAGCGGCTTGCTCGGGATCTCGCCAGACGTTGATATTAGCCAGCATCCACCCGGCCGTCAAACACAAGTAGAGAAGGGGTTGCCCGCGTAGACCGGTGTGTACCGGAAAGAACCCCGCCATTAATACGAAGGAGTCGTTAGTAGGAAGGAGTCCGGGGATAGAACCGTTCCACCCCCCTTGGCCCAACGCACAGAGGGGATAGGGGACATAACCTTGCCACCCTCGCCCCCCCCCCCCCCCCCCCCCCCCCCCCCCCCCCCCCCCCCCCCCCCCCCGCCCCCCCCCCCCCCCCCGCGCCCCCCCCCCTCGCAACCAGGCTGCTTGCAAGCCGGAAATACTGGAATCACCGGATAATAGCGTGACCAATATTGAAGTTCAACAGCTCTTTGATGGCGCTCCCGGCTGTCATTATGTAATCTGAGTCCAGCCGCATACCGTGTAACCCTGTTATGGCATACTCTGCGGCCTGACAAATGAATTTTTAATTCATGTATTGCTTCAAGGCATGACGGGTCCGCTCGCGTAAGCGCGGGGATGCAATTCACCACCGGGCACGCGCAAAGGGCGAGGGCCGCAGCAATCTGTTTTTATCGCGGATCAATAAATAGCGAGACAGTAATACCCACCGCCGTCGGCACGAACCCTGACAGGCATCATGCATTTGGATTGCTGAGCAACTCACATCAAAGACCGCCCTTCGGTCGTCAGTTTCTTCACGCGCTCTGGCAAGAGCCAGACAGCAATCGCGGGAGCGGAAGTGTTCGGCAAGACAACATTTCGTCAGTGACCGCTCATTTCCAGATTACATTTTAGTTTTGTAAAATCTCACTGAGCAGTGCGACATCCCGACGTCCTGAAATTGCCCGCGATCTTCCCGTAAATGCACGGTAATAGCTATCAAGCGCCGGCGCTGTTCGGCTTCGATGGGCTGCCTGGCACTGGATCGGCGATAACGGGTGCCGCGCGCCTGTCGTAATGTTTGGCGATATGACTCAAATATTACGCCCAGAAAAATAGCCATAACAGCTCCTTACAATTTCTGGTGGCCATCGCATAACCTGGCATTCAGCGACAATGCCCACGCTTTTCAGTGTTTGGGGCGTCTAGAATAGTAATTAAAAGCACTGTCGATCAGGCTGTTTTGATTCTGTCGGAGGGGCTGTGCATCAAAAATGCTGCGGGCGGCCTGATGTAATTGCAGCACACTGCGTCCTGTAGTCTAGCGCGAACAGTTTGCTGAGCTGCTAAGCTGCAGAAGTCCCATGAGTGCGGGCTGGTAGCGTAAGTACAGGGCTCACGCATCAAGTGCGTTACACCCGGGTCAGTTTGGCAGAATCCAACCTATACCCCAGCCGGTCAGGTAATTGCTGTAAACAACAGTAAACTGATTTCAATATCATCTCAGCGGCCGATAACGCGACGCTAGAGTTTGTTGATATAACGCAAATACGGCCGGCTCAGGATGTTTGTTGCATAACAATTTAACCAACAGTTCACTCTAAAACGTATAAGCCGCATAATGGGCCGATGCGCCGCGCAATATAAAGCGCGCTTTGGGTAGTTTCAAGCCTGTCGGCAGTGTGGCCGGGTTCACCGGCGGGCCAAACAACCGAGCGCATAATGCTGAAATCAGGCTGAAAAGGATTACTTTTGCCGCTGCGTTTTGCTGGCGCACGCCACGGGCAACAAACTAATACGAACCCGAGTGCATCGTAAAAACATCCAGCAACAGGCTGGGTTTCCGATATGGTCGTTATGCAGCACAAACGCTGAGTTAATGCAGCCAGCGGCCGTTACTAAATCGCGTGTTAACCCAGATTGCGTAAAAACCGTTTCATTACAGACCAGGCCTTCTCGACCTTAACCACATAATTGCAGAAAACCCTTGCAGCCAACAATTGTTCGCATATCTTCACGCAATTTGGCAACCTGCTGAGCAATTCGCCTTCTTTGCGCGAGTAACAATTCGATTTCTGACCACTTCGATTCGACTAAATAACCGCACCTGATCCGATACAGTTGCTTCTTCAAGGAGCTGTCAAATTTCTAAACTGTCACGAGTAGCGCGTAGTTCTGACCAGGGGCGAATCAGTTTTTCAACGGACCATTCAGGCGCCAAAAACCGTGAAGCTGCGATCGTTAACTGTTCGGCATCATAAATCAGCTCACGCGGCCGTAATAAACTGATAAAGTTCTGCTTCCAGGGTTCAATATTCATGCCTTTACGGGCGAATCGTACCACATCGGCGATTTATGAGCTGCGGGGCGGCTCAAATTGTTCGAATTTTCGCAGTACATTGCTTTGTCTGGCATTGTCAATTTATTTAACACGCAGTGACTAACGTGCTTCTGGCATCTTTTTCGATGCGCTTTAACACCCGCTGATCTTCTTCGGTCAGCTTTGGGCCATCAACAAATAAAAGACGATAGACATCTAATCTTCAATCGACGCCGCTAGCGAATCCGGTGCATAATTAACGATTTCATAGGCTCTTTTTGCCATCACTGGGCAGACGCCGGCGTATCAATCATAACGATTGCAACGCGGCATCATGCAGTGGTTAGATGCCAAGAATCCGGTGGCGGTAGTCTGCGGCCGTGTCGAGAAAGTAATCAATAAGTTCTGCGAGAGATCCGCGTTACGATCAGTGTTGATATTAGCCACATTAGGCCGCCAATCACGGCAAATCCATTAAGCCGCTAGTGAAATGCGGGTATCGCTCATAAACGCCCTCCTAATCCAAGCGTTAAGGCAACGTTCTGCGGCGCTGTTTTCTGCTTAGCGATGACTATTAACCCTGTGCAATAACCAGTTATGTCATAATGAGACCTGACAATGACGCCATCAAAACGGCTGCTGGTTGGTGCTGATTTAAGTTTTGACCATTATATATGGCAACGGTAAGCTTCTGCTCCTGTAATAATCTTGTAATGGGTTTTTTGATCTTTAACCACTTCAGCTGGGCAATCGATGGCTGTCGCACCTTCTCGTAAGAAAACATGACTTAGCTCTGCCTACGGCGCTGATACGGCCACTATCTAAAATATAGCGGCAGCAAAATAATCGGCTCAACGGCGTCAGCTAGCATCGATTCACGCGAAAACCGCCACTTTTTAACTCACCGGGGCCCAATACAGCACTTTCACCCAGATTCAGCTCACGCCCTATGTTCAAGCCAGCGTTTCACGGCCACCAAAGAACTCGCAGCGCTAAAAGTTTTTGCCTTCTTTAACTTGGGGAAAGCGCATATACAGCTGCTTCGCAGATCACCAGACTAAGTAATGGTATCGCCTAAAATGGACGTTCATTGTTTTTCGGATCGGCATGTGATTAGGCTTGTTGTGGGGTCCTGAAATAACCTGCAGTTTGGGTGTTTAGAAGCAGATCATTGCTATCTCCCGTGACTCGGGCTCTACATCAATTCTTGACGAATATGACCTATGCCAATAATTTGCGCGATAAATGGTTTGCGTACTTCAAGTAGATTTATCCGGTACATAGGCGCCAGCTCTTTGCCGCGACCCCGTAATGTGTTTCACAGGTCTTGACACAGGACACAGTGTCAAAACGTCGGTTTTAAGAACAGGTCATGACCTGTTTGTTGGGATGAGTTGATTATTTTTTGTTTGCGGTTTCCAGGAATCCATCTCTTTCTTCTTTGGTTCCCCCCGCCCCCCGCCCCCCCCCCCCCCCCTTACGTAAACACCACATACTCGCTGATACATCGTAACCACCGACATAGTCCAAAGTAGCAAAAAAACCAATGATGGGGCCAGCGACAATCACCCAGCCGATTAAGGTCAACCCTGCTGTTTTTTCATTTGCATGGCCTCAATCATAGCTTTGTCGCAAGAAGGCGACAGAGCAATACCAGCCGGCCTGCAATCCAACTCATCCAAATCAACTAAACGCTTTACGCGACTAAATGACTTTCGCGGTAGGCCGGCCCAAAACCGGCTGTCATTACTGATTAGCGCGGTTTACCCCCACTAACAAAATATAGACCTTCGACCAAGCATTTTCACCTTCAGCGCGGATGATCTATTTCATAGCAATGTATGTTGGTCGGGCATTGAATGACTCATAAAACACTTCACTGTTGGCGCCTAAGATAGATACAGAACCGTTCGCAGCGGCTTGTTGTTCGGATGACTTTACCATTGATATATAGTCGGTTGCTTATCAAGTAAGCCAAATCTTGTCAGCCGGGCAAACCACTACCCGCTTAATATACATCAATCTTCGCGTTGTTTGGGCGGATAAACGAAAGACAATGAACATCACCACGCTCAGGCGCGCCGGGTATCAAACAATTTTACATTGATAACTGGCAGCCGAATGCCGTAACAAATTTATTAACGCGAGAATAAAATTCAC
>MEHQ01001005.1:131148-153735 GCA_008828725.1 Saccharina japonica | reverse complement strand
CCCCCCTCCCCCTCCTTCCGCACGCTTATACTGGCGTCAGCGGTTAGAGTCGCGGTTGCAACCGTCCTGTGCCGCCCTTCCGTTGCCTCCTCCTCCTCGGCCTTTTGTGCCATTTCCGCATGCAGAACGTCCGTCCCTCTTCCTCTATACCCGTTGAAACCATCTGCCGACCTTTTCTCTGTGCGGCCTCACGCCACCCTTCGACCTTCTTGATGCCGAACGCCCTTAAGGTCCCCTCCTCAAGGTCCTTCATCCAGTCCCACTCTTCTTGTCCCCCGGGGATATATATCCCGTACCCCCGACCGCCATCTCCCTGTCAAAACATCACCCCCTCCTTGGCAGGCGTTCTCCTCTCCCATGCGTATATCACGAAGCTCCGCGAGCAATCCCCTTCGTCTGCGTACCGTCGTCGTCTCAACGACGATAAAGGTATACCTTTTTTTGGCCGGATCGTTTTCGGAATGATGGAGGCCTTTTAACCCCTTAAGAACTGGCCCCACATATTTGGGTAAAAACTACTTGCAATTAGTGTGAGACATTTTTTTTTTCAGTTCTGAATGGGTTATTAACCCCAAATCTTCGGAATGTGTTTGGTTCTTGTGTCGCAGTATAATTTTTTTTTCCATTTTTTTTATAACTCCGGCCATAGGGATTGTTTTATCGCAGGTACGTACGTATGCAGCAAGTTTTACTTCCCCTCCAAACTATGTTTTTGGGTGACTTACTATTAGTATAGAGCCTCCTCAAGTGACAGACCACCCTCAGAAGGCGAAACCTTTATTAATATGGTGCACCTTTACCATACCCGTACAGCATGCATCCAACGCTCTCGGAGTATGTCCTGAGAAGGGCGTTGGTGTATAGGATAGGACGTGTTCTTTGCGCATCTGTTTCCGCCAGCCGATGCGTGGAGGCATCGCAGGAGGAGCGTCCGGCGGTGGTCCTTCCGTAGCCTGTCGTACTCGGCCTTGCTCGGTCTCTCCACCTGGGGCACCTATAGAGTATAATAAATAGCGTTTCGGACGTGTGCTACGGTAGAGGTGGCACTTTTTGGCTGAATTGTTTTCAGAACGATCGGGCTCCTTAACTAAAATTCGCAGGACTTTCATTTTCGTGACGAAATATGTTTCAGACTATACTTCGGTCATAGGACTTCTCATCCGGCAGCACTTTTATTTTCCTCCAAAATCATTTTTTCGGTGAGGTATGACGCTCCTTAAGTGAGGAGCTCAGAAAAAACATGGTGCACCTCTATCGTAGCATGCGTCTTCGATTACCTCGGCTTTCTGCGTCTGCGCCTCCAGAGGCGTAAGCGCGCACACCCGGGCGGTCACAGATTTCTCTACAATACCATCCGAAGCACCGCCCATGCTTTTCGGAGTCGACGCGTTACCTCGACACTACTTCCGAGGTGCCAACCTGCGCTGATAGCCCCTCCCGAGTATACACGAACTCGACGGTTTGTTTGTCACACCTGGCCGGCTACATTGAGGCGGTGAATGGACACGCCCCCCCCCCCAGCTTTCGTTTGTAGGCACATGATCTCCATATTTTGGCCTCGGAGGTTTTGTCAGCCCGAAGGCCTCACACAGCGCAGTCACGATCGCCCGTCGTCATCCGATCCAACAACCCTCCTGGTGATCGCGATACAACTAATGCCCGCATCGTCAGCGTACAGCGTTCCCCACAACGTATGCCCCCCCCCCTCGGTGCTCCGTCTCGAAAGGGATGCGTGGTCAATGGTCAAATGACTAAGGCAAGCAACAAATGAGTACGCCCCCCCCCCTCNNNCCCCCCCCCCCCCCCCCCGACGTATGCTACGATAGAGGTGCACCATGTTTTTGCCTTCGAAGGGTGGTCACTTGAAGATCTCTTCACCTCACCCCGCAGTGATCATTAAGGGCATTAAGGGCATTAAGGGCATTAAGGGAGGGATGTGAAAGTGCTATCCGATTGAAAATCCCATGGCCGAAGCAAACAAGGAAAAAATATTGCAACGAAATACTGACAAGTTGGGTTAAGGAGCTCGATCATTCAGAAACCATTTCACCCAAAAAGTGATATCTCTATCGTAGCACGCGTCCCCCCCCCCCCCCCCCCCCCCCCCCCCCCCCCCCTCCCCCCCCCCCCCCTCCCCCCCCCCCCCCCCCTCCTCGGGGGTATGCGAGGGTCTATGGTCATACGACTACGGCCATTCACGACAGGAGTAGACCCCCTTCCAGATTCGGTACTGTATCGCGCATTGTTGGTCTCGGCAGCACGCCTAGTCTAGTTGTTCACCTCCTCGTCGAACCGCATGATTGACATATTTGATGACACGTATCCGTACCCAGCTCGTACCGGGGGACGTTCCAACTGTTTCATATAAACATGTTTGGGGTGCCGTTTGTTTTTTGTTCTTTTTTTTTGGCGGTCACCAAATACTGGCGGTCGAGTAGATCATTTGTGCGGGGTGGAGAACCTTTGTTCCGCACAAGGGGAATGGTCGTATCACGTAGTGTTAATATGGTACGGCGTCCGCGAGGCAGTTTCATAGTAAAACCCATTGCTGTCTCCGGAAGTGACCACACCAGAAATTAAATTAACTCATTGAAGCTGTCGTCCATATGCAAGTCCGCCTCAGAGGCGGTTCTTAGCAGGATGCAGCTCACCCTCCATGCGACTCGCCGGCGTTGGGTTTTCACCAACCAAGGCAGACATTGCTTGCACCAAGCGGCGAAAACGCCGTTGGAGTATTCCAAAATAGAGTCCCCCCCCCCCCCCCCCTCCGTCCGTTTTGCTAGCCCGTGCCTCCCCCCTCTTCTTCTCCGCCTCTTATCCTTCTTTCGTTGGAGTTGCGCCATGCTGCATGTCCATGGTGGCTGCATCGGGCGGTGAACCGCTTCTCCACCACGCGCACCACCGCCGCCACCGCCGTGAAAAATGTCTTGGGGCAGTAATGGCGCGAGTACGGCGTACCCTTGCCGGGGAGACCCTGCGCCACGTCGAACTTATCCGAGCACTCGCCATCATCTAAAAACCACGCGCATGCTCGCATGCTCGCATGCTTGCGTGCCGTCGTGGAATCGATGGCGGATGTGACGGCGAGCATTCTCGGTGTGGTACGCCAAAAAGAAAGCAAGCCAAGACAAATCCACAAGAGAGAGTGTGGTATGTGGAGTCATATACCTGGTAAGCGTTTTTGGTAAGGTCGATAAAAAGCACACATACATACATGGACAGCGCATTGAACCTTCCTGGACAGTTCCTGCAGGCGGCGCACCACTAGTAGTAGTGTTATGAGAACATCATGTCATGTATATATACGTTAGACTACTAAATATAGCATCAATGTTAACAGTACGTGCATACGTATGATACGCACGTACAACACGTACTACAGTAGTAGTAGGTGCTGTGGTACAGGGCGTAAAATAGGTATCCGGCTCGTGGTGTGGCCCCCGCAGGGGCCCCCGGAGGCCCCCTGGAGGCCCCTCGGAGGGCGTCAAATAGGCGTCGGGCTCGTGGTGCGCCCCCCCGCAAGAGCCCCCGGAGGGCCCCCGGATGGCCCCCGGAGGGCCGACGGAGGCCGTTTTTCATCATATATATATACCCGGTATGCGTCAATATACTCAGAATGTGCGTCTAACCCGCTCGGTTTAGAGCTGTTTGAGGCCCGCTTGATCCTCAGGCAGAGAGGAAAACGGCAACTGTTTCAATCGAATCCTCAAAGGAGATAAAAAGCACTCTACTCTATGCCAAAAGAGGAAAACAGCCCCACATAAAGCACCCAACTAAGACGAAATCAACACAAAAAACATGCACACACACAAAATGTTTTTCGCCCGCGGCGAAAAGCACGCAACAAATATATATATCCTGCGGCGCAAATTTAGCTTGCGGCGAAAAAGGATCCACAGAAAACTTAAAACCCGATACTCGTACTACGGCGAAAAAAGGTGCGGCACAGGAAAGCGTCGTGCAGCAAGCCGCACCATGCATGTATGCCTTTGGTATACTACGTACGTGATGAAAAAAACGGGATTTACGATGAAAAGGTGCGCCAGCGCAACATTTCACCACCTATTTTACGCCCTGCTTGAAGTATATAGGATACGTACATTGTCGGAGGTTATATTATCTACACAGACAGCAGAATTAACCAACAGGACAACAAATGGATGTGTTGATACATAGTTAGTTATACCTGGTATATACGTACATATAGAAGTATTTATAGGAGAAAACTAGACACTTTTTGTGAACACAGCACTTTTACCACTTAGTAGTCCTGTCGGCTTTCGACACTTAATCACTTGTTGGACAATTACTACCGTGCGGTAAACGTACGTATATTTGGCTCTTCGTAGTCAGTAAGAGCACCGAGTACTGGACCACCCAGGTACGTACGTATATATAACATTCTGTCTGGCGGTATATTTTTTTAACTTGTTATTCTTCTTAATATGGGCGAGCGGCTGAAATCATCATGAAAAAATCCTTTCGTCACGTACCACACTCTGTCCGGAAATGTAAGCACTTTTTTTTTAGCATTCATTAATAATGTTAATGTTTACACACCCTAAATGTCCGTATATTCCCGGACACATACTGTCTCGATACAGCACCTCTCTCTCCACTGCTGCTGCCGCTGTTGTACCACCACATCTATCTGGGCGGCTGCTGTGCTGGTGGGATAATTTTGTCAGGTTTGGCATGACAGAAAGAAAAAGAGCCATGGTCTTGATAAAATTATTACTGACTGTTACGAATTCGTGTGACTACACAGTAGTAGTAGTAGTAGTAGTAGTAGTAGTAGTAGTAGTAGTACTCGTATTATACGGGGGCCATAGATAATAGGACCAATTATTTCTATTAATAATAAAAAATCGTAAATATATAGGTTTTTGTGTGTGCGGTAGGTCCTATTTACTATATGTATGCCCTCCCGTAGTTACTGTTGTTGTAGTAGTATTAGTACTACTGAGTGAGCCACAGACAGACGTCACAGCGGCTCGATCGTTTTTTTTCAGGTAGGTGTTGTTCTGTTTGTCGATACGTAGAAAGTATTTGCCAAGACTTGCCAATTTGTTGTTGCCAAAATCGAGGGTGGTCGAATTTTTTTTTCTTCTACATCTCACAGAAAATTTTGTTCGTTAGGGGGGGTTACTAAAACCAAGTGAAAAAAAAATGGAAATAAGGATACTTTTTTTTCGCCATTTTCTTATTTCATCATGTGATCACAACGGTTGCAACGGTTTTCTATTCCGGCCTCCGGGGGTGGGTGTGGTGTGTCGTTTTCTCTTTGTTCTGGACGCCCCTGCCAAAATAGCAAGTTTTTTGCTATTTGCTCGTTGTGTCGTTAAAAACGGTCCTTATTCGAAGGAGACCCGAGACAGAGCTGGGTGTATCTGCTTACCTACGACTCTCCACGTATGTATATATGTATACTATTAATACTACTATATACAGAAGTACGTACTAAATCTACTACACACTATTATTATAATATTAATACTACTACAACACTCCTACATACATGACATACATAATACGTATATACTCGTACTCTCTGTCTGTCGTAATTGCATTGTCTGCTCTGCTTCTTACTACTGCACTGAGCGTTGTATCTCTGTGTCCTAGTGTTGTGACCACACAGAACTACTGGTACCTTTTTAGGATGAAGAATCGGCACGGACACTGTGGGTGTGCTGGATGTTGTCGACGGGTAGAAAATAAGGTTTAATGTGGTGAAGAACGCACACACCACCACCAGCACGCTGATGTTTAAGTTGTGTGCACGTATATGTACCCTCTTCCATCCTAAAAAGTAAAGCTTTTCTGTAGAGAGTATACCTGGTACATGACAACGACCACACGAATGTAATGAACATGATGATGTGTGAGTATGTGTTGTGTGAATAAGGTACTGTAGTGTATATACATGTACTCGTTAGGTACGAGGTTGTTCGTGGTATGGGGGGGTATAATTAATTAATTTTGCGAATGAGGGAGAAGAATATAGAGTAGACTGTTTTATTTTGTTTTGGTTTTTCTCTGTTTCACAGTCTGTGACCACAGAATTTGTATCTCTCTAGGATTGGGAATCAGGACAGGCACTGGGTGTACTGATGTGGTTGAGTAGAAAGAACGGGTTTAATCACAACAACAACAACAACAACAACAACAACAACTGCACGGTAGCAGCGTAGTATCTCTGTGTGTCGTAGTTTTTTTTACCACATAAAACTGGCATCTACTCTCTCTATATAGGTTGAAGAATCGGCACAGACAGACATTGAAGAACACACAAACACAACATTATTTGTATGAGTGCAGGGGGATATAATGATCAGTATGCGATGTGAACCAGCTGACATGAACGAACACACATGGATGACAACAGAACAACAGCAGCAGCGGCATATATTATAAGCGTGATACATAGGTTAGTAGTGCATCGCTGCAATCAATCATGATCCAGATGATCACCGCCTCGTCATCGTTCTCCTCGCCGGGCTGCACGGGAGAGGTATACGCTGTGGATAGGCCAAACATGTGGACCTACGTGATACATAAACAAACGTATGCGACGATATTTCGGATCCTGCTGTGCCACTTATTACCCGACGGAGTGCATCGAGCCGAGATTCTTCCGCTTTATATCCCGACAGAATCGTCCCACGGAGCGAAAAAAAAAGTCCCATTGTTTTTTTACCACTGCTGCTGTTTCTAATTCCGCCGCATTTTTCATTTTTTCGACGCTGCAGCAATAAAAAACACAACACCTCGAGCCTCGCGCACCTCTCGCCCACACCGTGCAAAAGCCACCGAGAGGCCAGGCGTCCCCACCACTGCAAGGTTTACCCACCCGGCAAGGCAGCCCACCGAGGACCTCTATCTCTCTCTCTCTCTCTCGGAGCCTGTAGTGTGTGGCTGGAGCTCGGGTGCTGAGCAGCTATATCACACCAACAAAAAATATTTTTCGGCGAGAGATGGAATATCAGCAGATCATGTGGTTTATTACACTGGCCTTTGCTGCTGCAGGACTGTTCCCGTTGGTGTACAACCTTAGGCAGTGCTACAAGGCCATCCTCAACGACGCACGCATCATCTCTCGGGACCCCGCCCTCCAGAGTAACTTCGAGATCCTCTACGCGTATCCAGGTGGGTGTCGAGTGTCGAAAGAGAGAGAGAGAGAGAGTTCGCCTGTCGGGAAGAACGCGGGCATGTTGTTTCGTGGCGTGGGGATTGTGGTGTGCCTTTTTTTGTTCTTGATAATAAGTTGAACAACACAACTTTTTTTGTTTTCTTCGCGAAGCAACGTCAAGGATCCTTGTCGTTGTGAGCGTCCGTGCTTGGGAGAGGGGCATGGTGCTGTTGTTGTTCGCTGTCGATCACGGCGCACCTGATGTGCGACCTTGGCAAAAAGGATGCTCGTTGTGCTCTTAGCGTGTCCCCTCTGTTGACATGTATGCATGTGTGTATACCCCTGCCTTGCTTGTGGTGTGTACGTAACGGCAGATAGATGCTTGTTCATGTTGTCAAAATCGTAAAGTGCTTGGTGGGGCGTTGTGCCTTGTATTGACCCACCCCTTGGGCATACTTGTACGACATAACGGTAAACTAAAGGATGCTCGAAATTGCACCACCAGTCTACGCCAGACAAAAACAGCAGCAGCAGAGCAGTAGTCTGCTGGCTACTACTGTTGTATACCAACCAGTAGCGTGCGCACGGTCACGGTACGTACCAGGTAGGTGTACTATAAAACACGCAAGTTTTTGTGTACCGTAGGTCCTACCGGTATTTGCTATGCCCCCCCGTAACATCTACCTGGTTACCTGGTAGTAGACTTCTATTAATAGTCTGTCAATAACGCTGCCGCCGTTCATTTCCTCGTTTTTACGAACACTTTTTTTTTTTTTCCTAATTACTCATTACTACTACTGTAGTACGAGTATGTTCCCTCCGTAATAATATTAATAGTATTAATAGTGTAAAACTACAGCAGCTGCTCTGCTGTTGTCTGTCGTCTTGCATTCTCTGGACTACTCCTTGAAGTCTTTAATAGACGACAGGGTATACAAGACAGACTCCAATTTTGGGTCGACGCGGGTTCAAATTCTTACGAGAGAAGCAGAGTGTGTCAGTCCTACGTACGGTAATTTCGTAATTTCAGTATGATCTTCTTGTGTTTCGCGCAAACAAGTCGAGCCACAAGAAAATTGCACCCATATATATTATTGAGGACCTAAAAAATGCAGTGACACATTAAGGAAAGGGTTTTTGTTTTTTTTGTGCACGTACATCAGTGCAGGGAACAACAACCAGGGTGCTACAACAACCAGGGTGCTACAAGTACGTACATATGCGTATCATTTTATAATGCGAGGAGAGCACACCACTTTGTTCGACGCCCTCAACCTTATTATAGTGTCGATTTTATCTGCCACTTTAGCCACTAACCCCCCGCGTCACGTACCGTCATAATGTCGTTGTGTCTATTGGGGCACATGTATGTCGTATAGAGCGACCAAAAAAAGTAGACTGGCGGCTGGCGTTTTTATCGAGCGCCTTCGTGGACAAGAGCGGCCAGCACGGCAGTATATGGGTGTAACTGCTGTCTGTGTAACTGTAACTACTATGCTGCGCGCGTGCGTGCGTGCGTGTGTGTGTATCCCTTCCTACGCACATACAAACCTGGGCGGAAACACAAGGACCGTATATACACTAATATGCGCGTAGAGACCAAGCGGTCTCCTTCTATTCACGCTCAGAGTGGTAGTAGAATTGTTGGCCTTTCATTACATACAAGCCCCTTTTGTATACCCCCCAGCAAACCTCCCAGCTGCAATCGCAATTTGTAGTTTATACATACGTTCGACACCTTTTTTGGTTTCCCGCTGACGTCTCGACAAAGCGTTGTACAGTAGTAGTAGTAGTAGTAGTCGTCGTAGTAGTAGTAGTAAGTATAGTAGTAACAGGTTTGTGGCCGCTGGTACCTTTTTTGCCGTCAGCTAGGCATCCACGTCAGCCACCTGACGTCATCTTATTGGTCTTCTTGCTCTACACTCTACGTATCACCAAGTACGCCTGTAGTAAGCTTCTTTTTGTTCCGTTTCGCTACACGCTGGGTAATGCCAGCGCGCCAACCAATTTGTAACGGACACCACCAACAACAACAATGTGATATCATTAATACAAAATGGTTTCTACGACGTAGTAGGCTATATGATAGATTGGTTAATTGCCGCCGAAAATCATCGTTGCATCGCCCCCCCCCCCCCACCCACATGAAGGCTCAAACCAGTTCATACAAGTAGTAACAACAGTTTTTTTGGTGGACGCTGGTCCTTGACGCCACCACCAACAGCCCCATCCTCGTCACATTGAATCGTCATATTTCATGTCGTTTGACTAATATGCTTCTGGGCGCTGGCTCAGTTTGCGTCCAAGAAAAAGTCCTCGCCAGGTTGAACGCAAATATGTCATTCATCGTCATTTAATTATTTACGAATATATTTCTGGAGGCACACCACGTTTAGCCGCCAGGTGGCATCCTCATCACGCTTGAAAGTCTTGCAATCATCGTTATTATTGGTAAATATATAGGCGGTTACTAAGCCGTATTTTAGCCGTCGATAATAATAGTCACCCTCCCTCGCCAAGGTGAACGTCATGTAATTTTTCATGTTAGGTTTATGGATGCTTAAACAAATTTTGCCGCCAATAAATATCCTCGATTTTATCGAACGTCAGTGATTGGCATCGTCTCCCCATTGTTGGTCATACTAGTATAGGGGTCCTGGGCGCTTAAAACGCGTAATACACGTTTCCCCGCCAATTAGCATAATAAATCAACCTCTCGTGACGCCATGTAACTGTCATGCCTGCGTTGTTAATAGGTTGTTGTCATTGACGAGGTCACACCCCTGCGTATCGCATCATAATACGCGCGACCGAATTATTACACGCAGGTTGCAAATACTAGAGTGCTGCTCTATGATGTGTACGTGTACATATATGTAGGTGGGGAGTTTAGACTTCGTGTACAACGGTATATACAGGTTTTATGTTTTTTTGTTCCGGCTTGGTTGTCTGCACCTTCTTTCTATGATAACCTATCTAATACTATTCTGGGGGACCATACATAGTAAATAAGACCAAACTTTGCTATTAATAGTACAAATAGGTAAAACATACAGGTTTTTGTGGGTGTGCCGTAGTTCCTTATTTACTATGCCCCCCCCGTACTATTTACAACAGTTTTATTTATTTTTTCCCCTTCGATTTTTTTTTTTCTTCTTCTTCTTTTTCCTTCTGAATATCATATTGTTTCCGATACGCAGGTTTCTGGGCGCTCTTCTGGTACCGGTTAAGCCACGCCCTCCTCCACCAGAAAATTCCCGTAATTTCCGAGATCGTGCCGAGGCTGGCCATGTCCGCGGTGCGGTACGCCACCTCCATCGACATCCACCCCGCGGCTCAGATTTCCGGCGAGGGCATCCTGATCGACCACGGCACGGGGCTGGTCGTAGGCGCCACGGCCGTGATCGGGGGGGAGGTGACTCTTTACCACGGGGTCACGCTCGGAAACTCGGGCAGAAAGGTGTGTGTGTGTGTGGTTTCCGGCTATCTATCTACGTAGACAGGCGCAGTATACGCACTGTTTGTTGTGGTACTATTTTGGGGGGCGACAGCAGGGCTGGTTAAGGATATTAGAGGAGCTATATACGTACGTGAGAAATCTTGAAATACAAAAAAAAAATGGCTTCGTACGTATTCAATACGAAAAATGTATGTTTACAACTTTTTGCGCGAAACAAATCGAGGAAAAGCGTTTGTTTTCTTTGTGCTGAAATTGGTTTTAGGTATATATTGTACATATGTGCGTACACAAACTCACAATAAGTGGAGCGATATAATTGGAGCGGGGTCCTCATGACTTGTGGCGAGGGTGGGGAGGGGGGGGGAAGGCGGGCGGATAATTTGGCTTAGTCTGGGTGCGTGGTAATCGGTTACTATTGGTAAACATTTTACCAGTGGTCGAGGGGACGATGTTTTAACCTACAGTATATACGACTCTGGACGAAAACAGAAGGAGCGTTTGTTTGGCCTTGATAGTAGCGATTAAATTATATTTATATTTCCGTGCGGAATGACATATTGTGCTACTTCTACTGTATGTACCAGGTATGTACCTTAACTTTTACCTTGTGCCATACCACTGCTGTTTATTTGTTTGTGCAGGTGCCCGCGGGTGCGAAGAGGCATCCGACCATCGGCGACCGAGTCGTTATCGGTGCTGGCGCCAAGATCCTCGGAGACATCGTTATCGGGGACGATGTACTCGTCGGGGCCAACTCGGTGGTGACTAAGCCCGTGCCGCGGAACCACACGGCAGTAGGTGAGAGAAGTTGCTTTTGCTGCTGCTGCTGCCAACGTGTTCGATACTGCTACGTATCAGTACTCGTAGGGCTGTAAGTTTAGCTGACTGTATCGTAAGTCGCCAGCCCAGTGACCGTTATTACCTAGCTACACAGGTATATATGCAGATGCTTGCGTACGTATAATACGTGGTGATTGGCGGATTTTGATTGCCTTAAGCTTTCTGACTGGCTTTGTTTTTTATGGCTCGACGTGTGTCTTTTTTATCGATATACGACTACCGTAAGTTGGTTGGCATAGTGTCCCGCCACCGAACTAACAACTAGCTCCAGCCAGTCGTGTGTACCAAGGGACGTATCAATACCGTCTAGCCCCCCCTGTAGCTTCACGAATCCTTCCCTCTTCGACAGCGTTATGTACACTGTCCCACCGTTCCCGAAACCTCTCGATGTACCACATGCATGGCGACTCACGACCACCCCCCCCCCCCGCCCCTTAACTATCGTTTGTCAGGCGTTCCCGCGAGAGTGCTCTGCCACGGTGCCGCCACCAGCAAAGACGTTGCCGGGGCCGCCATCTGCGAGCTGCACAAGCGCCTCCAGAAAGTGGAGAAGGAAGCGGAGGAGACCACCCGCCGACCGGGCGTTCCCACCGCTACCGCTACCGCTACCGCCACCGCCACGGACACCAACACCGCCACTGCCACCATCTCCACCCAAACCACCACCGGCACCACGGCCGTCACCCCGGCTATCGCCACTGCTCCTGCTTCTACTGCTCCCGCGTCGATTGCTGCTGCTGCTGCTGCTGCTGCTGCTGCTCCTGCGTCTGCTGCTATAGCTACTGTTGCTGGTCTTCCTTCTGCTACTGCTGTTCCTACGGCTGTTTCTGGTCCTGTTTCTCCTTCTGTCGTGTGGACGGCGGCGGCGGCAGCGTCACCCCCCCGGGGACAGGGGTCAGCTGTCCCCGCTTCCCGGGGGGCGTTCTTCGCCGAGGAGCTGCTTCGATCCGGGAGCGTTCCGCCGGGGTTTGCGCTCGCGAAGGCTTCCGCGAGGGGGGTGGCGGCAGCACCGGCGCCGGCGGCGGCCGCGGTTGCTGCGGCTGCTGCTGCGACGGCGGCGACAGCGGCGGAATCGACCGAAGTGAAACCGTCTTCGAGGAATTTGAAATCGTTTTCATCGACAACGAAGACGAACGTGAAGCCGTTTTCGACGACGGTGTCGAATGTGAAACCGTTTTCAAAGACGACGACCACGACGACGAATGTAAAACCGTTTTCGACGACGGCGACGACGACCGCGAATGTGAAACCGTTTTCGACGACGACCACGAATGTGAAACCGTTTTCGACGACGACGACGACGGCGACGCCGGATGTGAAACCGTCTTTGACTGCGAACCCGTCGTTGGTGGCGGTGAAACCGTTTCCGACGACGAATGCGAAACCGTCGTTGCCGGTTTTCTTAGCTTCCGGTGGCGGCCGAGGAGTTTTGCGAGAAAAGGGGGAGGGGGGAGAAGGTCGGTTCGGTGCCGATGGCGACGGCAGAAGCAACAACATTAGAGATATAATGTATAGCCTCAGGGTTCTCGGGGAGGAATAAGTCGAAGGGATGGGGGCGAGGGGGGCGGCTTCGCAGAGGCGTTTCGTAATAGGGAGAGGGGGGCGGCTTCGCAGAGGCGTTTCGTAATAGGGAGAGGGGGGCGTGAAGGCAAATTGTGCGCGGGGGGGGGGGGGGGGGGGGGGGGGGGGGGTACTCATGTCATGCGTGGCCGTAAGTCGTATGAGCATTGACCCTCGCATCCTTACAATGGCGGGACGGAGCGCGTCGGGTTTTCACCGATCAGGCAGACAATGCGTTCACCAAGAGCGAAATTTTAGTGAGTGAGGTGTTTGGCGAGTCGTATAATATAGAGGAGAGGGGTGCGTGGAGGGAAATTGAACGCAAGGGGGTCAAGATGCGTTATCGTATGGGGGAGGGGGGGGGGGGGGGGGGGGGGGGCGATGCTGCTGTAGTCGAACCTATAAATATATCATATATTTCCGTGGGGGGGGGGGGGGGGGGGGGTAACGTGAAGGGATTTTGTGCGCGGTGGTTCTCTTTCTCTCTCTCTCTCTCCCTGAGCGAGGAAGGGAGTGTACGCGAACTGACTCTTTTTCAATTTTGAGTCTTACACAACAACACCTGCTTGAAAAAAATGTTCGGTGATCTGTTGCGCTATGTAATGTATCAATTGTTTTAGTCTCTGCATCCGATATATATATATATATATATGTAACCGCTGGATAGACTGGGGGTTGGCGTGGCGCGTTATAATATATATATACGTTCTGCTTGTTTTGCTTCGTACATGCAAATTATGTGCCGGTTGGTTTTCTGAGTCTTGTTTGTGTACACACCCGAATAGACCAGTTCGGATGCGTCTTGTGGTGAAATACGCTCTGCCGAGGACGGTGTGCCATTGCACACTACTCTGGGCGGAAATACAAGGAGCGCTCAGTCAATATTATCAAGACTAAACGGCCCTTATGTTTCCGTCCAGCGCGTGGTTGGGATGCGGACAGAGATAAAGGGCGATTCGATGTTATGCGATTATTAGTGTTGCGAGGTCGAATCGAGAAATTCGATATCATATCGGGTATGGATACAAGGTACATACACCGTGTATCGCACTCCGACACGTCGTATCGATTTTCGACAGATCGTACCGAACTTCGGAAAAACTCACATCGAACTTCGATATAACATCGTTCCTTTCGATAGCCATCACTAGATGCAGTTGGAAGCGGTGCGATGAATACTATGCTCGCCATTTATGGTGGTAGTGGTGGTGATGTCGCTGGTAGTCTACAGTACAGTATATTGTGATGAGGTGCCCTAAGCATCACTGCAATATGTTGTTTTTAAGTTTTGCGACTGGTGATCGTGGTGTATACGTAGTATGGTGCTGTCGAGGCAAGGCCCTATGTTTAGCCATTTAAAAGTCAGCGGGTTTTCGGTTTGAGTTGAGTTGATGTTGGTTCGGTTGGTTTCGATTTGGTTTGTTTTGATTGTGATTTTGATTTTGAATTGATTTTGATTTTGAATTGGTTTTTGATATCCTTTGATGTGGTGTTATTGATTTGATCTGTTTGGTTTGACTGATTGGGTTTGGTTTTAGGTTCAATGGCCCGAGGTACTCGTAATCGTAGTGGCATTATTTTGTTGCGGAGGATACATTTGTTTTTTCGAAGGCCGAACGTATTTGTTTGGTTGCGGCGCCTATTTGAGTAGAGTGACATGGTTTTACTGCTGCGCGCGCGCTCGCCCCTCGACGGGAGATGCCAGCGGCTTTTGCTTACCACGCGCAGGGTTTCCACCTTATAGAGGCATGCTCGCGGATGTTTTTTTTTTTTTTTTTGTGGAGTGAGGGGGTGACAGCGATTGCCATATAGAGTTATTGTGTTGGATTGTTTCTTTTTGTATGTTTGTGTTTTTGGTTAAAGTTGAAATTAGATAAGAAAGGTCTACCACAGTAATCGTAGACCTCTTTCAGTCCCAGCCTCCCTGGCTGATGGCTTAGGATACTAGTAGCAGATACTACAGACGCAGACATCGAACCTGGATTTTTTTTGTTTGGCTTGGGGAAAATAGAGTTTCTCCATCAGGAAAACTCCGATTCACTACGTATATTGTTTTTGCATTAGGTGCACAACAACGTTGGGCATCTTTGTTGTCAAAATACTATATTGAACTACGAGTATTAATCGGTAAAAAATGCTAATTTTTGCACTCGTACGAACTATCTTCCGGGTCTTTCTATATTTATCACATACTATGTGTCTGTACCAACGACGGAGTATACAATATGCGTGCTGAAGCTTATGTTGACCCTCTTCACGCCTTAGCGGAGAAAATTTGACCATAGAAATTGACGAGTACACCGCGACGGCCACTTCTACGTACGTGATTGGGGGGTGGCGATACAAAGCGATGTCCCGAGTTACAACGTAAGGAGTCGTGCGGCACGGGCGCAATATTATGCCACTCGTGCTTCTGAGCCCCCCCGCAGTCATCATTATTTTGGTTGTTATCCTGTGATGGTATGGGCTTGGAAGGCCGGTAATTACCTCATCCATGTAGGCAATTGGTCCGTTCTCGTATTACTTGGATGGGGTTCGTATTCGGGATATTTATAAGATCGGAAGGGACACGAGGCCCTTCCGGGCCACGGATGTCATCAGGCCTCGGGCATTAATAAAAAGCTTGATTCTACAAGAAAGTGAGGTAACACCAAGGATGCTTAATAGACAAACTTGCAACGGGATACTCTGTGTCTCATCCAGTATTTTCACAATCCCTCGAAAGGGATCCCAGAGAGGTTAACAACCTGGGGCCATAGCAGTAGATTTCTACGCAAGTACGGGGCACCAAAAGAGGCGCGTACTACGCCTAGTTCTGCAGTACTTGCGCAAGAAGCTGTGTAGTGTGGCGGCGTGCGTGCTTATACTACTTCGGTGCCTCTCTCCTCGCATCTCTACAATACCGCGACGGAGCACGTCCGGTTTTCACCGACCAGGCAGACTGTTTTCTTGCACCAAGCGCGAAGCGCCGCGAGGTGTTCGGCGAGTCGCACAAAACGAAGGGTGAGCTACGAGTACATCCTTCTAAGAACCGCTTGTGAGGCGGACTTTCTTGAATTTACATAGATGACAGCGTCGAATTAATCGATTTTTTTCCGGGGTGGCCACTTCCAGGGACAGCAATGAATGGGTGTACGGGGGGGGGGGGGCGTACTCATTTGTTGCTTGCCTTAGTCATTTGACCATTGACCACGCATCCCTTTCGAGACGGAGCACCGTTCCTACTCCTAATAGAGACACCTCCAACATTGGGCGCTCATTACGTTGTTTCATATATTACATGAGAAACTTTTGCTAATCTTATCCCCTTCCTGCTTCGCCGCCTGTGGCCACCATCTACCTCTCCTAAGTAGCGATCGTTTTCTTCGCTATATTAGTGACCAAACTGCTCCATGTCACATCTCGTCTATTTTCCTCATCTCCTCTCTAAGCACATCCGCTTCCTCCTTGTACATTTCACATTCTCCCACTATGTGAACTCTACTCTCTATGGCTTTGCCACATGGGCACATCTGTGCCTCTACTTCCTCCTCCTCCCGGCTACTGGTATACCTCCTTCTTCTTTCTGGCAGGTCCAGGTCCCCTACACGAAATCGCAGTTTCAGCTTTTTCGCGAAGTCCATTGGGCCGTGCAGATACCTTTTCATTCCTATTCCTTCTCTCAACCCCCCGTATATCTCTAAGTGTTCTTCCCCTTCCACCTTATTTCTTAGCGCTAGCCTTTCCCTTCTTTCTATCCTTTCTTTTACTTCTGTCTTGTATCCGCTAAATTTCTCTATGGCCAGCATCTCTTTTTGGTTTCCTATATCCTTCCATACTTTCTCGTCGAACGTTTCGTTGGTTGTGGGCGTTCCTAGCTTGCGGTAATGCTCTACAAGTACTTCCCTTTTCCCCTTCGCACTACTAACCATTTTACCGTTCTGTGCTCTTAATGTAGCTATCCCCGTATCTGCCTCTCCTGCTTGTTTGCCTAGTACCCCTTTTATCCCTACCCACATCTGCTACATCCCGCCATCAAAGTCTTCATTCGTTTTATTAACTACGTCTTTCCATACCCCTTTCTTCTTCTTCTCAACCACCTTTTTTGCTTTCTTTCTAGCAATACCATACCCCTGCCATCCTGACGTAATTTTGCTCGATGTGTATCTTGCGTGTGCCCTTTCTCCTTACTCTTATAGCCTATTTTACTTCTTCATCCCACCATTTAACTGCCTCCATTGAATATTATCAACTTTTCCCCATTACTTTTACTTGCTGTGGTCTTGACCAATTTCTCATCCTCCTATTATCCTCGCTCCTGCACTATCTCTCTCATATTGTTCTTTGTCTACCTATGCTTTCCAGCAGATCGGAAAAATGCTCTGCTTTTTAGCCATCTCTTCTTGGAATTCTTGCCGTTTTTCCTTCACTTCAAGTCTTATCTATTCGCCTCTGTAACAATTTCTACCGCGCCTATTTTTGATAACTCTCGTCTGCTGGTTATCTGTCCATATTAGGCAGCTGATCCGTAGTTCCTACGTCCACCGCGCATACATGCACATCACGTTTCCTTACTGCTTCCATTTTCTACCACTATAAAGTCAAGAACGGAGCTTTCTCCCTTTTGTATGCCTGTCTAGTCCATTCTGGCTCTGGCTTTTTGACTCTATCCGTTCAGAGTCTTCATCTCATTGTTTTAAAGGAACTTCAGCATCTCTTCCCCGTTCTTATTATTTTGTTACTTCCCCATACTGTCCAATGTTCTCGTTCGGGTTGCTTGCCTTCCCAATTCCTTGAGTTATAAATCTCCGACTAGTACTACTTCTCCTTGTCTTTTATATTTTTGTACATCTACTGCTATTTCTCCGAACTTCTTCTGTATATCTTTTACCGTACTCTTCGACTCTGGGGGCATACAGATGTTTCCTAAGAAATAATATTTCGCTCCCCTCTCCCCTGGTATCCTTTATCCAGATGCTTTCGTCGAATTTCGTGTCTTTGATCACTTCTATTATGTCACACAGGTATTCTTTGTACTTGGAACCCTACTCCCCCCGCCCCCCTATTCTTTTGTTCTGTTCCTTTTCTCTTTTTCCCTATCCGATGCGTACTCTCCAATTGTGCATCCTATTTCACCCTCCCTCTTATTTCCCACGACTCTTGATTCCCACTATGTCAGTCGCGCTCACTTACTTGATTCGGCTATTTCTATCTCTTGCGCGGTCTTCCGTGGCGAATCCACTACAGTCCATGACCTATTCTCAGCTTCTTCTTCGTTTCATCTGTTCGCTCGACTCTTGTCTTTCGTTTTTTCTCCTTCGTTGCTACTTTGTGTTCTCTTCTTTGAGCTTTCTTACTGTTTCCGCTTTCTGGTTTTGTCTTCTTGCTCTACGCCACTGTGATTTCTCTCCCATTCCCTTTGGGCCAGTTACTGTTTCCTGCCTCCCCTTACCTTCGTTCACCTAGGCTACAATCTTAGATTCGCTATGTCCATTAGCTATACATACCCTCCACCCAGTCTTCTAACCCATGCCGACACTTTTCTGTCTCTAACCTCTGCCACTCCATAGCTCGCTTTCGGTTCTAAGCGTGACCTAAAATGCTCTCCCTCCCTTTCTACTTGTCCTAATGAAAGCAGTATAGTCCTACTTCGTCGCACTTCCTCGTTGAACTCTATYTCGTCATGTCGCTAGGAACTCCGAATGCCAGCACTACTAGTACTTTACCCTTCCAGTCTTTCTTACTCCACCTCACCCTGCCTCACCGTTTTCTCTCGAATCTCTTCCGAGACTATCTCCAGCTTGTTTTCGTTCAGATATTGGTAGGGGAAATGTTCAAGTTACTGGGACTTCCCAATCCTAGTACTCGTTGAGGGTCTGGTGTCTTTCAGTTCTTTTGCCGGCGCACCACACTAAATAGTGTCTCTCAACACGGGCTCGTAGCCTGGAGCCAAGTTCAACACCCTTATCACAAGTACCCCACGTTTGTGTCAGGCATCTGCATGGTAACCATCCTGGCTCCACGACCGTATCTTCTATCTTCTTGCCCCGCTGCTTGTACTGGTTACTTTCCTCCAGGGAGGTCATTTTTACCGTGCAAAGGTTCAAGGACGGCTTGCATAACACAAAGTCTTTATCACACATCGGGATGCCCCGTACGTCGCTTTCCTCCATCGTATGTACGTTTACCATGGGTAGCTACCCCACTAATGCCGCCCGAGTAGACCTTCGCTGCCGAAAGCTTGGCCAACGATCCCCCTACACTTTGTACCGCCTTCTATCCTTCAAGATGTCAAGATATCTACGTACCGCTTGGTGCTCCGTCTCTTTGGTCGGTGGTCGGTCAATGGCAAGGCGTTTGTTTCATGAGTTAGTAGGCCTGACTTATGACATGCATCATCCATCCCTCCCCTTCATTTGGCGCATGTATGTGCACCAAGTTTCAGGGGTTTAGGACGGTTGCGGACCAGACTTCCACCGCCCAATGGAAATCGGTAAATTTTTCGGGTATCTCACCACGAGACCCCAACCTTCATGTAATTGAACATATCGGGGTGACCTTGCTGTATCTATGTGTGTGCTATGTAAGGTGGTCCCTCCTATCCATGCTAAGTTTGTTTTGTCTATGTTTCAACGTTTTGCTGTGTATTACCTGGTACGATATGGGAGAAGATATACACTAAGTGTGTGGTTTGGGTTTTGGTATGTGGGAAAAAGAATCTGGTTAGTTTAGTAATGTTCTTGTCTATGTCCGGTTTGTGTTTTGATATGAGAAAAAAAACACCGGTTAGTTAGTAGTTTCATGTCTATGATCCGGTTTGTGTTTTGATATGGGGGAAAAACAACTGGTTGAGTTGAGTAATTTCTGTCTATGGTCCGGTTTGTGTTTTGATATGGGAAAAAAAACTGGTTAGTTTAGTATTTCATGTCTATATCCGTTTGTGTTTTGATACGAGGAAAAAAACTGGTTAGTTTAGTAATTTCATGCTATGATCCGGTGTTGTGTTTTGATATGAGGAAAAAATAGTAGTATATAGCGGTTTGTTTGTATAGGAAAACTAGCTAGTAGTTTCATGTCTAAAGTCTGGTGGCTTGTTTTACACGCGTTGCACTCCCACCAAGTTGTTAGCGGGGGGGCATAGATATACCTACGTGACGTTCGATCAAGCGGCCCAAAGTCCCACAAAATTGATACACGTCTAAGTTAATCATACAAGAAGCACGTAACAAAAACCTACAGTCGTACGTAGGCAACATGCTGTATTCGGGCGAGTCGACGGGGCAACCGTGTTGCGATCTATGGGGGTGGAAGAGGATGGGGGGGGGGTGTACTCATGTTGTGCACGGCCGTAGTCATATGACCATAGACCCTCGCATCCCTACAATGCCGGGACGGAGCGCGTTGGGTTTTCACCAACCAGGCAGACATTGCTTGCACCAAGCGCGAAACGCCGTGAGGTATTGGGCGAGTCGCATGGAGGGTGAGCTGCATCCTGCTAAGAACCGCCTTTGAGGCGGACTTGCATATGGACGACAGCTTCAATGAGTTAATTTAATTTCTGGTGTGGCCACTTCCGGAGACAGCAATGGGTTTTACTACGTTACTGCCTCGCGGACGCCTTCCCATATTAACACTACGTGATACGACCATTCCCCTTGTGCGGAACAAAGATTCTCCACCCCGCACAAATGATCTACTCGACCGCCAGCTTTGGTGACCGCCAAAAAAAAATAACAAAAAAAAACGGCACCCTGGTTGTCTAGCTCACGCAGCGAGTGGCGTGTTTTACAGCGTCGTTCCAACCGACGCCAACCCAACCTATAAATATATCATATCATTTATATGACGGGGGGTCAATGAGGGGGGGGGGGGGGCGTACTCATTTGTTGCTTGCCTTAGTCATTTGACCATTGACCACGCATCCCTTTCGAGACGGAGCACGGTGAACTTCATTTTCATGGGGGGGGGTAGAGCGTGGGGGGCAGAAGGAAAGGGCGTGTGACCACGACTTGTCCGGAGGAACGCCATTGAGGGACGCAGGGGCAAAATAAAACACGCACGTGGTTTTTTGATGCGGAGCTCGAAAAGTGAACAGAAGTAATAATACTAAAACCAAAAGAAAATATAATATTAGATAAACATAACATGCTGTACTTGGTGATGTATTATGTCGCCCTGATAACGTGCTTGTGAGAGCTGTGAGTTAACGTGCGACATTCCACGCAACCTCCCCCCCCCCCCCCCCTCCCCAATTCCAGCAAGAAATAATCATTACACAACAAACTTGGCTCGAAAGCCCGCCCCCAACGCAACGCCAGTAAAGGAAAAGAGCAAATATATCATAAATTTGGTACAAAGGACCCCTCCGCGGTGCTGGCAAGAAATAACTCAAGCGAGTGTTTCGTAGGGTATAATACACTCTGGTATTTCCCCGGTCATTGCCAATATAACCAGGTTTGGCACCCGGGTTTGACCAATACAACCGAGTTTTGGTACCCGGGATAGACCAATATCACCAGGTTTAGTACCCGGCTTTGACCAAAGTCATCAGGTTTGTTACCCGGGTTTGACCAATATAACCAGGTTTTGACAAATATCACCAGGCTTGGTACCCGTGTTTGACCAATACAACCAGGTTTGGTACCCGGGTTTGACCAATACAACCAAGTTTGGTACCCCGGCTTGACCAATACAACCAGGTTTGGTACCCCGGCTTGACCAATACAACCAGGTTTGGTACCCGGTACACCAGGATATGTACCCCCTCGCTTAACACCCTCTTAAACTTGAGTCAGACAAAATTAATTTGGTCGAAAGCCCGCACATTCCGCTCCGCGACCTGCCTGTCGGTCACCCCACCCCCCGCGCCAGAACCCCAGCTATCTCTACCACCATCGCCGTCCCGACCCCCGCGACGGCCGCGACTGCGACTGCTGCGCCGGCGATTCCGCGTCCCTCTACTCGATGCGCCGCCCGAGCCGCCCCTCGCCCCCCTCCCCGAGCGAGCGCCGGTACCGTCGCCAACACCACCACCACCACCACTACCACTACGACGGCTAGTCTTCTCCCTCTTCTCAGTAGCCCTCCGTTCCGACTCCCGAGCCTCCTCGAACCCGGCGCGGGCGACGGCCGAGGTCACGCTGACCCCCGAGAGCTGCAGCAGGGTAGTCCGCTGGGCTTCCGCGAGGGCGGCGAGCAGGGTGCTACCCCGACCGACGCTGCCGGTTCGAGACCGACGGAATTCTTCGACGGGGGGCTTATTCCCACCACCAGCAGTACGAGCAGCTTGTTGAGCTACGTCGCCCGATTTCGGGCCGGTCAATGTTTTTCTGCCCGAAGTTTTATTGCTGCCTGATTTTTCGCTGCCAGCATTTTGGTCGCCTGTGTTCTTCAACCCGCCTGCATTTACTAGTCCGCCCGAAATACCGTTACTGCTGCCCCATTGCTTTCCCCATCCGCCCCCGAGCAGCCCTCCGCCGCCGGCCTCTTTCTTTAGAAGAACCGAAACCTCGCGGTAGTCAAGGCTTGCGTTATCGGTGCCGACGAGCGACGTTTTTCGGAGGAGCTAGAGTAGGGCGAGCGGGGTGGCGTGGTGGCGGTGGCAAGGCGGGGGAGGGGG
>MEHQ01001005.1:75323-124982 GCA_008828725.1 Saccharina japonica | reverse complement strand
CCCCCCCCCCCCCTCCGCTGCGTGCGACCCCCCTCCCCCTGCTACCGTGTCGATACCTGCGGTCAGAGACATACTGTTTGCTCGTGAAACGGAACACTGCTGCTGCTGCTGCTGCTGCTGCTGTTCTTTCTACCCCACCCCAGCGAGACCCAACACACGTAGATAGGGTGAGGCTCTCCGTGCGGATTCTTCCTACGTACGGTATGCTATACTGCTACGACAGCAGTACATCATCAGTAGTTACTGAGTAGTACAGCAGTGAGTGCCCGGGTACGCTAAGATAATGACACAGGAGCCGAATCGGCTGGGCCCGCCTACGTATACGAAAGCTATATATTCCCACACTGACTGATTGTGTGCATAATAAGAAGAATGAAGGCTATGAACGTCCCTTCGGTAGAAGCAAAAAGGGTATACTTGAGAGTCTTCGGAAAAAACTCTTTATCATCTCGGAGCTCCTGTTTAGTGCCTACACTCTGCTGTGACCGGGTAGGAGGCTACGGACGGTCGAACTAGAGGTAGGTTCACCTACTATAATAGTGCTCGGCGTTCTCGGCGAACATCTGAGTTAAAATATTATCAACAGCCTGAGAAACCCCCTTTCAAATTTGTCCAAGGGTACCAGAGGTACTCTACTGTATGGATGGGGAGTCGTTTTTGAGTAAGAGGCACTTTTCGTGATGAAAAAGGCGTCGGATCGACCTGGCGCCTGACACAAAAATATTACCCATGACCTACGCTCTCTGAAACTGCCTTCAGGGAGAGTAGGTCCGAGCATTAGAACTAATTTAATGGAGAAAGGTTGTTTTCGGTAGGGAGTCTTGAAAGGGCAAAACTTTACCAGAAATAGCATTGCAACTGAAGAGAAAAAAAACGGGTTTGCTACGCACTGCAATACTCTTTTTGTTTTTTTTTGCCCGAAGGGATCCCTGAAGAGAGGTACGAGTAACTGGTACGAGTCGTAGGTGTTTTCGGCCTTCACCACACCTACCTCTATAAGTCGTGGTACCCACTGTCACCAAAACATTACTATAATAGGAGAAAATCGCTCGCGGCATGGGTGTCACAGCAGTCGATGTCTTTTCCCCTATTGTCAACATTATCCAACGCTACGAAGAGTCTCCCAGGCGTGGATGAGAGAGGGAAACCGCTTGACAACAAGTGTTGGAGACCTTAAAGCTTTTTGCTTTGACGAGTAAGACCCCCCCCTTCCAACACCTCAAGGCGCTTCGCGCTTTGTGCAAGCAATGTCCGCTAGGCCGGTGTAAACCCGACGTGCTCCGTCTCGACATTGTACGCAGGGCTGGATAATATATATTACCCGGTACCTGGTACCTGGTACATTTTATTATTGTTACGTCTCTCATGACCAACTTTAACCTAGATACTACGTATCGTACGAAAAAAGGCAGCACTGTAATCGTGCTATACAAAGCAGGGCAGGCATACGTAGAAAATTCCAGTAGTAGGCTCCAGCTATCGCATTGTACTATATCGTACTTTTATTCTAGTCTATGGACAGAATAAAGGAACAAAAAGCATCGTGGGAACTATAGGCAGGGTAGTCATTCATACGAAGTACGAGTAGAAGTAGGTTCCAACGGATATCATCATATCGAACGTTTCGATATAATATTTTTATTATTATCTTTGCCATCCGACAATGTGCAGCATGATCTTCAGCGTTGATCACTCATAAAACTCCCAAAAGCAGAAGACCACGGAAACCAAGGAAACCTATGCGTACAGTCTAACACCATACCTATCGAATTTTTCGATATATCGAAATACCTATCGAATTTTCGATATATCGAAATACCTATCGAATTTTTCGATATATCGAAATACCTATCGAAATTTTCGATATATCGAAATACCTATCGAAAGTTTCGATATATCGAAATACCTATCGAATTTTTCGATACATCGAAATACATATCAACATTTTCGATATATTGATATACCTATCGAATTTTTCGATTTATCGATATACCTATCGAAAGTTTCGATATATCGAAATACCGTATCGAAAGTTTCGATGTATCGAAATACCTATCGGAATTTTCGATATATCGAAATACCTATACAAATTTCGATACATGAAAAAACACGCCGTGCTATAATACCAGATAGGGTGTGGACTTTCGTACTACTATTAATACTACTACTTGTAGTTTACGATCACTGCTGTATTTAGGATTCAACTATCGTACACAGAGAGCAAAAACTCAGAGGGCAAAACATCGCACGCAGTAAACCAACTCGATATATATGTCTACCTTTCAACCAACCAATGATCATAACAGCCTGTCTGTCGTGGGCTCGCGACATGTCGTGCACTGTGATGCACAGAGGCAGTCCAGTTCGTACGCGGCAGCAGTCAAGAATCTCCTACTTTGGCTAAGACTCGCGGCTTGCTGCTGTGATGTCAGCGTTGAGCATAGGCTTTCAGGTAGTCCATGGGATTTAAGAGTGGCGTTCATCGCTGAGAGCACAAAACGCTTGGCTGTAAGTTCTTAAAACTCGAAAACAAAAAAAATCAGCCTGAAAGTATTAACTCTTTCAATTTTTTAACACATGCCGCGTGCTGTACGCCCGACCATATTCATCCACCTCAGGGTCTAAAAACCAACCAACCAAGCCGCCGATCGGATCCGCCTGTATCTGTAGGTTCTCCCCCCCCCCGTCCCCCCAGCGAAACGCCAAAACAATGTTATAAAACACCAGTCTTCTTGTCGAAAATTAAAAAAAAGGACCTTTTCTAATTTCGTATCGTAAAACGTCCCAACATCCCTCATATTTACCATCAGACTGGTATATATACTGAAGCATCATATATAGTAGACGCTTTTTTGTGGGGGGGGGGCGCGTCAAGGCCTCATGCGGCCTTAACCCTTTTTGAATCGCAAAAAAAACATAGACACTATTTTAAAGTAGGTTGCCGAGCCAAAAAAAGGTGAGTGCAGTTCTGAGCAGCTTAAACACTTACTTTTAGTGTACCGTATGTATGACACGCAAGATAGAGATACCACACACCCTGGGACGAATTTCCCACGGCTGTTCACGGGTCAGATCAAACTTCACGGGCCGGGTTGGATCGGGTCGGGTCAGGGTGACCTGGCCCGACCCGTGAGATTCTGAAACCCCCCTGACTCGACTCGACCCGACCCTCTCGACCCTCTCGACCCTCTCGACCCGACCCGATCGGACCCGACCGGACCCGACCCAACCGGACCCGACCGGACCCGGTCCGATCCGATCCGACCCGGCTCGACCCGACCCGATCCAACCCGACCCGCGGGTCGGGTCGTAGCCCGTGAAGAGCCCTGGGATTCCCGAGCCGATTTGTTATTTTTTCAACGAAACAAGGGGGGAAACACAAAGAAAACGGCGTATTTTTGGGCGGAGAGGTTGGTGAGACCTTTCCATATATATTAGACGCAATCGCTAGGCGTGCGTGCACTCTCCCTGCTGTAGCAGAGAAAAAAAAGAAGACGGGAAAACCGAAAGGGGGTGTGTCATTTTTATCACCCGGTGTGATACGGTTACGTAGGCGGTCCGTCAAAAGGGGGTCAACACACGCGCGGTCTCCTTGCTCCTTTAGGATAGCAAAATTGCAAGCACACTGTCTACGCCGTGTATCAAATATATATATATATATGGTATCATACCTCGTAATGCGCTGCTTTAAACGCGAGCGATATATCATACTTGGTATGCATGTAAACTACACCTCCCCCCCCAAAAAAAACGAAAACGAAAATGAAAACGATTACGAAAAAAAGGCCGCGAAAAAATAGGTCTTTTTGTGCGGCAAACAAAATTTATATCACCAGAGTATACAATAAAACACAAAAGTATAAAAAAACCCAACATGAATGAAGTGAGCGCGTAATTGACACCATAAGAAACATACGCACGGTAACAGGCGGATGGCCGAGGTGCTTCTACCCAAAGGCAAAAATCGAAACAAAAAAAACGCTTGCCAGCGTTCCTTCCCTTCCCCCTCCCCCCTTTATTTCAGTCACCCCCGCCCCCCCACCCCCCCCCAACGTATGCACACCGTCTACGCCGTACCTTTGGCCGTAAATGACATTGAGGTTCGAAATAAATGCACCATTCTCTTATGAACCAATGAATTATGCAGAGTGATAAAAACTCACTATTGTACCTAACGCACAGAGCGGCAAGCCCACCATAACACCATAGACTACGGCCATGCATACCAATGAGTACACCCCCCCCCCCCCCCCCCCCCACACACACAGCCGCCCGCAAGCGGCAGCAGTACTGCCGGGTGTGTTGAGTACGAGTAGGGTATACATATACTCTTGGGGGTACCCGGGTACCAACCTGGTGATGTTGGTCATACCCGATACCCGGATAGGTCCAAGAGTATATATTTCGTACCGTACTAAGCACATCCTTGCAGCACGTGTACGTACGTAGCCGCCCTTTTCTAAAGCCCCTTTTGAGAAGCCTAGCCTAGTAAGAGTCTCCCCCCTGGTCGGTGAAAACCCGACGTCTCCGTCTCGGCATTGTAGGGATGATAGGGTCTATGGTCACACGACTACGGCCGTGCATGGCATGTGGCTAATGAGTATACCCCTCCCCTACCACCTCCCACCGCCGGCCACAGTAGCAGCACGTCCAAGGGCGTGTTGAATAGGGTACGTACTCTTGGGGTACCCGGGTATGAAACCTGGGTATGTTGGTAATACCCGGGTAATACCCGGGTACATCCATCATACCCGGGTTGATCCCCAGGTACATCCATCATACCCGGGTAGATACCCGGTTACATCCATCATACCTGGGTAGATACCCGCGTACATAAATCATACCCGGGTAGATACTCGGGTGCATCAATCGCACCCGGGTAGATAATCGGGTGAATCCATCATACCCGGGTTGATGCCCGGGTACATCCATGATACCCGGGTAGGTACCCGCCTACATCAATATTAACCGGGTAGATACGTGGGTACATCAATCATACCCGCGTACATCAATCATACCCGGGTAGATACCCGGGTTCATCCAGAGTATGTATCCTACAAAACACATCCTTGCGGTACTCGTTCGCACGTAGCCGCTCTGTTCTAAAGCCCCCCCCTGTAAAGCCTACTGTAGCATTGGAAAGCAAGCATCGAAAAGACAGAGTTGTAGATACAACGTTGTCAGGACAGCTGTGTAAACCCAGTTGCATCAAACCAGCTTTGCAACGATACGCTTTTGTAAACTTAGCTTCATCCATACAGCTTCATGGAAGAGAGCCTTGCAGGGCCAGTTTTATCAAGACAGCCTCATGCAGGCAGCTCCATAAAAAGCCAGATTCATAAAGGCCAGACTTGTAAGAGTAAGCTACCTATCGACAGCTCTATCAAGCTAGCTTTATACCGAAATATCGAAATATCTATAAAATCAGCGTTGTAAAGCCGATTTCGTAACGCCAGCTCTGAAGCGCCTGCTTTGTAACGCCAGCATCGAAACGCCTGCTGTTGTATCGCCAGCTTCGTAACGCCAGCTCTGAAACGCCTGATTTGTAACGCCAGCATCGTAACGCCTGCTTTACAACGCCAATTTAGTAACGTCAGCTTTGTCTGGGTCGCTATCATATCCCAAACCTCCCTTGGAAGAAGCGGCGCAATTCCTACCGCTTTATGAGCGCACGCATATACGTAAGAATATGAGAGTACCCAACTACTTACGCCGCATGTAACGCACAGGACGGAGGGGCGACGAGTTTACCTCGCGCTCTAGTTGAGCAAAACACATTTACATCCTCCCTCCTCCAATACCCATCCTTTTACTCTCCTCCACCGGACCACCCCCTCTACCACTTCATCCTCCTTCCTTCTTGCCGCCCATGTTACACTCTCCGAAGAACCGAGGGTGGTGGTCATAGCTTCCCCTATGCCGACGAGCCAAAACAACTACAGTAATAAGAGTGGTCCCTCTATAGTGCGGTCCTCATATGCCGGTATGCGCCAGCCAACAATACCGGCATCATAGCGGCAACCGGCACTAATTACTCCGCGTACTGTGATACCACACAGGTTAATCCCATCTGTGTGTCAAGCGATTCCACCGGCACTAAAGCGGGCAACCGGCGCTACTCAACAGGCACTATAAAGGGACCACTACTGCTGTACCTCCTTCCTCCCACCCATCTTGCATCCTTGGCAGCACCCCTCTAGAAGGCCACAACGATGACGACAGTACTGGTATTTTCCCCGCTGCGAACGACATCTCACCATAGTCAACCAGTTTTTCATCCGTTCTTGCTTCCTGCCCTGCCAGCACTGCTACAACCCCCGGAAAATGAACGCAATTAATGGAGACGGTGAGGCTGCCCTTGCTGAGCACACCCAACACCCCTTCCTGCCATCCATCCATCCATCCATTCGTCCTGACCTCTAACCATCCACCCGTCCTTCCTTGCCAGCAACGCCCGCAGCAGAACGAGACGGCGATGGTAGACAGGGATGCTGCCCGTGCCGAGCTCGACAACATACTCCCTTCTTCCCTGCCTCCCCCACCAGCGACACCCCCCGCCGCCGAAAGCGGCGTTGTTCTTGCTGAGCACGGAACAGCACAACAGAATCCTTCCTCCCCTCAACCACCATCTATCCTTGCCAGCAGAAAAGCACGGTGGCGGTGGTGCCGGCAATGCTGTCTTGCTGAGCACAACAACATCATCCCATCCATCAATCCACCCCCCCCCTCCCCGAGCCAGCATCGCTTCGTTCTCAGAACAACGCGGCGACGGTGGTGGTGGTGGTGGCGGTGGTGGCGTTGCCTTGCTAATCACCTTCTTTCCATCCTTCCTCCCTCCCTCCCTCCCGCCCTCCCGTCTAGTCAGCACTGCCCGCAGAAAAAGAGCCCGTGACGATGGGAGTACGGCCTTGCTGACCACAACAAGCATACTTCCAGCCTTCCTGCACCGCCAGCGTCACTCCGCTCTTAGAGAAGCGCAACGACGGACGATGCTGGTGTTGTCCTTTGATGAGCAAAATAACCTACTCCAGTCTATCCTCCTGCCCCCCTCCCCCCCACAGCTAGCACCGCTTTTAGAAGAACACGATGTTGGTAGTTAACGCTGTTTTGCTGACCAAAACCGCGTAATTTTCCACCTTTTTTGCCGTACCCGCTCGTGCCAATCCCTTGCTAGAACAACGCAATGACGGGACGATGATGTTAATCCTTGCTGAGACCAACAACATCCTTCCACCCATCCACTTCCCCCCCCCCGCACCGCTGTCACAAGAGCACCATGACGATGGTTAATGCTGTCTTGCTGACCACAACAGCACACTCCCAGTCTTCCTTCACAGCCAGTGCCACTCAAGGTATAAGAGCAACCCAATGACGACGGTGATGATGATGATGATGATGCTATCCCTGCTGAGCAGAACAACACCCTTCCATCCATCCTAGCCAGCACCATTACAAGAAGATCACGATGACGAAAGACGATGATGACGTTGTATGTACTTGCTGAGCACAAACAACATTCTCGTACTTCCATCCATCCATCCATCCTCCCTCCCCCACCCGCCGCCAACACCGCTCTGTTCTCACAAGCTACATTTTCAGCAGAGCGCGACGGCGAGTACAGAAGCAAACTGTATCACACCCTCCCCACACCCTCTCACAAGTCGGATATATCACGATCTGTTGATCACGATCTGTTGATCACGATCTGTTGATCACAATCTGAAGATCACAATATGTAGATCACGATCTGTTTATCACGATTTGTATATCACGATCTGTATATCACAATCTGTAGATCACAATATGTAGATCATGATCTGTAGATCGTGCTCTGTAGATCACGATTTAGATCATGTGGATCCTCAGCCATCATGACATGTTGTGTAGGGTCTACACAGCACAGATCCAACCCAGAAAGCATGCGCTACATATAGACCATGCAGGTTTGCGCGGCTTGCACCCGACAACATGAGCTAGATCATACACATCAGGAGCACATCGTGATCTAAATCATCTGGATCCTGACCTGCCAATATGAGATGGTATGAAGGATCTACAGAGCACAGATCCAACCCAGGAAAACATGTGATACACAGATCATGCAGGTTCGCACGGCTTCCACCCGGCAGCATGAGCTATAGATCACACAGATCATACAGATCATACAGGTCAGGCGTACATCTGTCCTGGAACATCTAGATCAACCAAGTGGGGATCGGACATCTATCTCTCCGGTGCGTGCACTCCTCGCTTCCTTTTTTTGCCCGTCTCCCTACGTACGGTTCCTAGAAGAACACGATGACGACGGTGATATTGTCCTTACTGAGCACAGCAAAACAGCAAAACAGCACACAGCACAGCACAGCACAGCACAGCACAGCACAGCACAGCACAGCACAGCACAGCACAGCACAGCAAAGTAAGCAGTCAGTCAGTAACGGATTAATCGGATTCGACACGATATCGAGAAACAAAAAATCGATCGATACGAGTTCGATATTCGATACACCATACGATATATCATATATATACCAATATAATGAACGAAAAATCAAATCCATACGATTTCGATATTCGATATGCAGTACAATATCGATAAACGAACAATTACATCAATCCGTTTTTGAAATTCAATTTCCAATACGATGCCGTCAAAACGAAGAATCAAATCGATACGAAATGAATTTCGATACTCGGCACGTTCTGTTCAGCATCAGTACTCGCATAAAAAAGAAGAAGGGGATGGGGATGGGGGGGCAAAACGCGCTCAATATAATACATCGAATTGTTCAATACGATAATATCGAAATGCCCGATATTACATTTAAAAATTTAAAAATTTAAAAAAAATTAAAAAAACAACAGCTGTGAGCTCGAGAATCTCGTCGAAACTCATCTTTGCTAGCTGAGTGTAATACTTCGATCGCGCGTACTTACGGATTTTATATGTCCTCATGTAGGATGAACATCCCGTATGAGGGGGTCACAATCTGAGGCTGTAGAATTCAGGAAGTGTGTGTCTATTTGTGGGGGGAGAAATAATCAAAATACATTAAATAAATTAAAATTAATACATATCGAAGTTCGATACTTCCATGTATCGAAATGTCCGATATACGATATATCGAAGTTCAATACTTCCATGTATCGAAATGTAATGTCCGATATAGCACAGATCCTGTTCATAACATGTCATAACCGCAGGTTTAGGGTCCGGATGGTCTAAATCATGATCGGTCTGATCTGTGCACCGGTTGGTGTCTCTTAAGAGCGGGCTCACCTTCCCCTCGCCAAAGCTTCGTTTAGTAACGCACCCGCGACGAGACCCTCCTCCTGCCAACGAGACAGACAGACAGACAGACAGGCAGACAGGCAGACAGGCAGACAGACAGACAGACAGACAGACAGACAGACAGACAGACAGGCAGGCAGGCAGACAGACAGACAGACAGACAGACAGACAGACAGACAGACAGACAGACAGACAGACAGACAGGCAGACAGACAGACAGACAGACAGACAGACAGACAGACAGACAGACAGACAGTCAGACAGACAGACAGACAAGACATACAGACAGACAGACAGACAGACAGACAGACAGACAGACAGACAGACAGACAGACAGACAGACAGACAGACAGACAAGACATACAGACAGACAAACATGCCAGGTAGATAGATCGATCAGAAAAAAACCCCGCACGCACACGCTGCTTGAAAAGTTGAGTATCGATCACTCAATCGGTCGGGCTCACAGCTGACGCATTTTGTCATAATTTCATGAACAAAAAAAACACACACACACAAACTCGGGACAAAAACAGTATATAGGCAGAAGCGTCATAGGTTTGGCCAGGACCACTCGCCAACACACAGTGCCGCACCAAAACACATACTGCCACAGCAACACACTGACATGCCACCATACCAACACATCCTACTGTGTCGGCTACACATTATACTGTATCGGCAACACATCCTACTGTATCGGCAACACATCCTACTGTGTCGGCAACACATCCTACTGTGTCGGCAACACATCCTACTGTGTCGGCAACACATCCTACTGTGTCGGCAACACATCCTACTGTATCGACAACACATCCTACTGCACCGGCAACACACCCTACTGCGTCGGCAACACATCCTACTGTATCGCCAACACCCACGCCCCCCTCTCTCTCTCTTCCTCTCACCATGCCAGCCATTGCCTGTGTCACGAAGGAAACGGCTTCATCGTCACTGAAGACATCCCACACTCCATCACACGCCACGATCAAGAACGGGCAATCCGACCCCAACCTGCATCAGCGAGATGGAAAAAAAAAACGTACGAGATTAGAGTGTTTGCGATACGACATATACTTTCCTTAAGCTGAAAAAAAAGTGAATTCCTTTCCCTTCATGATTTCGGTGTGTTTGCGATAGAAGTAAACCCAATCCTGCAGGCGACGCCTCCGAAAATACCAAGGGAAGAGGGGTGAGGCAATGCGGCAAACAAAAAAATAACGAAAACAAAAACGTCCGAGATTAACATGAATGTACATGGCGCATGTGGAGTAGGTATGCTGCAGTAGCCTTTACCGCATCACTGAACTATCATCTAGGATAAAGCATGCAAATCGGGGAATATTTTATCACACGTATGCCTTTATTGTGGTCAACCAAGTTTCGAAAAAAAAAAAAAAAAAAACGCCTGATTATTTCGAGACAAAGCTCACAAGGGGTTTGGGGTTGGGGTCAGGGTTATAGTGCCTAGAGCAGAGTTTTTCGGCATTTTTCAAAATATTCTTCTCATAACACCGGAACCACACGCGGGCCACAACCAATTCCCCGATTTCCATACTGTATCCTAGATAATACTTCGGAATTGCGGCTACCTCGTACCCTACATCAGTAGCACGAGGTAACGGACCCCCCGCCTTATCGACATGAAACCCCCCAACCTTCCTACCTCGTCGCCTACATGAACGGTACGGAACTCCCCCCCCCAATGTCTGCCTGGTTGGTGAAAACCCAACGTGCTCCGTCCCGGCATTGTAGGGATGCGAGGGTCTATGGTCATATGACTACGGCCGTGCACAACATGAGTACACCCCCCCCCCCTCATCGACATGAAACCCCTCAATCCTCCCACGTACCTCGTCTCCGAGATGAACGGTACGGAGGTAACGAACTCCTTCATACCCTGGTTCCCGAAGCTACGCGAGACGGCGAGGATACCGAGGACGCGGTTTCTCAACACGAAGCCTCCGGCGGCCTCCACCCTCTCCTGCTCAGGCGCGTCCTCCGCCTTGTGGTCGTAGCTTAACCGTTCCGCCTTACCGCCCCTCGCTAAGACAGCTCGACTATAGCACCGTGAACATACCATCAACCCGGAATACGGGGTACGTTAAGAGGAGGGAAGGGGAGAGGGGAGGGGGGGTGGGGAGTGAGAGGAGGGTTTGGGAAGGTTTGGAGGCGGCGGCGGGGGGGGGGGGGGGGGTGCACTCGATATTCAATCCATGGCCGTAGTTCGTCGACCGTCAAGGGAAGGAGCGGCATTATCGAAACCGATGGGGGGGGCGGGGGGTTCTCCATGTTGTGCACGCCGTCAGTCTATTACCATGAACCTCGCATCCTACAATGCCGGGACGAAGCGCCGTTGGAGTTTTCACCACCAGGCAGACATTGCTTGCCACCAGCGCTCGAAACGCGTGAGCGTATTGGGCGAGTCGCATGGAGGGTGAGCTGCATCCTGCTAAGAACCGCCTCTGAGGCGGACTTGCATATGGACGACAGCTTCAATGAGTTAATTTAATTTCTGGTGGGGACTATGATTGGCCAACGTTTCGTTCGCCGCATGCGGTCGAATAGGTGGTGAGCCCTGACGGCGCCTATATACTCGTACAACCTATGGACTGCAGTACTTAAGTACAGTCCACACGCTACTATGAGTGTTTCAGTGTTGTATCATAGGGGTTAAAAGAGGTGCCCGATAGACATACTACACCTCCATTTTGATTGGTCGACACCTCTCTACCTTGATCCCACCCAGACAATACCAGTAATAGTATACGAAGTACTATACTAAAACAGTATACCGTGGTCCGTGTCCTTTCGGCTCCCATCACATATTTCTCTCCAAAATGTATCCCATTTGCCGCCCTGCTGCCACTTAGTAGGTACAGAAATACAACCAGGGGTTTTAGGGATGGAGGGTTACAGCGGGAAAACGCGTGGGCTGCAGTTAAGAGCGGCAGTCCATAGGCTGTAAATATTCTTCATTTCCGGGGGACCATAATATTTAGGAAACTATTATGGGAAACATTATTTTTGGGCTCCAGGAACTGAATTATTATTATTATTATTAGCCAACTATTATGGGAAACATTATTTTTGGGCTCCAGGAACTGATTTCTAGGCCCAATATACCCGTTTTACTCCGTTGGACAGTCAAAAACACCGATACACTCCTAAAGATCCACCCCGTAGTTTTTCGAGGGCTTTCTGGAGCAGTTCTCCGTTTTTCTAGGGTCTCGTTTTGATTTTTGGCGCAACTAATCACATCTAATCAGTTTCCAGAAATAAGGCTTGTTGGTCAGAACTGGGGCCAAAAATAATGGATCTTTGAGGATTTTTGGCTAAAAATCATCATGTCCTCAGAACTGGCAACTCGGACGAACAGTCAAACTACGACCCTGGAGAAACGAAAAAGTACGCCAGAAAGCTCTACGAAAACTACGGGGAGCATCCTGACGAGTCTATCGGTGTTTTTGGCCGTGCCGCCGAGTAAATTGCGTATTTTTGGCTAAAAACTCAGTTCTGAGGGCCCAAAAATAATTTTCCCATAATAGTTGGTCTTAGGATCTACGGCACACACATACAAACCTACCAGGTTCGTATTACATGTATTTTCCTTTTTTTACATATCAATAGTTGGTGCCTATGTACTCGTATGGCCCCCCGTGAATAGTGGTCTCGTGAACCCTACTGATCGCAGCACGCGTCGTGCAGCGCGAAAAAAAAAAAGTCGCATCGAGGGCTCGCTCACCTGTCGCCGATGTTGGCGGTGTGCAGGGTGACCTGCCCATGCTCTGCCTGGGAGACGCCGCCGGTGTAACCCACGATTGCCCAAACAAACAAAAAAATCACGAAAAGACAAGGGAGCGTGCGCGTGAAGTAGGGGCCGGCGGCAGGTGGGGGGGGTGTCACATTAACTCATCGCCAAAAATCTACTCGGTGGTCTGTCACACAAGACAGGCTCCATTAACTCTTCGGGAGTACGAAGAATAATAAGAATAACCCCATGGAAAAAATAAAATACTACGTATTTAGTACTCGTAGTACGAGGAATACAAAAAACAAAACTGTGAGTATGATAAGACACACATCATGCGTACTAACTGAAAGCACGTCGTATAGATTTCACGCCAGAAAAAAAAAGTGAAATCAGCGTACGTACGTATTCACCAGATGTTTACAGTTACGGTAGTGTACGGGTTGCAATCGAAGCCGAGGGAACTCCGCTGTCTTCAGTCGTATGTCGTACGCCTATGTATATACTTGGTACGTTTCTTCGAACGTACCTAGTCGTCTATTTACGGCGGAGTTTGTTTCTGTACAATATTTACTTCGGAGTCGTGTACGGAAGGGTAAATAATTATATGTTTTGGTTGGAAAATAAATCAGTCTAGCAAAAGGGGAAAACACTATACTTGTAGATGTATGCGATATACAGAAGTTCGATATTTTCTATTTCCGATATTCCGATATATCGTTTTTTTCGATACGATATCCACCCCTCTACGTACCCACCTTAAGCAGGCATGTAACCGCGGTAGCCCCCGAGGTAAGGACGGAAGCATCCGTGCCCTCCACGTCCGAGATGATATACGATCTGCACACAACCCAAAAACGGAAGAATACCGAGAGGGTGGGAATGGGTGGCCAATCTTAGGCCCCTTTAACCCCTTAAGAACTGGTCCCACGTATTTGGGGACAACCCACTTGGAATTAGTGTGGGATATTTTTTTCAGTTCTGGATGGGTTAAGACCGCACTCGCGGTTTTTGGGGGGAACAATGTACCTGGAAATAGAGTCGGATACGTGTTTAATGCACAGTAGTGCAGAATTAACAGCGAACGGGTTAATAGCGCTCGTTTAGGCTTAGGCTTGCCACGGGAGTGCTCTTAAACAGTGTGCCCGGTACAGCAGTAAGCAGTGGGGGCCTATCGAAGGCGGTAATATATAGTGCACCGAGATTTTGACATGCCCACCAGTGAAACGGTCAAGAGCGCTTGTTTAGGCTTAAGCTTTGCCACGGAGTGCTCTTAAACAGGGGCACCCGGTACAGTAAGCAGTGGGGGCCTATCGAAGGCGGTAATGTATAGTGCACCGAGATTTTTGACACACAGAGCAGTCGTAGTGCAGTAGTGAAACGGTTAAAAACGCTTGTTTAGGCTTAGGCTTGCCTAAGAGTGCTCTTAAACAGGGGTACCCGGTACAGTAAGTAGCGGGGGCCTATCGAAGGCGGGTATTCTATAGCGCACCGAGATTTTGACATGCACAGTTGTGAAACGGTTAAACGCGCTTGTTTAGGCTTAGGCTCGCCACGGGAGTGCTCTTAAACAGGGGTACCCGGTGCAGCAAGCAGTGGGACTTATCAAAGGCGGGTATGCTATCGTGCACCGAGATTTTGACCGCCTTTTATATCCCGTTGGCCGCCTTATTCATTCCATCTCGTGTAGAAGCGCAATTGTCCGGTCATGCATGATGATGGCCGATTTTGGCCGCCTTCTGTCGAGCGGCCGCATCATTCGTGCTTCCCTACACAGGCCCACACAAGCCCCACTATTGCACCCACTGAATAGAAGTACCTCGTGATGCGTTCCTCGATGGAGCTGTGGTCGTCCGCCCTTAGCTCCTCCGAAAGGACCTCCGCAAATCGCGACGAGACGAAATCCACCGTGCCTCGACCTGAACAGCTCGGGTAACACATGGGTACGGGTGCACGGATATGGGTGGGGGGGGGGGGGGGGTGCACACTCCTGTTATCAATTAAGTTAGTTATTTTTTCATCCCATTCATTACCTTCACCTTATTCCTCTCTCTCCCTCCCTCTGTCTTAGTCGTAACTCAGATCCGGGGTCGCCAAGTAGGCTCTTTCTCCTCCCTCCCCCACCACGGCACCTACGTACGTGCCTTGCATTCTTATCGCGAGAAGGTTTCAGCACTTCCTTCCCTCGTCGACTCTCGTCGATGCATGGCTGTAGTCGTATGCCGGTAGAATGGTGAGGGGTGCTGTAAGTAAATATGGAACTATCGCGTGGCATTTGGTGCAAGGTTCGTGTTTAGAGGCGTAAAGTGTGGCATGTGAATTTCAGAAGGTGTGACAAAAGTTCAAGTGGCAAAAGTGCGGCATGCTTGAAAGAGTGGCAAGGCGTGGCATGTTTACACGGTTAAATCAGTGGCATGCTTTCTTACCCATTCAGAACTGCAAAACTTATCCCACACTAATTCCAAGTAGTTTGTTCCCAAATATGGGGGACCAGTTTCTAAGGGGTCAAGTGGGAAGGTCGTGGAATGTTCAAGTGGGAAAATGTGGCATACTTGAGTGGAAAGGTGTGACATGATTCATGTACGTAGCAAGGTGGGTGCGGCACGTTTCAGTGGCAAGGTTTGGCATGTTTAAGTGGAAAGGTGTGTCATGTTTAAGTGGCAAATGTGCTATGTTTTTAAGTCACAAGGCGTGGCATGTTTAAGTGGCAAGGTGTGGCGCGTGTATACTGCTGTATTCCTTATATTCAGGAACAAAGTGGTATTTAGTTTTAAGCCGCGGCGCTACGACCCTCCATGGATTTTATCCCCGCCCCCCCCCCTCCCCCCCCCCCCCCCTCCCCCCCCCCCCCCCTCCCCCCCCCCCCCCCTCCCCCCCCCCCCCCCTCCCCCCCCCCCCCCCTCCCCCCCCCCCCCCCTCCCCCCCCCCCCCCCTCCCCCCCCCCCCCCCTCCCCCCCCCCCCCCCTCCCCCCCCCCCCCCCTCCCCCCCCCCCCCCCTCCCCCCCCCCCCCCCTCCCCCCCCCCCCCCCTCCCCCCCCCCCCCCCTCCCCCCCCCCCCCCCCCCTCCCCCCGCCGCCTGCATAAAACAGTTACACCATAATCGGGAAACACGCGGCGGTACCTGCACTTCCATGACCGTCGTTTACAGCGAAGCGGGACATGAAAGAAACATAGAAAGCCGAGATAGCAACCCAACGAGAATACACAAACAAGCCGTTTAGTACCGAACACAAAAATTGTTACATGAAAAAAAACGTTACAAACTAGTTACAAAACCGTGGTGGAGTATACCTCCATGGCCGATTTACACGGCGAAGCAGAACGTAAAAAAGCAACTGATACAAAGCAAACACACAACCCCAAAACATCAAACAAACAAACCGCTTCGTACATACCAAACACAAACCCTCTACAAAAAAGCGTTACAAAACAGTTACAAAACCGCGGCGGAATACACACCCCCATGGCCGTCGTACACGGCGAAAGAGGACATGAAACAAAAAAAACTACAACCAGCAAACAAACAACTCAAAATCAACAAACACACAAACCGTTTTGTACCGAACACGAAAAAAAAAACTTGAAAAACAAAACAAAACCGTTACAAAACAGTTACATAACGCGGCGGAATTACCTCCATGGCCGTCATACACAGAGAAGAAGGACATGGTTGGGTCTCCGCCAAAGTGCGCGATGGTCTCATGCGCGTCCTCCATGCTACTCCGCCAAGATGGGTTCTGCCGAGGGAAAGAGGGGTGCGGGGAGGGGGTTGGACCAATATTCAGTAAAAAAAACGGTACCAGTCATACAGCAGTACGGGCCCTAAACCAAAAAGGCCGAAAGGTTATTTGTGTGTGGGAAAGATAGATTAATGCACTGAGAATCCTGTACCAGGATAGAGCAGCAGATCATAACAAGAAAAAAACCTATACCGACTAAGGCTGGAGGCTTGTTGGGTGGGGGGGGGGGGCCACTCATGTCATGCATGGTGGTAGTTGTAATTCGTACCTGGTATGACATTAGACCCTCGCACCCGTCCCCTCCCCTCCCCTCCCCTCCCCTTCCCTTCCCTTCCCCCTCCCCTTCAAGCGCGAATCGAAACTGGTCGAGGCCAACAAGCACTTCATAACTGGCTAGGGTAGTAGTCGGGGTTGAGGCTAGGCTTAAGGTTTAGAGTAGAGTTGCACAGATCAAGGATCTATCTGTTCTGAAAGATCTAGATCATGCATCGGGAATTATCTACGCACTACTAACTGTATATGATCTGTTGATGATCTGTCTGGGGTGTAAAAACTAGACTGCGTCGATGGAGCCTGTGGTGCCAACTCGAACGCAGTCTGCACGGGCCAAAACGGGCGATACATATCGATCGCGATAAGTAACGTGCTGGCTGCTCGTTGACGTTGCTCGGATTCGGGTTGCATGCTTTTGTTTTTTTATTTTGCCCTGCAATTTTGATTTAAAACAATTTCACCAAATCCAATCAATCGTCGTCAGTCACTCAATCATCAAATCGAATAAAAAAGCAATAAGGCTGTTTCCTACTTAAGGTTCAGATTTTGGGCTTCAGATTTTGAGCTTCAGATTTCGAGTTTCAGATTTCGACCAGATATCGCTTTTTCAGCGGTGAAGTTCGCAAATCGAAAACAGCAGACTTCCTAGTAATATACGAAACAGTCGGATTCATTTCGCGAGCAGAGATTCGAGCAAATGCCGAGACCAACTGCTGCTGCTGCTGCTGCTGTTGTTGTTGTTGTTGTTGTTGTTGTTGTTGTTGTTGTTGGTGTGGTCTGGCGCAGCGAAGAGACGCGCCGAGTGCGCTGCACTGAACGTAGGACCCAAGCGTCCGAGCCCACGCTGACTGCCTCTGGTCTGGCAGCGAAGAGACGTGCCAAGCGCCCCCGAGTCAACCAACCTTGGTATGTTGTATTTTGACAACAATGAAGCATCCGAGCCCAGCACGCTGACTGACTGACTGACTGTTGCTGCTGTAGCCTACAAGTACTTACCCACGGAGAGGCGCGCGCCGAGTACGCTTTTCTTGGTATCTAGGCCCGAACCCGCGCCACCCGACTGAGGTCTGGCCACGGAGAGACGCGCCGGCTGCGCATCGGGCACGAAGCAACGTCGCTGTGTCACCATCCAACTCACCGATCAAGTCGCTGCTGCTGCTTGCTTGCGTGAAAAACATGTTGAATTTAGAGGGCATGCCATTTTTCGATTTGAAAATCTGATGGCCCAAGTCGTCGAATTTTGGCCGTAAGGCGTCGGAAATTTAGGCCAAAATCTGATGAGTTGGGCCATCAGATTCTCAAATCGAAAAAAATCTGGTCCGACTACGATGCACATTCGGACACTGCACAAACATATGATTTCATTTTGTGGGATCGAAAAATATAAATGTGAAGCTCGAAATCGAGCCGCATAGGAAACAGCCTCATACTTCTTATTACAGTACCCGTTTCGCGCTACGACCGGTCGCCCCGGTAGACTAGTGGTCAGCTTCAAAGACTACTGGCATTGGTACCCTAGTTCGAATCCCACCGTGGCGAGATTTTTACTTTATTTGAAAAAATAAAAAGGAACCAATTGCTGAGAGCGCCTTCGTGGCGTGGGTAGGCAGAATCCCACGCAAGTCGACGAGGGAAGAAAGTGCTGAAATCTTCTCGCGATAAAAATGCAAGGCAAGTACCGTACCATAGTGGGGAGGGGGGAGAAGAGCCTACTTAGTGACTGACCCCGGATCTGAGATACGACTAAAGAGGGAGAGAGAAAAGAAGGGCGAAGATAATAAATGGGATGGGACAACAAACAAAAAAAAAACATGCGATGAATCTGATTCCCCCTCCCGCCACCTACGTATGTACATGAACCTAAGATAACATTCCAAGAAATTTCCACGCGCCTGCTCTCCACGCGGCGGGGTACGTATTCACATATTTTACGCCGGACACATGCACCCCTACCCCAGGTGTACGAGTAGGCGAACCTAGAATACCATTCCCTCCATAACTTCATATATATAATATACGACAAGGCTTTGCTTGAACTTCATATTCTATACATGCGGCAGTACTACACACTATATATATGCCAGGCATACGAGGCTATGATACTACGCAGGCGGAGCGGAGTATTTCACCCTGAGATTGGTCCCAAATGTCCAGTAGGCAGTACGTACGTCGTACATACGTACGCACGTGGCATTGTTCGTTTGCGATCGGTCATCGGTAACATATTCATATACGCATCCTACCAGGTTTATTATGATACATATATCACACCAGGTGTTAGATACCAGGTCATATACTCGCAACGTGATATCAGGTATATATGTACGAAGGAGCAAGAGTGAAAGGCGGGTCATTTATTTTTTCCTTTTCGCTTTTTTTTTTTTCTCTTTCACGCAGCTGGATCGCTCGCAGGGTAGGTCGTGACTATCGTATATCGCATTGCATTGTCTGCTCTGCGTACTGCATTGCAGCTTATTAGTATCTCTGTGTCGTAGTTGTGTGACCACATAATAACTTTGTTTCTCTCTATAATAGGATGAAGAATCGGCACAGACACTGGGTGTGCTGGATGTCGACGGGTAGAAAGGACGGTCTAATGTGAAGAACATGCACACACAATAAACGTGCCTGAACAGTAGTGAACTGACAATACACGAAAGCAACGAAAATAACGGCAAATCAGCTTTTCTTGTTATTACGCACGGATGCCGCGGCAAAAAAAAACGAGGACGAAAAAAGATACCATAGCAGTATGAACGCTGTCACTTAACTTAATAACTTAATAACACATAGGAACTCGCCCAGCAGGATATTCGTAACTATTTAATAGTCGTCAACTTGTGCGCTTGTCGCGGTCGGGTGTTGCTGCGATTTCTCAAGGGGTGCCAACTTTCGGTCACGGGCAAAACCAGAAACTCGCGCTCCCTCGTGATAAACATCCCGGGTTTTCCACTCTACCTTCGATACATTTACTTGGGGCTGTATCGTATTCAGAACTGAAAACGTTATCCCACACTAATTCCAAGCGGGTTGTCCCCAAAAAGGTGGGACCAGTTCTTAAGGGGTCTGGAAAATCGCCTAAAAAAACGTTATGCATATATACGAGTAAACGTTTCTACGTTTCTACCTACAGAGCAGTAGTTACGCTGCATGAGCACGCCGGCCAAAGTGTCAGGTGCTGCTGTGCACGAAGTGTCTATACTGGTATTAATAGTACTGCTGTATTGTATACCTGGTATACCACTGGGTTGCTGAATGCAGGTATAATAAATACTCTGCCGCAATGAGCAAAGTCGTCAAATTTATTTCACGTTCTTAATTTTTCTTGTCCGTACTCGTAAGACTGAAGCAACTACGTACGGCTTGGCTGTGATGTTAACCCATTCAGAACTGAAAAGAACGTCCCACACTAGTTCCAAGTAGTTTGTCTCCAATTTCGTGAGATCAGTTCTTAAGGCGTTACAACGTTTAGAAAAAAAATTCAATGGATTTGTACGAAATTTGGAGGTTTTTCCCTACCACGGATGTGGCGACACCTGTATTGACACGGCACTGTTTCTTGCTACGAGTACGTACCGGCACGGCTGATTTCGTGAATCCCTGCGCTGTACCGCCATGTTTGTGTGATACGACGAGGAATGGAAGTACAAGCGGTCCAGGATTACGAAGGAAATGCAAGTGCAACAACTGCTGTACCGGTGCGAGTACGTACTGCTTGTATATACCCACATCAGTTGACCTACGTACACTTCCATGGGAAATCCTGAAATCCGAAATCAAAGAAATCCTTCCGTGACACAACGAGAAACTGGAAACCGACCATTCAGTAAAGCGGCTAAAGAGGCACACCAGCGCGTGCATTTGCAAACGCGAGCGTATGTATACGTGTTACGGAGAACACGCATCCCTCTATGTCCTGAATATATAAGTATCGTTTTGATGTTAGTAAATGATCCAACATATCCTTAAATTTTGGAACAGACTGGTACCTGGTATACGTACGTACAAGTAGAAGGTTGACAAAAACCAAAGGTTTTTATCCCAAATAAGGTATACCTTGTCAATTTGGTGCCAAAAAACTGTACACTCTAAAACCAAGTACAATCACACGATAGCACACCTGTGATAGACCAGCCTCACATCGTACCCGTCTTTGGCTTAAAATAGTAAGGTACACCTGTATGTCAGCTCCTGTATGATGTGTCTGTTTTTATAGTTTTCAACTGATTTTGGTATGTTTTCTTTAGCCAATCAGAGGCCATACGTACACTGTCTCCTATACGCCCCACACGAAGACATCACCACACTACGTACATACCTTAAGACCCACCACAGCGACATACATATGATACGCGCGTATACAGCACAATGGATACAGACTGCACTTCGTCTGCCACTATCCCCCGCTCAGAAATAATATATTATAGTACAGCAAAGGAGCTTCGTGCCGCCGTGTGCAAGCGGTTCCTCGAGGATGGTCGAGGCTTCAACAAAGCTAGCAACGGGGGGGGGGGGGGGGCGCCACAAGTATTCTTGTCGTGGCGCACGAGGTACCTCCCCATTCAAGGCTACTATAGTCTTCATTCACATCGTGCGACAACTGGTGTAGTAGGTATCTTCCCAGCATTGTACTGGTATAAGGCTACTCGTTCATACGAGGTCTCTTCCCGCTTCCCGCCAATATATGGATATGTGCTGCTGCTTTTCTGAAACGGCACGTACGGAAAGCGAGCAGTTCAATCTCAAATTAATCTCGATGTCTGGTTCGTATACTATCGATATGGGTACCATATACCAAGTAGTAGTAGGAGTGAGTTTGGTTACGAAAGCAATCAAAACATACGACGTACAGAGACTGTATGGATACAGAAAAGGCCATACAATGAACATGAGCAAATTTTTGGAGTACGCACGTCCGAGCCGTCGTATGATACTCGTACCAGGTATAAGAACTACTGAAACTATAAACTCATAAACTCGCTTGTTAGGCTGGTCGGTGTTACATGCACGGTTACTTGCCTGGTGGCTACTTTTTTTCTCCGTTTGCGTTATTTCAAGAGGTTTTTCACGTTCTTCGCTCTTGCCCGGTGCCTACGTACGAGTATCATAGTAGCTGGTACGAGGAACGAACGCCTGCCGTGCTCCCCCCTTTCAGCTTGCGACACCTGCCCCGGGGTTTCAAGTCAACCCCAAACGCGAAGAGGAGCCTTGACACATACTTCTTCTGTTCAGGCGCGAATACAAAAATATGCTTAGGATTACTCACACTCGAAGCCAAAAACTCCTCAAAAACACCGCTTGTGGCACTTGTGGCGTACCTGGTACATTTTTTTCTTGGTTTCAGTAATGTACCTGGTTTTGGCTCAAAGTGACAAAGGTATACCTGATTTTGGCTTTTGCCCATGGGCATGAATATCATACCTCACCTGTGGCACACAGCAGCAGTTTTAGTTTCAGTTTTGGTCGCTATGTAATCTGGGTCCCGAAAGGCTTAACTATTCGCCATACACTACAAGTAAGTGCTGTTGTTGAACCATGCTGTACTGCTATACCAGTAGTCCGCGACATCAATTTAAGTACGTACTACCTGGTACTCACCGCAAGTTGGTACAAGGGGCTGCTGCAGTCTTGTACTGCAACAAGGTTCAGGTTTAATGCACCAGAAATGGCACCACAAGGAAAACGCGGAAGGAAGCAGACAGACCAAAAGGAGGCACGCGGGTCGATGGATTCCGCGCCTCCATACCCCACAACGATTAGAACTGGTATCTCTCTCTACGAGGCGTAGGATGAAGAATCGGCACAGACACGGGGTGTGCTTGATGTCGACGGGTACATATGATAGAAAGGACGGTTTGATGTGAAGAACACACAATCACAACGATTTAAACGATTTCTGTGTTTCATCTTGGGTACCATGTGCGTACTTGTATACCTGGTACACACTTTGTACTGCTGCTGTACCGGTCAGGCCAGCGGGACATTTTCCTGCCTGGCCATGGATCATGATTATCCGAATATCGAGGCAGTGATGCATGCATGCACACGTACGTACAGCAGGAAGCAGTACGTAGATGAAAGCAAATCAGAAGGGTCTCGGGGTTGGGTCTGTTTCGCATACATTGTATAGGTAAAAAAACAACCACAGAGCACCACAGCAGCAGCATTATTACAGCAGTGCTCGTGCATACCATACGTACACACCCTGTGCGAGTACGTAGTAGGAGGTTGTTTTACGTAGAGCAAGAGGAACGTCAACGAAAAAATGGCATTGCCCGTTGATCGTTTATTCGCCAAACAATGAATGCCGCCCGCACGCGATGCTTGACAGCTGTTGCGACCGGGAAAGTCTTGTAGAGCAGTACGATGGGAGAGGCAGAGCTTTGAGCACCCACGAAAGTAACGATGTACATGTAAAACATGGTCCACGAAACACCCCGCCTGAACAAAAGTACTCGTACGTACGCAGCAACCAGTGGTGGCCGACGAAACCCACCCACTCTCTCAAATGCTCACCATCTCCTCCGCACAGCTGACGCATCTGAATGTAGCCGTAGGCCCAATGCCACCAGCAGTTGCCTCGCAGAAGGTGCCGTTGCCCGAAGGCATCGGCTCTGCTGTTGCCGAACTGGTCCCTCCAGCAGCCAGGCTTTGGGGATTGACATCGGCTTCTCTATCCGCTAGCTCATTTTTGAACGCCATGGGAGCCTAGTGAGGTACGTCTACTGTCTGCTGTGTCTCAGTTTAAGCGTTACCAAGCTTGCCCAGCAAAGTGTCCCACGGTTTATGTTTTTGGGTTTCGTTTGGGTTTTAGTGAATTGGGGAGTTCCACAAAGTTGGCCTCGCTCCCGAACAAAAACAAACGGAAAAGCGGGGACAAAACCATTTTTGAAAATTTGTCAAAAAAATTGCCGTTTTGTTTGCAGCGGCAAGGGCCGCATTTTATTGCACTCTACTCGTACCCCCTCTTCTCTCTCCCGGCTCCTTGCTCTGCGCCCTGTCTACCATTACACCCAGAGGCACTCTGCGCACTCCTCGTCCTACTTAGGTGAGCCGTGCCTTGCCTCAATGTTGCTTCAGATGCACGCGAGCACAGCAAGCATCGTGGGGATCGAGTTGCAATCTGCACGTATCATGTCGCTTTTTTCTTGCTGCAGGTCCCGTCAGCCCAGAGAGCAAGATGCTTATTTGCCACATCCTGCACGGGCTATGTAAACAGCATCGCGCCTGAAATACAGAGCCTGCGCTCCTCTGGCCGCGTGTGGTCGTGCCTCGTACGTACGAAAACTAACTCCGCGCCATGGGTGATGTTTGGCGCAAGTAAGTGTGTCTTCGAGAGAGAGACAACCACACCTTCATCTCTGATCAACAAAAATACATGAAAAATGCGCCTGAGAGGCTCCGAATGCCATATTTATACGTGTCAACGTACGGGGGGTGAAACGATGCGGGAGAACCTGTCTCATTGTTCTTCAGCGCAAACTGGCAGGCACACCATCTCCGCACCCGATGCGTCCTGCTTCGCAATCCTACCTGATGCCCGCTGTATCGCAGTGATGCAACGAGAAACAGTGTTCGGCGAGGCAGTCGTCACGTCTCTCAGCTGTGGAATCTCCACGTGGCTTTCGCTTCTCAGAATCCGACCAGACTCAGTGGAATTTCGAATTCGCTCATTGCTCTGGTCTTTATGGCGCACGCGGGGGGGTCTGGGCCCTGAACACGGCAACGAACCCCACACAGCATTCATGATACGGACCTCGTACGTGTTGCAAATTGCCGATGCGATCGTAGAGCCAAATAGAGAGGGGTGGGGTGGGGGGGGCAAGAGGGTGTCTGGTCGCAAAATGTCACAGAGCAATAATACTAGGATCTTTTGACCGAAGACTTCGAGGGTTCAAGCGCTCTGCTTGCAAATTCCATACATCAGTACGTACCTCTTTTGACACCATCTCGGGCGCCATTTTGTACACATCCGACACAGCAGATCTTCATTGCGTCACCTAAACCTTTCGGAGGAGATAGATAGATCCTTGATGTATACGATACGCGCGACTTACTGTAGATCAGGTTTTCTGGGTGGGATCTGTAGGGCACAGCTCTCTCCTTGCGCACATACATGTTCGCCGGGTGGAATCTGTGTGGTACGGCCTTTCTTGCACAACAAATATCTCGTAACGATCTAGAATACCTACTGCTTGCTGCTGCTGCTGCTGCTGCTGCTGCTGCTGCAGATCGTGGTCTATCCGACGAGTGCATTGTTGTGACAGGACAGTAACTCGTTGAGCACACACGGACCGCGCAACTGCTAACCTGTAGCGGGTCGTGTTCTCCTTGCCTGCAAAGTACAAAACCAAAGCTGCCTTTGGTGCCTGGTGCATATTTTCTCACAGAAACCGAAAAAGAGCTTCGACACGCATCATTCCAAAACAGCAACAACGTGAATGCCAATCCTCACACCCTCTCGCCCTGGCATGTGCGTGTGGTTGTTCTTGTTGCGTGTCTTCGTCCAGTACCTCCCGGCTACACGCTTCACATACAGCAGCAGTACCAGGCATGGCTGAAGCGCAGATGCAACGAGGGGAGGAAGCACAGAATGATGAGCAGGAATACCAAGAAGTCGACAGCTTCCAGGCAAGAAGGAATGCGAAGAAAAGCGAGCATATCTATGAGGTCCCAGTCGCAAGCTTACACTACACTTCACTAACGAGTTATTCGGCCGATCCATGAGGATGACGATGGTGAGGGTGATGATGGTAATGATGATGACGATGGCGGTGATGGTTGCGATGACGGTGGTAACGGCTACGACGATCCCATCCGTGCCGATCCGATCCGATTTAATCCGATCCAACCTGAGGTCCGATCTGATCCGATCCGATCTGATCTGATCCGATCCGATCCGATCCGATCCAACCTGAGATTCGATCCGACCCGATCGTATCCGATCCGATTCAACCCGAGATCCAATCCGATCCGATCCGATCCGATCCGATCCGATCCGATCCGATCCGATCCGACCCGATCCAACCCGATATCCGTTTCGATTCGACTCGATCCGATCCGACCCGATCCGATCCGTTCCAACCCGGGATCCGATCCGATCGGATCCGTCTTCCCTCTTCCCGTCGTCCTTCACCACTTTGAGCGCATGTGTTAAGGCGATTTGCAGTAGTTTCCATTTTCATGGGCTTGCATGTCAGTCCTCATGGAACTGCATGAGACTGACATGGGCTCCCATGGCACTGGCACTTCCATGTGAGCCCATGACATTTCATGGGCTTTAGTGAGCTTTCACGAACTTTCATGGGCTCTCATGGCGGATTATCATAGGTCTGACTATGTTGGACATCCGCGAAAGCTTTCATGGTCCTGCTGTGGAATTACCCACGCCAGTGCTGTATGACATTTCCATGGTTACCCCTTATGTAGCAGTGCCATGGCAGTGCCGGGAAGGCCCATGGAATACCATGGTATTGCCACGACGGTCCATTGAAGCCCATGGATTTGCCATGGCACGATTGCCATGGCAGTGCCATGACAGGCCTTGAGGGACCCGGAAAGCCTGTGACAAGCCCATGGCAGTGCCATGAACGCGCATAGCAGCCCAATGGTGAGGCCATGGACTGTCATGGTAGACGTTGCCATGAAGATCAAATGACAGTTGAGGGGAAAAGCAAAATGGTAGTCCAGCCGCGGCAGCGCATGGCAGTGGAGTGAAAAGCTATGGAAGTGTATCGATGTGGCTTGCCATGATATTGCGCTAAGACAGATGGCCTAGCAGTGATTGTCATGGCACTGACATAGCAATTGCCATGCCTACAGTAATTACCTCCCTCCCTCCCTCCCTTCTCTGTTTCTTTCACATGTTTTAACTTTGTGTTTGCGTCGACCACCCGATCCCGCGATGACAGAGCGTGGAAGAACTGGCCAATGCCGGCATCAAGATGGCAGATATCACCAAACTTAAAGAGGCAAATCTTGTCACGGTTGGGGCCGTCCTGGCCGCCCCGACCAAGGCACGTTTGGTTCTCGTTGCTCATATTGGTGTTGATGCTAAAACGCTACAGTAGTCTCTATTCGAATACTGATGTGTGCTACGAGTCACCTATTTTCCTCTACTGCGTAGATGCTCGTTTTCAACTTGAAGTGCCTGACACGTAACATTACCCGTCTACCTATATATACGAAGTATATATACCAGGGCTGATCTCGGGTTGGGTCAATCCTTGCGAGTCAGATCGGGTCGAGCCGGGTATAGGTGACCCGATCCGACCCATGAGGGTTGTATAAGCTCCTGGCCCGAACCGCCCCGTAATATTCCAGAACTTTCCTGGCCCGGCCCAGAGATCGGGCCATGACCCGTGAAGAGCCCTGCTATACCGCATAACACGGGTGATACTATTAGTAAGATATATATACACTCCCTCGGACTAATCTCAAAGCTAATAATGAACATCTCGACAAATGGTGAGAGCGAAAACGGTGAGCCGCGCATCGATGGGATTTTGTTTTGACGGGATTTTTCCAAAGCCATCGTTTTCGTTCCATGGTTTGGAGAAAATCGGCTCTGAAGTTCACCTCAAGCGGTGTATTGTCTTGCGTGTTGCAGAGTATTCGTTATACAATGTTACTTCCGTGACATGCTCCGACGGGTTGGTTCGCCTTCATCTAACTACTGCTCTCGCTTGGTGCTGGTATACGCACGTTGCTTGGTCGGTTAGACTAGCTGCCGCATATTCTGGCAATGAGAAGCACCGACCCGCTACGGAAGGCACCAGCAAGCAAGAGGGAAATGTTGAGATGTTGTCCCCACCCTATATGCCGCAAAGAGCCCTGAAATCGCACAGGGGGTGTGCGATCGGTTTTGCAGAGCTCTTTTTTCTCGACAAATAGTAAGGGGGGTTTCTAAAGATGAACACGCCACATTTTCGGAAGGCTTTCGACCAAGATGTTTTCCGAAAGCCACCGTGTTCGGTATTTGGCACCGTTGCCGTTGTCGGGAAAACGAGCGCTGAAAAACGATCGCACCCCTGTCTGTGTGAACTCAACGATCTTTACGTACGGTATTTTTACTTGTTCGTGACGTGGCATGCTATTCCCCCATGAGGTGCCATGGCGTGTCATTGGGTGTCATGGAACACCATGCCATCCCATGCTTGTGTCGTGGCACCCCCATGAACCCTCATGGCAATGTCATGGCGACGCGAAGGCTCTGTCATGGCAGCGTAGTGGCAATACCATGGGACACCATGACATTTTATGCGCGTTCGTGACATTTTCATGGGCGTTTACGAACTGTCATGGGCTTCCATAGCAATGTCTTGGGGGTGCGATGGCTATCCATGGCTTTTACATGGGGTTTGATGGCATCGAATTCCATGGCATGTGCCATGAACAAACGTCATGGGATTGCCATGAAATTGCCTCCATGGTGTATAGCCATGACTGACAGTCCATTGCGTTTTTGTATTATTGGCATGGTGTCGCCAGAACAGCCCATGCCAATGCCGGGGCCTTGCCATGAAACTTAAATAGATGCCATGGCACTCCGTGGCAATTGCATAATATGGCCACGGAGTACCACGGACTTCCATGGCGATGCTATGGGACGGGCACGAGACGTCACGCTGCCATGGCAATTGCATTACTACAGTACCATGGGAATGGATATTTCAGGCCATGGCAGACCGTGCCTGGCCTTGACTTGCAAATTGCGAATGCACCGCCATGGGACTACCTGGCGATGTTTTGGGCACGTCGCCACGGGCCCACGGTAGCTCGTGGAGGAAGACCATGAAGGCGAATGGTAATGTCATGTACCCCATGGCAACGCCCTCAAGGCCCATGAAAGCCAATGTGATACGGGACGCGTGCAACGAGAGAGGTAGCTGGTGTAGGCTGAAAAAAATCTGAATGATCGGGCTCCTCAACGCACAATATTCGGAACGATATTCTTGTGTTGCGATATTTTTATTTGTATATATAGTTAGGCCATGGGACTGTTCACCGGGTAGTACTTTTTTCGTTTTCTTCCAAATGTATACGAGGTATACGTGTTTGGGGTGAGGTACGTATAGAGCTCCTCAAGTGACCACCCTTAAAAGGCAAAAACATGGTGGTGCACCTCTACCGCTGCATGCGTCATGGGCATGTCATCACATGATGACCGTAGCTATTAGAGGACCATGAAGCTTCACGGCAATGCCATCACAGGCCCACGGTAATTGGTGGAGGATCATGAAGGCTCATGGCAATGCCATGGAAAATGATGGTAGCGCCCCCAAGGCCCATGTAAGCCAACGTGATCTGGGTATGTATGCCATCACACGACTTCGGCAGTCAGTAGAGGACCATGAAGGTCCATGACAACGTCGTCACATATACCGGTAATTGGTTGAGGATCATCAAGGTTCATGGCAATGCCATAGGGAGTAATGCCAGCCCATCCAGGCCCATGAAAATCCATAGCATTGTCATGGCAGACCTATGGAAGTTCGTGGAGAACCATGAAGGTTCATGGACGACGTGATCATGAAGGTTCATGGCAACTCCATGGCAGTTCATGGAGGGCCATGAAGGTTCATGGCAATGCCAGGGCAACGTCACAGACCTTCGTGGCACGCCATGACCCATGACTGTTTACATGGCAATGCCATAGCAGTGCCATGAAGGCCCATGCCATTGTCCTATTGACTCATGACAATATCACGACCCCCCCCCCCCCATGGTAATGCCATGGCATTGCCACGTAGAAGCCAGCCAGTGTAGATCGTTGGTGAACGGGCACCCGTGTGTCCTATATATCATGTCGGTGTCATGGTGTGTACCGTTGCAAGTGCCATGGGACTGCTATTATGGCATTGGCATGGGGCGCCTTGCGATGACACTGCCATGGTAGTGCCATGACAGCGCATTGCCATCTTGGCTCATGGCAATACCACGAGGCCCCATGGCAATGCCATGGAGGTAGCCCACTGCAATGTCATGGTAGTGGCCCACTGCAATGCCATGGTATTGCCATCCATGGAAAAGTAGCACACATATAGTTTGTTGGGGGAACCATTGAGCTAGGCAGAGCTGCTCAATTGAATTTCAAAGGATTGAAAGAGCTACTGTATCCAAACGGTCAAATATATACGCTTGTCTTCCGAGCGAGGTGCTGTGTACTTCGCACTGTGTTGTTGGAAGGCAAACGAATTACTACAATAGTATACCAGGTACATCGTAGTCTAGACCAACAACTGTTTCTTCCGCCTCCGTCCCCGAGCCTAGGTTCTGCTGGCAATCAGAGGTTTCAGCGATGCAACGGTCACCAAGATCCAGGGGGCAGCCTCCAAGGTGGACCGATCTGGGTCGTCTGGCATGTTTCAGACGGGGCTGCAGTGCCGCCAGGCTCGGCAGAAGGTCATCAAGGTACGTATGGGCCTCTGTTGAGATGGATTTGAAGGCTGCGCATCCCCGTACGTATGATGTGATGTAGTGTTAGTAGCGCTCCGTGTCGGGGTGGTCGGAATGACTGCCATGTAACTTGCGTTTCATGAACACCCCGTGCGCTTTTATGCGATTCCACGCAACTTTCCACGCAGCTGCAATGCATTCACGCACCTACATACCAGTTGCACGCAATTGCACGCTACGTGCATGCAACTTGCAGGCAACATCCAACTTGCATGCGAGTTGCATGGCCTTTGCTTGCAATTGGAAGCAAAGCTTGCATGCAACAGCCAGAAATTATTAAATAGTGCACCAGGACAAACGACCAGCCCCCACCTGAAAAAGAGTAAACGGCACACTAACATCTCCAGAGGCCAGAACGGAAAACCAACCGGAGCGTTGTGACCACAGGACGAAATCAAGAAGCTACACCTGGCATATTTTTTAATCTTAATGTTCACTTGGTTTTAGAGTACCCCCCCTGTCTAGCGAGAAGGCAAAAAACTGCGGCGCTTGTCAATATTGTTTTTTCGGGCGCCCTTGTGCAAGGCCCAACATGGCTGACTACGGGGCGATCCTCAAGCGAATTTGAAACTTGCAATATATTTGCAACTTGCTACTCCGTTGCCAAAGGTAGGGATTAATGGTGGATCGAGAACTGAAGGAAGGTTGTTGATATGGGTCTCCCCCTTTTACAAAATTAATTACTGTAGTTATATACCTGGTATAATTTACAGCTGTAATATACTTATCAATCATACCTGAATACGTGACAAAAACTTTTACCAATAGTAATGCAGCCCCCTTATCAATACAACAATATGTAGCGCTCTTTTAAAGTATTATCCTTGCCATCCGACAATAACGTATTAACAGCATGAGCTTCAACATTGATCACTCCTGAACACTCCTAAATAACAACACCACGGAAACAAAAAAGAGCCCTCTCTCTGCACAAGATTCTACTCCCTCCTGTACATACTTCCGGCTCGAGCTGTATCTACTCCATTTACCGTCCTTACTAATTTTCCTTCTCATCACTCTGTGTATTGCGAGGGAGAATCAAGCGTGTTGGTTCAAATTCTGGCTTTGAAATATTGAACTTGACGAACAAATGAGTGAGAGCCTTCCTGCGGTAAACGGGAGTTATACTTTTGGAGGCCAAAGCTTTCTCGCTCGTGGGGCTCCTCAGCTGAAGCGAGCTATGCCATATCCTTGGATTCATTGTGGATGTTGGGCCAGGCACAATTGGTAGTGGGATGGTGGGCTGGTAGAGTTGGCCAGGAGTAGCTGGTGGGCCAGATACATTTCGTGGATTTTCTTGTGCTGGTCGTTGCCCAACCTGGCCATGGTCAATCCTACCGATGATGTCGTCAGTGTGTGTCAGACACGGAACAGTATCGGCGTAGGCACCGACTGCTGTGGTGCAGGTTGCCTACATAGATAGGGTAACCACTTGCATGGACCACTCGCACATGTGCCAGGTGTTATTCTATTTTCCGGTTGCCTCACCATGATATAGTACACCCGGGAAGATTTTCTTAAAAAAGAGGTTCAAGTATCGCCTCCACCGCTATATTAGGGGATGCCATACTCTCACACCTGATTCGTTTCTGAATTTGGCCATTTCCAAGTATGGCCATTTCCAATTGTGGGCATTTCCAAATACGGCCATTTCCGAATATATATGGAAATTGGCAAAAACATGGTCATTTCCAAATTGCCTTGCAGATGTGCCTCCTGCGCCAGCAATAATTGTACACCTGCAGATTAATCTTCAAGAACGACAACTCACGCCCCCGCAACAAAAAAATTGTGTTCGGTTATGGACACACGCTACGACACATTGTCAGATGGCAAATGGAACAATAATAATAATAATATTGCGGGATGTCGCACCCTACTAGGGTATACTGTGATGTGGTGTCCTTACGGCTATAGATGGTTGATAGAATATCATACAGGTGAAGAGCCTAGTGGCGCTAAGATTGTTCTCGTATACCGAAGTTTCCTTGGGTACATCAGATAGGCCGTAGCACAGAGGCTTTATAAGTCCATAGGAGGGTTCTAAGCACTAGAAGCTTCCTAAGGACGAGATATCTCGTAGGATTAGCGCTTAGAATATCATGGGAACGATATTACCCCTTGGATAGGATATGGTATTATCCGTTGGACAGAACAGATGTTTCTTCAGAATGGCTAAACACCACAGGAAAGTTCCAGTGGCTGCTGCAGCTATCCGATTAACGGGTTGTTGGCAAGGATGTACTGTAATCTCCCGTTAAGCCGATCGAGTAAAAGAGTCTGCTCTCAGGCAGACTCCCCCCCCCCCAGCCAGGTCACTTCTCATTTCTCCCCTTGGTCATCCAGGCTTTTGCCTCTCACCTAGTCTACAGTCTACAGAGCTTAATAATAACAAGAGGTTTTTCCATATCGAAGAAGAAGCTTGCTTCAAGCTCAAGCAACGAACCTCCGTCTTCCATTCCCTTTTATCATCGTCACTACTCGGTCATCACCTAACCCTACACACTTCAATGCACGGTATCCCTACGACATTCCTATCCAACCCGTCATCTTTTCTTTCATTTGCCTTTTCCGACAATGTGCAGGGCATTGTTCTCATTCAGAGCGAAAAAGCTGACACGATTCGTCGAATACCGCCAATTCCATCCAATCAGGTCTCCTTCCCTGGTTGTTTCGGACGTATGTATATAGGTGCACACAGGGGGCAAGCAGCTCGATGCTCTTCTTGGGGGAGGCATCGAAACCGGCTCCATCACCGAGTTCTTCGGGGAATTCAGATCCGGCAAGACCCAACTCATGCACACGCTGTGCGTGACGTCGCAGCTCAGCAAGGAGTCCGGCGGGGCGGAGGGCAGGGTAAGGGAAGGGTCGTCACCATATTCTGACCCCCCCAACGCACACTTTACCCGCAGTTTGGGCGGATGCATGGTGGCTCTTGTGTTTTACTCGTTTTGTTTCGTTGTCTACCGGCTAACCCATGGGATTGCTCGTCTGGTGTCGCATACATATTGTCTCAAAGTCCCGCTTTTGGGTGGGGTTACTTGTAGTTTAGAGCTCGTGTTTGGTACCCCCTCTACTCCCATGCCTGGTTCTCTGCTACTGTATAGTTCTGAACCAAATACTTATTTTTGCCACCGCCATATACTATTATCGTGCCCCTCTTTGATCAAAATTGAAGAATCCACACTATATAGTTCACCATGAATTCATTACTTCCATCCCACCCCGATCATGACCAACCCTTCCTATACCTGGTATGTTAATATGTGCTGCTTTGGGAGTTTCTTGATTCCCACTATTGTCAAGCCATTAATGAATACCAGTACATGACTTCCACCCACCCATACTCTACAGGTTGTGTACATGGACACGGAGGGGAACTTCCGGCCGGAACGAATAGAGGCCATCGCCGAGCGCTTCGGCCTCGATCCAACCGAAACCCTCGAGAACATCATCGTCACCCGCGTCTTCAACCACGAACAGCAAATTGAGAGAGCTCATGTGAGACACACACACCTGCGTCTCTGGAGGTGGTACTGACTGTACTGTGCTAGAGCAGGCACATGAACAGTGACATATATACCCCTCTCAAACTGATGGACACGCTCGACAGCAAACTGAGCAGCAAGTGCCATATATATACGAGTATATATATATATATCCGCCCGCGGAATTTCCGACTATATAACGTCCAGGTAACATCTCCAAATATCTTTCTGACGCCTGTTACGATAGAGGTGTAAGGTATACCTTTTTTTGGCTGAAACGTTTTCTGAATGACGGACGCTCCTTAAGCCAAAATCGTCGGCATTTCATTCTCGTGTTGCAATAGCTTCCATTGTATAGTTAGGTCATGGGATTACTCATCGGTGTCGTAACACTTTCCCCCCCCTCCAAAACTAGTTTCTGGGCGAGATACAGACAGCCCTCTCCTCAAGGGAGCCTCCGCAAATACATGGTGCGTCTTCTTGCCTGCTGCCAGTAGTGGTCCATTTATAGTGCCGATTTCCGGCTATAGTGCCTGTGGAATCGCTTGGCACAGACGGGATTAACCATTGTGGCAGTGTGCGGAGTAGTGCCGGTTGCTGCTAATAGTGCCGGTATTTTTGGCTTGCGCATACCGGCACTATGGCGCATACCGGCACTATGGCGCATACCGGCACTATGGAGAGACCACTACTACTACTGTATCAGCAGATTGAGAGGGACGCTTGCTATGGGAGGGGAAGCACCCTGCATTCTAGGAGGCTTCCCGTTTGAGGGGCACCCTAATCGTAGCACACAGGCCACACCGGAAACAAAATACGCCCATTCGGACCTGTCAACCATATATGCAAGTCCGCCTCACAAGCGGTTCTTAGCAGGGTGCAGCTCGCCCTCCATACGACTCTCGCCCAACACCCCATGCGACGCTTCGCGCTTGCTTAGTGCAAGCAATGTCCGTCCTGGTCGGTGAAAACCCGACGTGCTCAGTCCCGCAGCATTGCAGGGATGCGAGGGTATAGTATGGTCATAATACGGTCATGCAGAACATGAGTGTGTATTCTTCACATTAAATTGTTATTTCTACCGGTCGACATCCAGCACACCCAGTGCCCCGTGCCGATTCTTCATCCTAGACAGAAAAAAGCTCTGTGATCTCAAAACCACGACACAGAGATACTGCATTGCAAGGCGGTAAGGAGAGTAGACAACGCAATGCCATATATGTCAGCGGTAACATTTCTCCCCCCCCCAAACACTTTCTGATTATTGCTGGGTATTACTGAGTATTATTGAGTAGTACTGACTATTGCTGACTATTACTGACTATTACTGACTATTAATGACTATTACTGACTATTACTGGCTGTTTCTGACTATTATTGACTATTCCTGACTATTCCTGATTATTCCTGACTAATCCTGACTATTCTGACTATTACGGACTATTACTGACTGTTAATGACTATCACCGACTATTACTGGCTGTTAATGACTATTACTGACTATTAGTATACCCATCACCCGAGGAACTACCCAATATTGTTGATGAAATTTTGTTCTACTCCGTAAATAATTAGAACAATACCTACAATTGACCGATGTTAAGCGTCCGTTTTTATTCATTTTCATTCTCAAAACCATTTTTTGCAAGGCCTTCCTCGGGAAAATTCCCGAAGATTTCGGGAATTGAGTAAATCAGCCATATCATCCTAACCAATGCCGAATAACCAATGTTAAAAACATCACAAGAAAGACCAAACCACGGCGAATCGAATGACGACGTTTTTTCTTTTTTTGTTACGATCTAGGAGCCGCGGTATGGCCACGGGAATTTTCCCACGGGAATTTGCTTTTGAATTCCCGTGGTAAAATTCCCGTGGCCATACCGCGGTTCCTACTTCGTAAAAATAAATGAAAACGCCGTCATTCGATTCGCCGTGGTTTGGTCTTTCTTGTGGTGCTTTTTCCAGTGTTCATTCCTCCTTGGTTAGTTTGGTATGGTTGATTTACCTCGATTCCCGAAACGTTCGGGAATTTTCCCGAGGAAGGCCCTGATTTTTTGGGAGGAGAGTGAGTCAGAGCCAAGAGCTCTTTATGTGAGGACGAATGCTACGGTAGAGGCGCGCCATGTATTTTTTTCCGCGGCTTCTCACCTGAGTGAGGAACTCCATACTAATAGTATTAATAAGTCAAAAAAGGATTTAGGAGGAAAACGAAAGCGCTATCTCCCCGATGCACAATCCCATGACCCAACTATAGAAATAAAAAATATTGCAACACAAAAATGAAAATTACGACGATTTCAGAGCTGAAAAAAATATCCTACACTAATTCCAAGTTTTTTTCCCCCAAATATGTGGGACCAGTTCTCAAGGGGTTAAGAAGCCCCCGCCATTCAGAAAACGTTTTTCCGCCAAAAAGTGCTACCCCGGTCGTTGCACGCGTCTGAGGAGCCCCATAAAAATTAAGAGGTACCCCTATTATAGGGCAAACACGCCCCCTGCAATGCCAGGCAATCGTACCGGGTACGACAGGCACGACATACACAAGACACAGCAGCAGTCGAGATACGTTGAAACAGAGAAAAACGAAAGAAACAAAGAAAAATATAAGCACAACTCTCCCCCCTCCCCCCACCCCGCCGTCTCTAGTAGGAGTAGGAACGGTGCTCCGTCTCGAAAGGGGTGCATGGTCAATGGTCAAATGACTGAGGCAAGCAACCGATGAGCACACCCGCCCTCCCTCCCTCCCTCCCTACCTCCCCGGCTCCCATATTTTACGATTCTCAGGGCATCGCGGCTCTTTGCCTCACGGAGGGGCCCATCCGCGTCATCATCGTGGACTCGGTCATCGCGCTTTTTCGGGTGGACTTCAGCGGCCGCGGCGACCTGTCAGTGAGGCAGCAGAAGCTGGGGCGGCACCTGTCGAGCTTGCTGCAGATGGCATCGGTACGCGGCGCGCGTTTTTTCCTTCGGGATGTTTTTCACACCAACTCGAACAGATGATCGATTCCCATTTCAGACGCATGCTACGCTGAAGGTGCACCATGTTTTTTCCTTTTAAGGGTGGTCACTTATTACTTGAGGAGGTCTATACCTCATCCATAAACGATTTTGGAGGGAAATAAAAGTGCTTCCGACGAACAATCCCATATTCTCTCACTTGAGGAGCTCTATACTATTATTAAGTCAAAAACTGATGTTGGAGGGAAATGAAACTGTCATGCACCCGGTGAATAATATCATGGGCCTAAGTCTACAATGGGAATATCGGGGAAACGTTTGCACGGTGGGGCAAGGTGCACCCCCCCCCCCCCCCCCCCCCCCCCCTTTTCTCCTCTAGGGGGCGGGGGCGGTATAACAACCCCCCCCCCCTCCTACACGCCTTACTCGACGGGAAACGCTAGGACGTTCAGTTCAGAGAACTTATTTCATGAGTGGTACGCGCTCTCCCGCCCCCCGTCTGTTTGCCTACAACTTGCTTCCCTGAAGGACCTCAACGTGGCAGTGGTGTTGGTGAACCAGTGCATGTCGGACCCCGGGGCCATGGCCATGTTCGCTACGGTGAAGCCTGTGGGGGGGCACGTGCTGGCCCACGCCAGCACGACGCGGGTCCACCTCAAGAAGGGAAGGGTGAGAAACATCGTCCGACGAGGCGGGGAGGCATGGGAAAGCTCTGGTATTTTACCTGCGTAAACTACAATAGTTTGATACTGCAGTAAACTTCACTGCAATAGTTTGATACTGCAGCACGAGTTGGAAGAGTCCTTTATGAATATGAGGCGGTGGTACTGTTGTGGGTGCTCCACACCCTCGCGGTATATACTCGAGTACCCCATTGCCCAGTGTACTGTGAGCGCCTGGCGACCCATGCTACAATTGTTTCTGAGGCTCCTCCCTTGAGGAGGTCTATACTGATAGTGAGTAAAATTATTGATTTTGGAGGGAAATAAAAATACTTATACCCGATGAACAATATCACGGCCTAAGTATGCAATAAACAAAATTGGAACACAAGAATGAAAAAAGTCCGACGATTTTGGTTAAGGAGTCCGATTATTCAGAAATAATTTCAGCCCGAAAAAGGGCTACCTCTATCATCGTTCGTGGCACGCGTCCTACGTGCTGTTACAGTTTGCTTGTGTATGTTCTATTTCGTGTCATCTCTCCTTCTATACTGTGTTGAGCCTGTCCTGTGCCCATAGACCGGATTCTGGCCGTGCGTCAATGTGACAATACTACTACCGCAGCAACAGCAGCAGCTAACCGCAACGATCCATCTTCATGTATAGTCCACCGACACTCTTAATGGGTGGCCATAACAGCGCATTAAGTCCTCCTTCAGCACATTGCTCAGTAAAGTTTTCTTCGCCTCTCGTCCTGGAAATCACTATAGGCAGTACGTTGTGTGTATGTACCCTACTCCGGCGTATGTCGAAACAACCCGAGCCTCTCGCCTAGCCTATAATTTTATGCTCGATTACCAAGACACCATCGTCTAAGTGGTGTAGTACCAGATATCACGCAGCTTCCGGAGCTGAGTCTCTGAGTATCAACGACTCAATCGGTCGAACTCAGCTCGGATATCACCTCCCTCTTTAATCAAAATCAATTGTATTCCACACCACAGTAGTAGTAGTAGCCCAAGTCCTTAAGTAATAAATTGCATCCACCCCCACCACTCCGCCTCTTCACACTACGAAGCCCAAGCCCTTAACTAATTAATTTCATCGACCGCCACCACCCCACCTTACCACGATTTTTACTAAAACTGTTACCAAAACCAAAATACATTTGGGCAGGGAGATGAGCGGGTGGCGAAGCTGTTTGACAGCCCATCCATGCCAGAGGCAGAGTGCTCCTTCAAGATCACCAACGGGGGCATCACCGACACCGATTGACTGATGATGCACCTCCTCTTCTGGCCTGCACATACACGCAAACAAACATGGACACCAGACCGTCTCGTCTCTTACGAGCGCCAAGGCATCAGTACTGCATTTTCGCATTAGACTTGTAGCACTGCAGTAGTAGCAGTAGTAGCAGCAGTAGTAGTAGTAGTAGTAGTAGTGGTAGGTGACAGGACCAGACATTATTTGGTTCGTCGTTGGAGATCACAACTTCTTTGTGTGGACGCAGAAAATGAGCATATATCTGCATCAACCATCAGTACTCCTTCCTGTAGTATACGTTGGAGATGTATTAACTATATAGAGGGAAGCAGATCTTGTTTTTGTGAGGTACACGTATAAACGGTACGAGCTACCTGCCTCGCGGGGTTTTGGATGGGTCACAAGCAAGCGCGGTTATTGTTTCGTACATACAGCAGGGTGGAATCGGTAGCCTTTTCGTAGCACCAGCTGGTTCGGGTTTCGTACACCAGATTATTTGCGCGTATACATATGATAGCACCTGTGCGAACGGAAGAGTTCCAGCGCGGAACCCGTGGTACGGTACGAAGGCGTTTCACTTTTGAGCCCAAAAACTGACGCGTGCTACGATAGAGGTATAAGGTATACCTTTTTTTGGCTGAAACGTTATCTGAATGACGGGGTATCTTAACCCAAAATCGTCGGAATTTCATTTTTTTTTTTTGTGTGTATGTCGCACCATTTTTCGTTTTCTATTTGGGCCATGGGAGTATTCATCGAGTATGCTATGCTGATAGCACTTTTATTTTTCCTCCGAAATCAGTTTCTGGGTGGGCTTCGTATAGAGCTCCTCCTCCTCAAGTGACCACCTCGAGAGAAAAAACATGCTGCTCCTCTACACAGTAGCAAAAGCGTCAACTACATTAAAAAAAAAACACTGTCGGAGCTATATACTCAACTGGGGATGGATCCGATGAACTTTTTTTTTTTTGTGTTTAACGTTATTATTCCACGCCTCTCGAACGGATAAGGGATCCCTACTACTTCATGACCCAGGTATTTGCAGAGCAGATACTTCCATCCCTGGTCTGTATGATATATTATATAGCCCCCACGTTGGTTGGGTGGGGGCCGTATACCCCGCACGACCTAGGACATGTTTCCTGGGTTGGATCTGTACTGTACAGATCCCGCATGCCATCTCGGAGCGACAGGTGAGGATCGACATGGCACAGACCATGATCTGTGTCTGAGGTGCGCATTCTTCTTATTCGACACTGGTAGGTTGTGTATCGGCCTTAGCCCTTTCGGGATTGCAAAACTGATCCCACACTTATTCCAAGTATTTTCCCCAAAAAATCGGGGGACCGGTTCTTAAGAGGTTAGCGTATAGTTTTGCCCCCCTTCTCGTAGTACGGATTATGGGTGCCGAAGAAAGGCGAATGGCTGCACGGCAATCGCGGGAGTTACGATCGATCGCGCATCGTGCTTCCACTCTATGCTGGCCTCCTCGGGGGATTGATGGCCGTGACAAACAAACACTGCACTTGTTTTTTCGGCAAGGCGACACTGGATTACATAGGTTTGGTGGTGGACGCGGTGGTTCGGATGTGTTGCCTTGTGGGCGATTGGAAGCAAGCAGCATAGGTTCATTCTGTAGATGCACAAGCAGTGTTGCACGGAATTGTGAATATTCTCTGTGGCTTCATGTAGGGTGGTTTACATTTCAGAGCAGCAGTGCGAAGCAGACTGTCGTTTTGCTGTGTGTAGAGGTTGATCCGGGTTCTAACCGCGAAAGAATGAAACGATGTACCTTCATTCATACGAAGTATGACATTGCAGTACCTGCCAGTATACTGACATGCTATAACCCCAGGGATGTACGTTGAATTCAGAATGCAGGGAAAATCTATAAGAACGCCGCAAGGCGGAGCCACGAGGAAACTTGATTATTGACTCAACGAGATTGTTGGTGGTAGTACTATCTCTTTGACCCCCCCCTATAAATATTTTATATATTTATAGGTTGGGTTGGCGACGACGCTGTAAAACACGCCTCTCACTGCGTGAGCTAGACAACCAGGGTGCCGTTTTGTTTTTGGCGGTCACCAAGGCTGGCGGTCTTGTTAGATCATTTGTGCGGGGTTGAGAACCTCAACTCCGCATGAGTGAAATTATCGTATCAAGTAATGTGTATATGGTAAGACACTCACGAGGCAGATACATATTAACAGTAATACCCATTGCTGTCTCTGGAAGTGACCAAACCATAAATTAAATCAATTCATTGGAGGTTGTCGTCCATACGCAAGTCCGCCTCACAGGCGGTTTTTAGCAGGATGCAGCTTACCCTCCATGCGACTCGCCCAATACCTCACGGCGCTTCGCGCTTGGTGCAATCAATGTCTGCCTGGTTGGTGAAAACCCAACCTGCTCCGTCCCAGCATTGTAGGATGCGAGGGTCTATGGTCATACGACTCCGGCTATGTATGAAAATGAGTTATAACCCCCCCCCCCCACTAGTCGGCGATTTACACTCAGCGAACGCACAGCCCTAGCCTGCGAGGGTCTACGGCCATACGACTACGGCCATGCACGACATGGGTACCCCCCCCCCCCCCCCCTGAGTACACCCCCTGATATGGTAATGTACCCACGAAGCAGTTGCATAGTATGCCCATGACTGTCTCTGCAAGTGGCCGCACCAGAAAACAAATATACTCATTGGAGGCTATCGTCCATATTCAAGTCCACCTCACAGGCGGTTTTTGGTAGGATGCAGCTCACTTTTCATGCGACTCGCCCAACACCTCACGGCGCTTCGCGCTTGGTGCACGCAATGTCTGCCTGGTCGGTGAAAACCTGACGTGCTCCGACCCGATATTGTAGGGATGCGAGGGTCTATGGTCATACGACTACGACCATGCATGGCATGAGTACCCCCCCCCCCCCCCGTGCGTCTATAACCTCGAGCCGTAGCTCTTGTGAAACACCGCCATCGGGTTTGGCTTGTGTGTTGGTACTTTGCTGCCCCGTACACCCAGTGGGGTTTGTCCCAACCAGCTACACAAACCAAATACATATTCTCCCCAATTTTATAGTTACATCTCTCCAACCCCCCGGTGCTCCCGGCCGTCTAGTGGCTTAACCTCGCAACTTTTATGCTTAGGCCGATTTCGCGCGTTCGAGACCCGCCGAGGGGGGCGGGCGAGGGGCTCTTTTGCAAAATGTGGCTTGCCGAAGGCGCCTGGAGTGTGTATACATACCGGTAGTTCGACGCGAGTAACATGGAAGCACGCACCGTAGCGGGGGGGGGGGGGAGGTGCCCACTATGTGAGGAGCGCCTATGTGTTACCCGCGGGTTGCAAAAAATGTTTTGTAACCCCTAGGTGAAAAATATGAGAGGTGCCCCCCAATCCTAACGCTAATCCTATACACCATTTTTGTACCCCTTATTATCCCTGGCGCCGAATCTTGCCCTCAGATAGCTGCATAGCATCATAGCTCAGATTCCAACTTGAGTACCAACCACTCAATCGGTCCAACTCGCAGCTGACGTGTTGTATTACATCTAAGGAATATCTTTCCCTATGCGGCTATTCGAGGGCGTGATTCGGGTTTAGGGGGTAGAGGTTGGTGTATAGAGTCAGGGTTACGGGGTGCCTCTCGGCTTTTTCAGCTAGGGGTTGCAAAATGTCTTTGGCAATCCGCGGGTTACAAATAGGCGCTCCCCGTTGTGTGACTCTGGATCTGAGTTTCGAAAGGGAGGGAGCTGGAGAAATAAGGAAAATGTAGTATCAAGGAAAAAGCAACAACACTACACCCACACCCACACCAAACTTCTCCTCTACTCCCTTTAATCTTACATCAGTTTAACCGCTCCCAATACCCACACCAAGCCTCTCCCTTCCCCCCTCTCATAACGCCACCTGTGTCTAGCCTACATAATACTTTAGCCAAACGTTTCCTCTCCTCTCCTCCCTTTCATCTTATGTACGTCGGTCAGAGTGGGGGGTGACACTTACATGCTTTTGGTTGATTTGACAAGATCAACAAATACTGAAACGGAATACATGCACAAGTTTGCACCGGCACTTCTTCCGCTGCGTACGCACGTACGTAGTGAGCAAAACTGCCAAGTATTGATAGCTACGCGTACAAGCTTTGCACGCGACATCATAAGCAGTACTACTGTACGTAGTACTTGCATATTCAACTTCCACCGAGGGGAGGTGTTAAGAAATAGGCACGATCAGCTTCATGGCGCACCGTACCGGCAAATGGAGAAACACAGGCTTCAATATTACCAGGTATGAGATAATCCTGTTCGCCTGGTCCCTGAGAAGGCCTCTCATTGGGGTCGGGGATAGGGGACCGTTCTAGATCTACGACCTAAAAAACGAATAGTGACGTCATCATCCACGGCCAAATTTCCAACTATTATTTGTTTCTAAAAAAAGAGTGACGTCACGATTCCGGATGACGACAAATAAATGCCGACCAAAGAAATTCCACAAAACAAAAATCCACCTTAAACAACTGACTGACCAATCAGAAAACTGCGGGCAGGAAATGTCTTTCTCTCACCTTGTACGTCTGTACACGGTAGGTTCGGGCCACAACTTCTCGTTTCAGATACGAGTAGTGTGGGATACAAATGGTGGAAGCGCCTCCCGCTCGCTGCCGGTGCCACCGCACCTCTCCCTTACCCCCCAACGCGTATCTTGCAGGATGATTTCCGAAAAGCTCTGCATCTTCTTGCACAAATATGTTGTTGGTGTTGGGACAATTCGAATATGTCTTCACGAAGAGTGTTGCTGTCACCATAATAAGAGGACATAAAAAAAACCTTAGTGTTACGCGCGATGGAAGTATCACGCACACCTTGTAAATATGAGTTTCGACGAAATCCTCGATCTCATCACAGCTGTTGCTTTTGATTTTTACAAATAAGATCACGCCATCGACGTTGGTTGCCGGGTTGAAAATTGTAAGATTAGTATTATTAGTACTTTATTATTAATATTACGATTTGTTGCTTCCCAGGACAAGAAGAGAGGCACAACTGGTCGCGCGTTTGGTTAGAGGTCCAAGCTCTTTCGGTGCGGAACGAGCCAATGATGGCGCAAAACAATGCAGCCCAAACAAATCCAACAGTAACAGCACCAACAACCTCACACACAGCAACAGCAAAGGAGAAGTCGCCGGTGCCACACGAAACGTCCACCAACTAGGCACACGCAACGCACAATTCCAGCATCTATTTACTTACCTACTATAATAAGCGGAGGCCATCACATTATTTGTTTCTGGTCTGCGTCGCTACGAGTACTCGTACGGATGTTCCTATTTTAAATAACAACGAACCGGCGAATTCGTACGAGAAAACAACAAGAAAAACATTGATATAACTACTACTCGAACATACATCCACAGCATTGCTAGTAGCAGTTGAACCTTACAAAACGACTGAGAATAATGCAAACAGCACAGGCAACTCCCAGACTAGCGTACATAATAGGTTCTTCCGCTACGAGCGGAGTATCGTGTTGGACGTCGTAACGTGCTGGTGATAGCCCCCCCGCCCGTGGAAACGAAAGCTTTACATTCCTACGGAGGCCTCCCGTGATTTGCCTCACCCCCCCCCCCCCCCCGCGCGCGCGCCCTACAGATAAACTCTGTGGCCACATTATATGACCACCCGATGTTTCCCTCTCCCGTGCCGCCCGCCCACAGGCACGCGTTGCGGTCAGGACCAATCGACAAGGTCCAAGCGCATTGATGCACGTACAAATGAAGGAACAAAACAAAACTGCGTGCTGCGCTTCCCTTCTCCCTCCCCAAAGCGGGACCATATTCGACACCGCCCCGCCTGCGTAAATAACCCCTTTTGCCCCCGTCTGCTCGCCGCATGACACCATGCATTCGTTGCCCGAACACTCGTTCATGGCTTCAAAACTCGGCGACTCGAGACAAGCCCTGCGCCCCGTTCCCTCCGCGCGCTCCCGCCCTTCTCATCACCCCCCCCCCCCACTCGAATACCAACTCCCTCGTCCCTCTATTTAACACTTCACATTTTTCCGGCCCCTACAACAGGTGATAACCCCAAAAAACAGCAATAGCAACAGAAGAGGGTGACATCAGCGGCCACCGAACTTTTAACACGACCACCATGCAATGCCAGGGGGAGCACGTCGCAAACACAAAATGCGAACAGCTCCCTCCCTTTCTTGTTGGCGGTGGTGGTGTTGGTTGTTGCTGTTGTTGTCGTTGGTGTTCCCGATAATATCGGCGGCGCGGCGTCAGAAAGCAACAGGTACAGATGCCGCCTCCCGGCTCTTAACCTGCGCCTCGTAGTCAAAAACAATTTATAACAAAAAACAAAAATAATAGCAAAAAAAAAAGAGGCAAATGCGGGAAGCCTTGACTGACTCCGTTCGCCAGTCTGCCGGCTACAACAGCCAGCTACTACACGAGTAGTAGCAGGCCGAGAGAGAGGGATACAGAAAAAAACGCACACGCACAAAAAATACTAGGTGGCACAAGCAGCACGGCACAGCACGGCACGTCACAGCAGAGCACATCACAACACAGCACACAAACAGCAAAGCAAGACAAGACAAGACAAGAAAATGAATCGCTCAATACTGCAACTATACTACCAATAGTACTACTACGTACTACTCACAGCAGCAGTAGCACGAGGGTATTACCTCGCCACAGCCAGAAATTCGATACAGCGACCCCCCCCCCCTCCCCTTCCGGGGATGGATGTGAAACCCCACGGGGTGGTGTGTTGGGTGGGGGAGGGTATACCGACCGAAAAATGTTCAACAGCCCAACCGGCCTGACCACCCGTGCACTACTGTACGCTATGCACTCCTCCTCCTTCTCCTCCTTCTCGTCTCATCTCCATATTTCACTAACACACGCGCGAAGCGACTGTTGCCGCAGATGTAACCGCTGCCCCAAACGCCTGTACCACTATCAAAAACCGGTCCGTCAAAAAAACCCAGCGAAGCTGCTTTTCAATTCTGACCGTCAAGCTTGCGAAAAAAGGCGAAGAATAGCGTGGTGGGGGAGGGAGAGACGGGGACGGGATGGAAGTGAAGAACTCCCGCGTGAAAAAAGCCTCCATAAGGCTAAGACGCACCCCCCCCGGACCAGGAGCCCGACCTACTTACACCGGTGTCTTATTTTGCGCCACCGTCTCCGTGAAACGCCAGGATACAACAAGTTATGGGCTACCCTACACCTGTCCTTTCCATCCCCCATTCCCAATACACCATCCCCAATATTTCATCCCTAATATGGCATCTTCAGTGCTGCTTCCTCAACATCTCCGCCTCGATATCCCACCCCCAACATTTCGTCCCCAATATATCATCCTCAATATCACCCCCCCAACCTTTCATTACCGATATATTCGCCCGGAACACCTCACCCCCGATATCCCTTTCCCGATATCCTTGTCTCCGATATCCCCAGTCCGATATCCCATCCCCAATATATCACCCCACTACTTCATCCCTGATATCCCATTCTCGACATCCCACCCCCAATATTCCGATATATCCCAATCCCGATGGACCACTCCCCATATCTCACACCCGAAACATCGCACTCTCGACATCCCCCGATATCCCAACCTCGATATCCCATCCCCGATATATCACTCGCATTATCTCACCCCCGATATATATCCCATTCTCGACACCCGAACCCCGGAACCCCAGCCGCGATATTCTATCCTCGATATCCCACTCCCGATATCCCATCCCCGATACCCCACCCCCGACTATCCCATCCTCGATATTTCACTTCCGATAGATAATCTCCGATATCTCTTCTCCGATATCCCATCCCCGATATCCCATCCCCAAAACATGCCACCCCCACCTCCCACTCCGTTCGCCATCCCATCAAGCGCCCTTATGGTATGGAACCCCCCCCCCTATCGTCATACAAAGTTACAGGGGGAGCAGGAGATAGGATTCGGATGAACCCTTCCAAGAGAGGCTTGGGGGTCAGGGGGGGGTACGGAGACACTACTTTTGTCGTCCGAAGTTTATTTACACCCCCTATGGGGATGGTTACGGAGGGGGGGGGGGGGGCAAGGGTATTTTTGGCGGGTTCAAGCGCCGCGGCGACTGGGGGTGGCCATGGAGGCCCCGAGCAGACTCTTGAGACATCAAGAGAGCCACTCCACCGCTCGCAGAGTCCAGGCAGCCGAAAAAGAGACTTTACCATTTTGTTCTCCTACAAAAAAGCTCCCACGCTAAATCCAAGGAGTTTTCCCTCTAAAACGCGGGTGAAGGTATAAATGGTTGACACTACACAGACAGACTCACGCAGAACCAACTGTCAAGCTGGCTGCGACCATGACCAGACGCCAGCCTCCCCCACTCAACGCCTTCCTTCCACCCCCCCCCCAACCTCATTTTTTCGAAGACAACTCGCCCGAAGTTTTTAAGAACTCCAACACGCGCGGCCGGCTATTGAGCTGGCTGTGGCCGTAGCCAACGCCCCCCCCCCCTCCTACTCTCCCCCCATTCCGACTACGATCGTAGCGTACGCTCAAACTCTTAGAAGAACTCCAATGCGCTGCTGTAGTTAAATGTGCTAACTACGGGGGTTGGGGGAGGAGGGGGGTCGGGCGGGCGAGGGGGGTGTCCTGCCTTTCGCGCATAATACTATACGCGTACGCCTACGTATATCTACTGGCGCATCAACCATTTCACATGTATACTTGAGTCAGAAGTAGCAGTAAAATAGTAAAATACAGTAGTAGGAGGACGAAAATGTACCCGAAAATCAGCAGATCTCGCTAAGTCTTACCCCGTTTGGACAGCCGCCCCCCCCTTCTCTCTTCTCCTTCGTCCTCCTCCTCCTCCCCCTCGTCCACTTCCTCCCCCCCCGCCCTCTTTCTTCCCCTGCCCATCTCCCCCCCCCCTCCTCCCTCCCTCTCTCATCTTCCACCCTCCCCCCCCCTCTCTCCCCTCCTAACAACTTTAACTGCACCGCACCCACGTGTGGTGGACAACCTTGCGTACGTTACTTGCACTTGGAAGTAAGTAAAGAGGGACAACCTTACGTACGTTCTGTACGTACTCGGAAGTAAGTAAGATTTAAAAAGTGTTTAATAGCCAAAAACGACAAAAAAATGGGGGCGGCGTTCTCGCATCGCCCCGTTCTACAAATCCAACTAATCGTACTTGGAAAGCCGCGCGTGTAAAACCGAAGCAAAGCGAACTGAAGCAAAAGTGAAGTAAAAATATAAATTGAAGCGGAGGGAAACCGACGTGACGTGAACATTTTGGGTGAGCATAAACACCTACCCACCGAAAATAGTATCACCACCCCTCCCCCTATATCTCTTTCCTCCGCCCCACCAACCGCGCACGCACTGAGCTGAAGACCAAAATGCATGTATGCGCGGGTACTCCCCCCCCCCTCCCCCCGCTTGTCTCCGGGGGTACTGTCTATCCGTGACATTTACGCTGACACGCCCACGTAAATAGGTACAACATCCGGCACGCCCCCCTCCCCTTCCTTCCCCTCCCCGGCGCCTCCACAATGCCCAACAAGCAACAAATGTTCAATTCTAGCGACGATCGGGTTTGGTAGAGAGAATGATAGGTGGAGCGGCCGCGCGACACGCACCGTCCCCTCCCCCCCCCCCCTCCTTTCCCGGGCGTCCCAAAACACACAAGGACAGGTTTGAATCTTTCATTCGTCCCAAACGTAAGAAATGATAGTTTCGAATCTTCGATTTTTCCCACACAGAAAGGAAAATTGCGAATATTCGAAAACGAATCTTCGATTCGTCCCGAACGTAAGGACACGTCTTGAACATTCGGTTCTCTCCCCACTAAGTACGAAAAACGTCGACAATGTTCGATTCGTCCCAGAAGCAAGGACAAGTTCGAACTTCCCATCGGTCCGATGGCAAGGGGAGTTTCGTATTTTCGAGTACACGGTCTGCCGAATACATTTCCTATAGGGTTTGAGAAGTACAGGCGGGACCGTAGTGGACGCTCCCTACGCCCCCCTCCCCTCCCTCTATTTCTTTTCGCCCAGCGCAGTTACAGCAGCAAGTAGTACCGCTCACCGGACTGAAGTTTAAAATAGTTCCCACCAAAAAAAGCAAAATACAGCATCGGTGGCGGCAGCGGCAGCAGCAGAATTACCACCAGACGCAATTCGTTTAAAGTGGAAGTTGATCTTGGTCATCACCGCCGCCATCGTCATCCTCCTCGTGATCTTCTTCGTCATCGTCATCTTCGCAATCTCCATCGTCATCATCGCCATCCCCAGCATCAACCTCACCATCGTTATCGCCATCGCCGCCAGCCTCATCATCATCATAATCGTCATCATCCTCCCCACCATCCTCATCCTCATCCTCATCCTGCTCATCATCCTGATCACCATCGCCCTGATCACCACCGCCACCACTGTCAGCATGAAGATCACTATCCTCATCGACTTGGCCATCACCTCTGCCACCACCACCACCACCACCACCGCCGCCGCCGCCGCCACCGCCGGCATAACCACCAGCTGGCGATTCATCTGGCCATGGTGAAGACGTGGCCCCGCTCTGGAGTGGTGGAGCAGTGCGCGAACCTTGCGTTGTCGTTGCCGTTATCGTTGTTGCCATCGCCATTGCATGGGTCATTTGATCGGTCGTTTTGATCGGTGGTGATGGTTTGCATCGGTGGAGAGAAAGAGAGAAAGAGAGAGAGAGAGAGAGAGAGAGAGAGAGAGAGAGAGAGAGAGAGAGAGA
>MEHQ01001005.1:11931-72510 GCA_008828725.1 Saccharina japonica | reverse complement strand
GGAAGTGGAGAGCTCGGACGATGATACCGTGAAGGTTGTGAGCAAGCCTCTCGGTGGTCGAGTTGCAGCGTCAAAGGCGGCGGCAGGCTTCGTGACCTGCAGACAGTCGAACTGTGTTCTTTACAAGAAACACGGCTGGCTCCGCCATGTCGACAAGGATCGAGCTCTGTGCCCGACCTGCGCCATTCCTGTGCCGTGCAAAAACACTGCTGTACCTGTAGCTATTGTCGGCTGCAGATTATAAATATGCATGTCGTCCTGTACCGTGTGTGTGTGGCGCAGCAGACGCAGGTACTGCAGGAGGGCCACTTGACACCATACCGTCACATTATGCCAACACATGCGCACCGAACCCTTCGAAATGTAGACCAATTGGCTAGTTTAGTCGGGAAACCGACCGAAAAACCGACCGAAAATTTTCGGTTTCGGTTTCGGTTTTTTTCGGTTTTAAAAAAAAAAACGACCGAAACCGACCGACTTTTCGGCGAGAAACCGAAAAACCGACCGAGTCCATTTTCATTTTCGGTTCACAACACTGATCACAGTATACGGCATTTTCGTTGAGCGTATTGTATCATATGTACCCCCTCTTCTTCAGGAGATGTTTGTATCGCTGAAAGAGCTAGATCACGATGATGATCTGTCAGAGAGCTGCTGTATAGTTCGGACAACAATCTGTGTACGTATAATATGTGTATCATCCCCCCCAATCCTGCAGGAGTGGCCGATACGATGACGATGCAATCGTCCCTTTTTTATTGTCCATTTTCCATTTTCCCCTCTATACCATAATCAAGCCAATCAAGTCCAGAGAGGGTCACGTAGGACGGCGCCTATTTGCTATTTACAACCCTATGGACTGCAGCACTTAAGTGCAGTCCACACTCCAATATGAGTGTGTTTGTGTTGTATATAGAGGTGGAACGGGGAGCCCAATAGACTTATCGTCCACCTCCATTTTGATTGGTCAACATACCTCTACCCTGATCCCACCTTGCGTCGCACAACACCACTAGCAGGGGGGGGTGTGCTCGGTGTTCATGCATGGCCGTAGTCATATGACTATAGCCCCTCGCATCCCTACAATACCGGACCCGAGCATGTTGGGTTTTCACCGACCAGGCAGACATCGGCTCGCACCAAGCGCGAACCGCCCTGAGGTGTTCGACGAGTCGCATGAAGGATGAGCCGCATCCTGCAAAAAACCGCTTGTGAGGCGGACTTGCATATGGATGACAGCTTCAATGAGTTAACATAATTTCCGGTGTGGACACTTCCAGAGACAGCAGGATGAGCGGGGGGGGGTTGTACTCATATCATGCATGGCCGTAGCCATATGATCATAGACCCTCGCATGCCTACAATGCCGGGACGGAGCACGTCGGGTTTTCACCGACCAGGCAGGCATTGCTTGCACCAAGCGTGAAGCGCCGTGAGGTTGTTCGGCGAGTCGCATAAAGGGTGAGCTGCATCCTACTGAGAACTGCTTCATAACTGCTTCTGAGGCGACTTTTCTTCGAATAGATGGATAACAGCGCCGAATCAATTGATTTGTCTTCTGTAGCCACTTGGGGGGGGGAGGGATGACGAGGCTACTCATATACCGCCTGACAGGCGGTACATTGTCACTATCATACTCGTCGACGTCGGTCGATCGAATAAAACACATTTTCCCCTTGCTTCCTCCTTGCCGCAGTGGTAAACAAACTAAGACGTGCGCGTTGGTACTGCCACCATCTACCACCAACATGCATCAACGAAGAAACGGACCAATCACCACCAACACCAACCTACACCGCCACCAACACCAACACGACCACTACTACTATCACTTTATCTACCACCGTCGCCACCACCACCAACGCCAACAGCATCACAACCACCACCACCACAACAACCACCACCACCACGACCACCACCACCACCACCGCCACCACCGCCACCACCGCCACCACAACCACCACTATCACTACAACCCCTACCACCACAAACCCCACCACCAACGTCCGCCTACCTTGGAGTTCCCCTCCATGCGAGGCGAGTCTTTAGCGATCGTGGCGCCGTAGAACATTGTCGTGTCCGGGAAAACCGCCAGAACTCGGTCGTGCTGATCAAATTGAAATACACGGCGGCGGCAGACATAAAATTGATTATATGAGAGGAAAGGATCGGGAGGGATAGCAGAGGGGGCTGATAAGAGAGGTGCCAACACGGTGTACACAACGAAAAGAGAAAGCGACACCACGCTCCCGCTCCCATACCAACCATAAGGACGGCACGAGGAACGACGCGAGGAACGACGCGAGGAACACCGCGAAAGAACGACTCCAAGAACGACGCGAAAAACGACGCGAATAACGACTCGAAGAATGACGCGAAAAACGACTCGAAGAACAACGCGAAGAGCAAACAACGCAAAGAACGACTCGAAGAACGGCGCTAAGAACAACGCGAAGAACGAATAACGCAAAGAACAACGCGAACAACGAACAACGAACAACGCAAAGAACAACAATAAAACGGCACACGCGCCCTTCCTCACACCTTGCGTAGCTCGGAAGAAAAGTCTTCGAGGTGGCTGACTTTGGAGCAAAAGAGTTCGAACACGTGGGAGGCGTCGTCTTCGTCGTGCAGTTCCACCTGTACACGGTGATTGGGCGGGCGGTGATCGGTGATTGGTCAGTTTATTCATCACCAGGTATATAGTACACTGGAACAGAACACCACCACGGACGGCCAGACCGGTGCTACGATCGGAGGGGTATATACTATATACCCCCATTATCACTACATACCGCGTTTACGCCACAAGGGCGAGTGGCTTATTACGTACCTCGCTTTAAAAAATTGGACACCACAAAATATGTTGTCGGCGAAGAGTACACAACAAAACATTCCCACGGTGGTTCATATCGCACAAAGCACACCTAAAAACATGAAAATATTAAGACTGCAAATAAATAGGGTGAGTCGCTCGGTCGAGTGGCTCTGAGCGGCTGAAAATAGAGGACATAAAAGCGACCCCCCCCCCTCACAAGCGGTTCTTAGTAGGATGCAGCTCACCCTTCATGCGACTCGCTCAACATCTCACGGCGCTTCGCGCTTGGTGCTAGCAATGTCTGCCTGGTTGGTGAAAACCCGACATGCACAGTCCCGGCATTGTAGGGATGCGAGGGTCTATGGTCATACGACTACGGCCATGCATGAAAATGAACTACAGCCCCTCCCCTCCAGCCGTACCGTAGCACCAGTCGGCAATGTAAGGACCGCTTCACGATTCAAAGTATTCCGGGGGGGCTATTGTAGTAAGAATAGTAATCAGAACCCACGATGGACCCCAAAATCATACATCCCCCCTGATTTATGCACACCATATTTGGTGCTGAATACCGTATGTTCCTCCTTAAGAGTACTTAAACGGAACGTATGCTTCCGTCCAGTGTCATCAATGCTATGCCTGGTACAGAGGTACCAGGTACATACCCCACGTATATATATAAGCGACCGAACAATAAACTGAGTGGCGATCGTATCAAGCGTCTTGGAAGAGCATGCAGCTGCTGTATTGTAGCAGTGCGAGTACGCTAAGTATTATCACGCTGTTGCGCGTGCCGTGTATAGCTCCTTATGTTGCAGTCCGGGCACACCCCCTCCCCCGGTAGCAGCCACCTACCTACCTATCTACCTACTTGCATCGTGTGACCAATGCCGGAACCGTCGTTTTTGGTGCCGTAATTGTCATTTTTTTCGACAATATTTCCCTCCATATTATAATCAGGTTGGTTAAGCCTCAGCAATAAAGTTGTATCCAAACTGATGCGTCCTGAATAAAGAGCACCACAACACCAGCACCATCATCTGACCAACACCAACACAACCACCAACACCACCACCATGACCAACACCACCAACACCACCATCAACAACAAGCGTAAGTTAACGTTTACTCACCCTGCCATTTGCCTTTTCACGCACGACGCGAGCTAGGATCCAGGCGTTGGGCTCGTCGGGCCGAGGAGCGAACGCGGCAACCTGCGGACAAGCAAGCACCCGAGCGAGGGAAAAGAGCAAGCAAGCAACCATACGCTTAAATAAGCAAGTAAGTAAGCAAACAGACAAACAAACAAACAAGCAAGCAAGCAAGCAACACAAGACAAGACAAGACAAGACAAGGCAAGGCAAGACAAGACAAGACAAGACAAGACAAGACAAGACAAGACAAGACAAGACAAGACAAGACAAGACAAGACAAGACAAGACAAGACAAGGCAAAAAAACACACACAAACAAACACACAAACAGACAAACAAAACAAAACGAAACAACACCTACACTGATTAGGGGGAAAAACACACACACACCCGCCCTCGTGTTCCCCATGTTTGGCAACACGCACATACATGCACACACATACCATATGGTCGGAAATATAAGGTCCGTTCATACATTAATATGAATAGCAAGTGGTCCCTATATTTACGCCCAGAGTGTATTAAGTTCGCGCATACACACACGTACACATCCAGTACATGCCACCTAATGAGGAACAGGCTAATTAGAAAGCCAGGCTGAAATTTAGAGGCAAATAAGAAATTCGGGAGTTGTTATCTTAAAATTAGTGTAGAAAACACCCTCTCTCAAACAAGAAATCTAGCCTGGAGCAGATTTCCTGTTTCATATTTTGGTGTCCTGTACTGTGTACTGTGTACTGCGTACGAAGTACACGCAATAACACACCCCACACACACATCATACCCTGCCCTACCAAAAACACCCCTCCCCAAACCGGAAACCATCCCACCCCCCGCCCCAAACACACACCTGCTCTCCGGTAGAAAACATCGGACCGTCCCTACCCCCACCCCGACCCCCACCGCCACCACCGCCTCCGCCATCCCCAGCAGGCCCCGTTCCAGACACCTTGGAAGAGCGAAACTTCGCGACCATTTGAGCGGCCATGGCCAGCTGGTGCTGCGAGGAGGACCTCTGTCTCGACCCCGACCCGGCCCCCCCACCCCCACCCCCACCGCCGCCTCCACCGCCACCCCCTCTCGCAGACCACCCCCTGCTACTACTCCCGCCCCTGCCGAACCCGCCAGAGGCAGACCCAGCAGCAGCAGAGGAGGAAGAGTGACGACCGGCGTTAGCCCGCTGGCGACGAGGGTTGGCTGAACTCTTTTTATTGGCCAAAGCAATAGCGGAGTTAGACGAGGAGGAGGTGGCGTTTCTGGCCCGCGTTTCTTCGGGGGATGGGGGCACGATGTCGAGGGTGTCGAGGCGTTTGCGCTTGCGGGCGGCTGCGGCCTCTGCGTCGCCGAGGCCGCGGCCGGTGCCGAGGGTGGAAGCGGCGATGCCCGCGCAGAAGCTGCGCATGATGGACTCCTCGTTCACACGCCAGGCGGCGAAGTGCCTGTTTGTTGTTGTTTTTTGTTTTTTGTTTTCGTGGTTCGTGGTTGTTTTTGTTTCATTTCGTTTTTGATTTTTGTTTTTTTGGAGATTTAGTTTTTGTTTTGTGTGTTTCGTTTCATGGTTTTTGAAATGGTATGTGTTGGTTTAGATAAATAAATTTGTTGTTTTCAGATGTGTTTTTTTATTTTAAAAAAAAATGTGTAACGTTGATTTTTATTTATTTGTTGTCCAGATGGGTTTTTTATACATATTTTCAAGTGTTTTTACGACAGAAAACAAAATTGTATTTCATGTACCCGAGGGTGGTTGTTTTTCATCAGGGAAGGTGCATGTTTAGTTCGAATATTTGTTTCGTTTTTTTTTTTTTACATTTTGGATTTCGTTTTTTAAGTTGTTTGGAAACAAAAGGGGGGGGGCGAGGTGGTCAAGAGGAGCAGCAACGACAGCATCGGAGTAGCAAGGGGGGGGGGGGAAGGGGGAGGGAAAAGAGAAACAAGGGAGAGAAACAAAGGGGTAAAGGAGGCAAGGAGAAGAGGAGAAGATGAAGAAGGACACGGGGGAACGGGAAATAGGGGACCGAGAGGAGGGGGGCAAGGGACAGGAGAGCAAAGAAGAAATAGGGAGCACGGGGGGAAGGAGAAAGAGGGAGCAGAGGAAGGAGGTAGTGGGTCAGAGTAAAAAAGTTGCTATTTTCTATTTTCCTCTGCCGCCTAAAAAGGAGTCGCTAGTTTACATGGCCGCCTAAAGACGAGCTGATTTTTTTTCGCGGCCGCCAAACAACATAGGGCATGCCTTACTGTTGAGCTCGGTGAAGCCGAAGACCCTGATGTACTTCGTGTATATTTTTGGATCAATGAGGCCTCTCTGCTGGGATCAGACGGAAACTCTCACCCCGAGATACTGCCGCCGCGTTCATTCGCCGGTAATCAACGCAGCACCTCAAGTGGTAGCGTCCCTCTTTCTCTTTACAACCCGGAGGCTTTCTCCGACCCCGGGGGCACACTTCTTGCGTCCCCGTCTTTAGGTTATAATATATACATATACGTACGTATGATGCATGTATCTATAGAAACGCGAAGCCGGGGACCAACGCGGCACCTCAAGTAGTAGCGTCTCTCTTTCTCTATGCAACCCGGAGGCTTTTTCTGATCCCGGGGACACGCTTATTGCGTCCCCGCCTTTTGGTTCCAAGATATATATATATACGTAAAGAAAACCCACAGCCAGAGGCCCACGCCGCTCGACCGAAACACTCCGTTTTTTTGTAAGCCTTTCATCAGCGCGCGGTTGACGACACATATACTTCGTATACTGCCTGGGTATTATTAATAATAATCTCAACGAGCGCGAGGTCCCTATTTAATCGTCGCGAGATTCACTCACCATTAACCCCAACCCCCTTTGAGCCACAAGGACTGCACTGTGTACGTACATACCAGGTATGGCCCGCTGCACGACCCTTGTTCATCTCCAATTCTTCCCGTACGTATATAAGTATCATACACAAAACTCATAATTTATCGCATCTCTGCGCTCCCCATGGAAATATGATGCTCTGTACTTTCCAGCTCAACTCGTGGGAGGGTTCTACCCTCAGTGGTCACAAGGGGGTGTCGCCCCTTTTCCCCCTACGCACATGCCTCCATTTCTATCTCGCAAATCATCATCCCCGCAGCTCGTCGATTTTGCGTCGGGTAATAACTCTGCGCGCCCTAGAAAATGCCTTCCAAGGTGCAACCATTACACATTGTTTCATCGTTACGGTGGGTTTCAGGAGCAGAGGCGTGGTACGGTAGGGGTATGATAATGCCTCCCAAGGTGCAACCATTGTACATTGTTTTAGCGTTCTGGGGGGTTTCAGGAGTAGAGGCGTGATACGGTAGGGGTATGATAATGCCTTCCAAGGTGCAACCATTGTACATTTTTTAGCGTTATGGGGGGTTTCGGGAGCAGAGGCGTGATACGGTAGGGGTATGATAATGCCTCCCAAGTTGCAACCATTATACATTGTTTTAGCGTTATAGGGGGTTTCAGGAGCACAGGCGTGATACGGTAGGGGTATGATAACGCCTCCCAAGGTGCAACCATTTCACACTGTTTTAGCGTCATGAGGCGTTTCAAGAGTAGAGGCGTGACACGGTAGGGTTATGATAATGCCTTGCAACGTGCAACCCTTGCACATTGTTTAAGCGTTATGGGGGGTTTCAAGAGCAGAGGCGTGATACGGTAGGTTTATGATAACGCCTCCCAAGGTGCAACCGTTATACATTATTTTAGTGTTATGGGGGGTTTCAGGAACAGAGGCGTGATACGGTAGGGGTATGGTAATGCCTCCCAAGGTGCAACCATTGTACATTGTTTTAGCGTTATGGGGGCTTCAGGGGCAGAGGCGGGATACGGTAGAGGTATGATAATGCCTCCGAAGGTGCGACCATTATACATTTTTTTATCGTTATGGGGGGTTTCAGGAGCAGAGGCGTGATTGTTTCGAGGCTCCTCACGTTAGGAGGTCTGCGAACATACCCCATCCAAAACAACCGATTTTTTTATTAAATCGTGCAAGCTTAAGCCCGGTACAAAATCAAGCGGGCTTGCAAATAACATCATGCAATACATATCGGATGCACAGATATTGGGAAGCCGTACGTAGATCCCACAGGAAATCTGAAGCCGGATATCCCATAGGAAATCTGAAGCCATAGATTCCACAGGGAATCTGAAGCAGGAAATCCTATATAGGAGATCTGAAGCCGGAGATACTATACAGGAGATCTGAAGCCGCATACCCTATATTGGAAATCTGAAGCCGGAGATCGAATATAGGAAATCTGAAGCCCGAGATCCCACCGGAAATCTGACGCAGGAGATCCCACAGGAGATCTGAAGCCGGAGATCCAATACATTTGAAGCAGGAAATCCTATAAAGGAAATTTGACGCCGGAGATTCCCCAGGAAATCTGAAGCCGGAGATCCTATATAGGAAATCTGAAACCGTAATCCCACAGGGAACCTAGTAGGGCATCCCATAGGAAATCTTAAACCGTACGAGTAGACCCCTGGAACCGGAGATCCCATACCGTAGATCCTGTACAAACAGGGAATCTGAAGCCGTAGATCCCATAGTCAATCGGAAGCCGGAGATCCCATAGGGAATCTGAAGCCGGAGATCCTATACAGTAGGGGCCCCCCAGTAAGGCAGTGGCGGTGGTGTAGCAGAGAGCAAAATGACCGCCTTGTAGACAGAACCCGCCTTATTCATTTCAGGTTATGAGTGCAACTCCCCATTCGCGCCAAGAGATTTCGACCGCCTTGTATCGGGATACCGCCTTCCTCAGACCGCCTTAAGGGGGGACCCCTGACTCTATATAGGAAATCTGAAGCAGGACATCCCATAGGAAACCTGGACCCGGAGATACCATAGGAAACCTGGAACCGGGACACTCCATAGGAAATCTGAAGCAGGAGATCCAATGGGAGACCTGACGCCGGGAGATTCGAGATCCGCGCCTTGCGACCCGAAACCTCCGAAAAACCGTTACCGGGTAGATCTCCGAAAAATCTGATAACGTTTTTACGGCCTTCTATCAGCGCACGCAGTTGTTGACGACGATTTCCAATAGATAACCAGCACGAGTTCATGGCGAGAGCTACGTACGCATAAATACCCCATCGTAACAGTAATAAACGTATGTATAAAATGGTTGGTAGTGTGCTGTGAGCGCTCCTCGGCTATTCTTAGACGTACTTTTGAGCCACTTTCGCCATTTCCTCGAGATGAGGTCTACCTCTCGGTCCGCTACTTCCCCCATCGTGCTTGCCGACCCCTACTCTGCCTACTCTGCCGGAGGCGGCCTCGGCCGTGCTCGCGCCGTGTCCAGGCGGCGGGGCGTGCTGTGCACAGAATCTCGTTGTCATACCTTTATTTGACTAGAAATAGAAAAAAAAAAAAAAGTTTCAAGAGCGAGCGTCGTCAGCGGAATAATATAAGACGGTCTCGTGAACAATTTCTTTCGTTGTTTCCAGTTTATTTATCCGGTCGCGGACTTTTCATGGTTTGGTAGTGGATTTTTCGGGATGTGGACCACGATAATAAAATGCTCGTTCGGGGTTCGGAAGTTTATTTAGTGTTTCCAGGTTTATAGCCCTTCCGGCTTGCTCGTCACTCTCCCGCTACACACAACACTGACACATTCATACACCCCCAACCGGAAGCCGTACCAGCTACCAGCAACTACCCATATGTCGGACGCATTCAAGCGTTCACCAGCCAAACAAAAGCAGAGCGACCCCCGAGGGTTCTCGTGGGAGCCGAGTCGTCCCTTCCAGGTCGTCGGGGGAGCCCTTGGCAAGACCTTCGCCGAGGAGTACTGTGACGAGGGCTTGCTCGTCAAGCGGGCCAAAACCTCGACGTTCGTGGTCTGCGACCGTGGAGTGTACAAGGACCATACGGCGTGCCAGTTTGTCTTGGATGGCTTGCTTGGGCTCTGTCTGCGCGGAACCGAATAGCGGCAAGCTGGCACGCCGTAGGATCCTTGTACCCCACGGTCGCGAGCGACAAACGCCAAGGTCTTCGCCTGCTTGACGAGCAAGCCCTCGCCGCAGCACTCCTCGGGCCAGGTCTTGTCAAGGGCTTCCCCGACGACTTGGAAGGGACGGCTCGGCCCCCACGAGAATCCTCGGGAGTCGGTTTGTTTTTCTTAGCAGGGGGACGCTTAAATAGGTCCGACATCTGGGTAGTTGCTGATATAGCTGATGCGGCTTTCGCTGGAGGTGTGTGCATGTGTCGGTGTTGTGTGTGGTGGGGTGGGGAGAGGACGAGCAAGCAGCAAGGGATAACACATGGAAACATAAAAAAAAAGTTCTAACTCCCGAACGAATGTTTTATTCTCGTTCGTCCACACCCTGAAAAACCCACGACCAATTGAAAAACGATCAGAAAATCTTCACGAGACTGTCATAAATTATCGCGTTGACGAGACTCGTCCACGAGACTGTTTTCGTTATTAATTGTTTCGGATAAAGGCACGATAACGAGACTCTGTGGACAACACGACCCGCTGCCGGGACACGGCGCGAGCACGGCCGAGGCCGCCCGGCAGAGTAGGAAGGGTAGGGATCAGCGGACACGATGACGAAGTAGCGGACGGAGAGATGGACCTCACAGCGAGTAAACGCGAAGATGGCTCAAACGTATATACGTCTAAGAAAATCTGAGGAGCGCTCACAGCACACCACCACCAACACATTTGTCAAAGGTGAACATGACGCTGACGAGGACTGGAGACCTTGTGACTTTAGGTTTTTTCTTTCCCGCGCGTACCGCATCATGTATTCCTGAAATGTTACCGGTGTACTACCCTTATGATGTGTCCGTATGCATCAGTTATCGTACAGTGAAATCTGTGTCTCCTGTATGGACCAGGGAGCGCCCCCGCGCTTGTCAGTCTTTCAGTCGACGAGAGCCGTCGAGAGTTCCACCAGGTCGTACCTACAGCAATAGTCAGCGATGGTCATGCCGCCAGTCATTCAACAAGCTCCCGCTGCTCGTGTATATGCTTCAGCTGTACGCAAACGTATCACAGAGTACGTACAAGCAGTATTGATAGTAATGCTTGTAATTCGGCTGTAAAGAATGCGTCTCTCACAGGAAGAGTTGAGCTCACGTATCCATTCAGTGCGTAGCTTCAACACCACCAGATTATTTCCCAGCCGTCAGCCATTAAGTCGTGCACCAGGCTGTATCGCCGGCAGTGGTCAAGGTGGTAGTGGTCGTAGCAGCATTTTGTTTCTTACTCGCGGTGCGACAATGGGCGGGGCGGGATGCCCTTTCGTTTCCCTATCCCTACTATTAATAGAGGAGTTGGTAGAGGAGTTGGGTAAGCTTATCTAGACCACGAGTGAGCCTCCCCTTCGGGACCGTGTAAACTTGAGTAGAGCTCACCAGCTATTCGACGCTATATGGTTGACGCAAACTGCTCTGTACGAGAGGAAGGTGACTCACTCCATACATTAGTTGATCGGGTTGGGTATGGGGTTGGGGCTAGCTACTCGTATCGTGCAACAGTGGACCCTAACCAGAGTGTCGAATGTCAGGTATGTGGTAAGGTATCGTCTGAATTTCCGTCAACGATATCAATACCTGGAACCAATCTTGGATTCGCATTTGGCTATAATTCAGCCACTTCATATCAATATTCCCGTCGCAACATGCCCAAGTCGTTCGCCGCACGTGTAAGTTTTGGGGTTAAAAGAGGCCTCCTGCCAAAGCCGGCGGTCCCCCCCTCCCACCCACCCATATTTTTTGTATTTTCTCGACCGTTTTTGGCGTGGCGTGGCTGGGTTTCTGTCACCAGTTACCAGATACCACTCTGTCCGAAAATTTAAGGATTTTATTACATTAATGTTCAATAGAATGGTTCCTTTATATTCTGGTACAGAGTAGATATCAAATCAAGCCGTTCCTTTTCACGACGTCTTACCTGTCGACGTCCCGATTTTCTTTTACCTTCCGTCAGTGCGCTCAATGACATTTATCGGTGCGCTCAATGGCACATATTGCATGAACCCGATGACTTGTACTATATATACTTCGTATATCTCGACGATATAAACGCGTCTGTTCGGTTGCTTCATGTAGGTGTGGTTTCCCGAAGGGTTCTGGTCCAAAGGTGCCATATTGGCTCTAGAGCCACTCAGCGTCCAACGCATTGGTACTCCCGTACTGGTTGTGGGCGGGGTACAGCTCGGTGTCGTTCGTGTGGTGACCGGTAGCTCGCGCTTTTTGCGCCGCCCTGATGAGAACTGCGTCGGTCCAAGTTAGCAGCATATCTCGCTTATTCGGCTTACGCTATTTACTAAAAGCTACTGGTATGATATGTTGACACGTCCTACGATACGTGGTGGGTACCATTTTTGTTATTCCTTGCGAAGCAAATGTTTCTGTCTGCCGGGGGGCGCTCTTTAACCCAGCAGCTCTACCCAATAAAGCATGCCAGATCGTTGGAAACCCCATTCTTGTTTTACCGACTTAAAGGCCATCTGGTTGCACGTTTTTTTTTCTCAGTGTTTGGGTATTGTATACTAATAGAAGTATAATTTTCTTCAAGCCAGGAGCCTAGGAAAACAGTACTGTAGGTACACACCTCTGTCGTACGTATGATACCAGGTAGCATTTCGTTTGCTAAAATACACTTTTTGCTAAAATGGTTTCTGAATGATCTATCAAAGACTCCTTAAGGGCCCATATTAACGAATATAAAATAAATTCAATTTGGAAAAATAATCATTCAAATCCGCTTTTCATTGGTCAACACACGCACCAGCACCAAAAATTAGGATCTTGGGGTCTAATCTAGGGGTGGTGGTGCGGGTTTTGACCAATGAAAAGCGGATTTGATTTTTTTTTTCCAATTTGATTTTTTTTTTCTTCGTTAAAACGGGCCCTAACCCCAAATCGTCGGAATGCCATTTACCAGGGTATTGTTTAGCAATATGATATTTTGTATACCAGGTACCTAGGACATTCGTACCATGGGATTCTTCATCAGGTTGAAATTTCCTTTTTTTTTCTAAAATCCGTTTTTGGGTGAGTTACTATTAAGGGTCCATATTAACGAGTACGAAATAAATTCAATTTGGAAAAAATAATAATTCAAATACGCTTTTCATTGGTCAACACACGCACCAGCACCAAAGATTAGGATCTTGGGGTATAATCTTGGGTGGTGGTGCGGGTTCTGACCAATGAAAAGCGGATATATTTTTTTCCAAATTGATTTTTTTTCTTCGTTAAAACGGGCCCTAACCCCAAATCGTCGGAATGCCATTTACCAGGGTCGGCGGTTTTTCTCTTTTTGCTGTGTTCCTGCAATTGACATTGATTGGATCGTTTTGTATTTTAAGCGATTTGTGTCAGCACATGAACCTTTTTTGGCTCATGCGCAAGTATATAGGTTGGTGGGGGTCCGTTGTGGGTTGTGGGTGAGAGAGTAATAACTGGGTGGGTCGGTTGATCCCTGGGCCGGTTGTCCCAACACCATCCACCAACATTTCTAGTGAAGCGATGAGCGTCAGCGCAAGACCTTGTACATGAGTGGATCAGTAGGTAGACGTGAAAAAAAAAATGGTGCAATGGTTCCAAGATCAAGTTATCGTAAAAAAAATGAAACAAAATTAAAAAGGAAAAAAAATGATTGCAAGAACCGTACACGTATTATACGTAGTGGGGGAGGATGGAGAAGAGCCTATTTTTTTACCCCGGGTCTGATTCACGACTATCAATAGGAGTTATTTCCTCAGAGTCTATGTATTGTATACCAATCCAAGGAGTACCTATTAATAGTACATCAAGTTAAATATACAATCGCTTGACATATACGAAGTACCTGGTATACACCAGTAGCAGCAGCAGCAGCACTAGTGCCCAGCGGTGGTCTGGTGTGACTTATCACCTACCATGCATCGAGGAGGCTGGGAGCACGAACTACGACCAAGCTTAGCCATCTTAAAACCACGTGCACCAGCCGCCACGAGCAACAAGCTCCTCGTGCTCTTGTTGCTCGGCTGGTGGCGGTGGTGTTTGTGGTGTTCGTGGTGGTGGTGATGGTTGCTGGTACTACTGTCGTTTTTCCGTGTTGCTGGTGGTGGTACCTGCGTTCCCGAGAAAGGAGAGCACAACAAGGCAAGCCAAACCACCACACCACCACACCACATGCTGCCACCACACCAACACCACTAGGAAAGAGCTATTGCACGACTGCGCATCTTCCATATAGCTACTAGGTGGTAGTGGCGGTGCTGGTGGTGGTGGTGGTGGTGGTGGTTGCAAATCTGTGTGTGTGATGATGCTCTTCCTCTTCTCCGATCATCGAGCAAGCACGCAATCATGATCAATCGTCACCATCACCGCCTACCTGCTGCCACCAACACGATCGATCATCACCATCACCACCTGCTGCAGCCATCACTATCAAGCCTGGGAAGCTTCTATATAGCTGGTGGTGTGGTGATGGTAGTGGTGGTGCGGTGGTGGTGTGGTGGTGGTGATGGGGTGTTTGGTGTGTTTGCTGGTGGTAATTCTTATCGTTGCTACGTACAACTGCTAGTTTGCTACTGCCGAAACATCCCAGTGACAATTGCCACTGGTAAGAGCTAGGTAGGGCATTCACTATGCGGCCTAGCTCTGCGATCTCGGCACCGCTTTCGACACGAGCAGTACTAAACTTCAAGCGTAAATAGCGGGCGTCTATCAGTCCCGAGCGCGTCTGAATCGGTTCGGTGTACACGTCGCACGCCAAAAGCAAAGCGAACAGACGAGGGACAGACGAGGGACAGACGAGGGACAGACAAACCTCAATATTAAGCAATCCGGTAAATAAAGGCACGCTGTGGCAGTTTTCAGAACTGTTTTTTGTCCGTTTGCGTCGATCGTGTACCCCCGCGTGTCCACCTACCCACACACATGACCCCTTATAGAAGAGCATCTAATGAGGCCCGAAGGCCTTCGGCCTTTTCGCCTCATTACTGATGACTTCCTAATAATAATAGTACGAACGACTGACAGATAGTACTAATGGCTTACTGTATTAATGAATTCCTATAAGTACTAATGACTTACTAATAGTGTAGAGTACTAATGACTTGCTGATAGTATAGAGTTCCTCAGGCGAGAAAATAAAATCGTGCTCCTCTATATATCTTAGCATGGGTCGTGTGTCATTTGCGAGTATTGCAAATAAAAGTGTACCAGGTACCGTTTCCTCGACTTTTCCTCCTTGCTCGATACCAGGAGCTTTCAACTATTTCCTACATCGGACAGACAGATCATATAGATCATTCCCACTTGATGATCTAGATCTTTCAGGGCAGATATATTCCCTACATGTACCGGGTATGATCTACTGTAGCTCATGTTGCCGGGTGGGAGCCATCATCTACGAGCACATTCTCCTTGGTGTTGGGATTTGTGCCATATATTTCTTGCACAACATCTCATAACGGCAGCTATGGGTCCAGATGATCTAGATGATCTATCTGTTACAGGTGTGAACCATTTATTTTATCTCACTATACTATTCCGTACGAGTACTGCTAGTCTAAATCGGTGCGCAGTAAAAACAAACGAGGTACGCGTACGTACTCGCAACAAAAGTCGAATTTACGGGTATGTACGAGCACTGCTGCTGTCACCACACACGAAAATTCCTTATTCCTTATTAATAGTGGGAAAGTCAATAGTAATAGTGGGAAAGTCGTGCGCAACCAGGGCATCTGTGATGTGGGGAGATGACATCTAAACATCTCCGGGTCATCTCCCACATCGCTTTTTTTCTTCCCTTAACCTTGTTTGCATATAATATTGATACGAACATATATTACAGGATTCTTCGGTTTGTGATTACAACCAGCAGCAGTACCCCATTGATTCAATTTATATTAGCGTATTATATAATAGATGGCCAGGGGGGGGGAGGCGGGGGCGGCTGCTTCCTAAGAGTTGTTGTGTTTTAATCGATTCACAGAAGAAGTGGTTGTTGTGTTGCACTGCTGCATCCAGTGTCCGTGCTCGCCAGGCCGAACATACCGGGTCGCACATACCAGGTACCAGACAACAGACAACACGTAAGCCGTGTCCGCCGATGCAGCGAAAATAAGGACAACTATTACGGGGTGGGCTAATGTAGTAAATAGGACCTACGGTAGACACAAAACCCTATATGTTTACCTATTTTTAATAACAATGTTTGGTCCTATTTACTACGATGGCCCCCCGTAATATGATGGGGGGCATAGTATTCAAGATGGGGGGGGATATATGATTTTCGACCCCCTTGCGGGGTTCTGACTACTGCATTAGCCTCCCCTTGCTATTAATATAAAAAAATGCCAGCTATGAGATCGGCCAATTGAGCGGTTGATACTCAACTTTGTGCGCTGCCTTGATTTGTCGGGCGCGAGTGCTCTACATTTCCTTGAGACTTAAGTCGGTATTTGTGAAAATGGGCCGGTTTTAGTTGTTCATAATCAGTTTTTCAAGCTGTGGCAGGCAGCTCGTGCTTGTTATTTGCAAAAAAAAGGGCTTTACTTTCAGACGCAGATAAAAGTTGCAAAAGTTTGGACCCGCGGACTATTACGGAGGGACCATAGTAAATACGACCAAATATTTTTCGTCAAAATAGGCAAAATATATACCAGGTAGGTTTTTGTGTGTATCGTAGGTTCTATTTACTACGGCCCCCCGTAATATTTTAATAGTAGCATTTTACGGCATATTTATTTGCTCAGCCATATGTTGGATGTTTTCCGTCCGTGCCCTCCCCGAGGCACCTCCCGGAGGGTTACTCCACACCTCCCGGAGGGTTACTCGTATCTTCCACACACCAGGCGAATCACGATCTGCAGTCAAAAGGACCATAGTAAACAGGACCAAATATTTTTTTCGTAAAAATAGGCAAATATATAGGTTTTTGTGTGTGCCGTAGGTCCTGTTTACTATGGCCCCCCTGTAATAAGATCCTCGTACCTTGCCGTAACGAGTTGTTGTGCAGGATCTGTATATGTACTGCTTGTAGTACATACCCAAGCCAGGAAACATGTGCTGCGCACGAAGGTCGTCATGCGGATTACACGGCTCCCACCCGGCAACATGAGCTAGATCATACAGATCATACAGATCATACAGATCGTACAGATCACACAGGTCATACAGATCATACAGATCATACAGATCAATACTCTTGTCTTCCCCTGAAATATCTAGATCATCAACTGGGAATCGATCATTTGTCCGATGTGCACCTTGTGCATGCATTTTACACGTCATATCGTAGCCGCAGACAGACACACAGCAGTGTTCGTTAGAAAAAGTGACTGAACTACTGGCAGTAACTCCACAGGTATATAGTTTCTTGAAACGAACAAAATAGTTACCAGTACTTTTGGAGCTCGAAGCATCCAACCTCGTCAGCAAATCTCCGGGGGGCGAACCACCTCGCCACGCACTGCTCATGACTATCAAGGCCTCTCCGAACCAACACAAACACACAGAGCCCATCGACCAACCAACGTCCCTTTCGTTGGCGAAGTTCACTGCACGCTCACTCCTAGACAAAATATCAAAATATGCCACGTACTTAGAGGACTAGTAACAGATCGTCCGGCAGCATGCTGGATCAATGTACGGGCGTTGCCCCTCTATAACCCTAACCCTAACCCCAAACCTGACCACACTACGTATCAGTGACCTGTAAATTTCCAGGAAATATCCTACAGGACGAAATGCGAATACTACTGGGCCCTTACAAGAACACGCTCATCGGTCATTTGGGGTACGTCAAGGCCTCTATTGGTCGAAACGTACTAGATTTAGTGTAGGGGGCGGTCAGCCAAGGGGTCAAACCGCGGTCTCCTATCATAGCACCTGTGCTCGTATACATACTGTAGGTTGTCGAGCAAGAATTCTGAGCGAATAATGCGAGTTTCTAATTTACTCGTCACGAAAAAATACTATTAATATTGATAACCCCTTTCGAGATGGGCTGAATCGACCGACCGACTCGACCGACCGACTCGACCGACCGACGGACCGACCGGGATCCACCAACGCACACAAGTTGACGACAGTTACAAAAATCTTGTTGCGCGAGTCCCTATATTGCGGCAGCTACACTACATTATCATATTTTCAGTGTAGGGTGGCGGTCAGTCAAGGGGCTATAAACTGAGGTCTCCTATATACTCTGTAGCATGTTCGCTCCTACTGCTGTAGATCGTACATCGCTGTTGCGCTGTTGTTTACTTCATTTTTTAAATGGGTAATGCTATTTGCGACACCGGTGTCGCAAATAGTTATTTACGACACGGTGTCGCAAATAAGCCCCTTATTTGCGACACCGCGCTGCGTTCGCGGCAGACACCTCAGACTGGCCCCTAACTACCAAGAGTGCGTCGGCATGGCGTAAGGCTACCCCTGAAGCTATCGCGCAGCCAAAACGGGTCAGTACTCGAGGAGATATGTGGTATCTTGGGGTAACCGAACATCTTCAGACCGTGTGGCAAATAAGCTATTTGCGACACGGTGTCGCAAATAAGGGGCTTATTTGCGACACCGCGCTGCGTTCGCGGCAGACACCTCAGATTGACTCATAACTACCAAGGGGGTGTCGGCATGGCGTAAGGCTACCACTGAAGCTATCGCGCAACCAAAACGGGTCAGTACTCGAGGAGATATGTGGTATCTTGGGGCAACCGAAGAATCTTCAGACCGTGTCGCACATAAGCTATTTACGACACGGTGTCGCAAATAAGCCCCTTATTTGCGACACCGCGCTGCGTTCGCGGCAGACAACTCAGATTGACTCCTAACTACCAAGGGGGTGTCGGCATGGCGTAAGGCTACCACTGAAGCTATCGCGCAGCCCAAACGGGCCAGTACTCGAGGAGATAAGTGGTATCTTGGGGCAACCGAAACATCTTCAGACCGTGTGGCAAATAAGCTATTTGCGACACGGTGTCGCAAATAAGGGGCTTATTTGCGACACCGCGCTGCGTTCGCGGCAGACACCTCAGATTGACTCCTAACTACCGAAGGTGTGTCAGCATGGCTCAAGGCTACCACTGAAGCTATCCCGCAGCCAGAACGCGCCTGTACTCGAGGAGATAAGTGGTATCTTGGGGCAACCAAAAAAAGTTCAGACCGTGTCGCAAATAAGCCTTATTTGCGACACCTGTGACAACATCGGGAACCTGTTTACAACTACGTACTCCACATCCACCCCAAGTCCAACTATTAATAGGTTGTTATGGTATCTGGATATACGTAATATCTCGCGATCTCAGCAAGACCCAGACAAAACTTAGATCCGTGCACTCTGCATGTACAGCACTGCATGACTGGACATACGTGGTGACGAATGTAGATTCAGACAATACTATCCAAGGTCGGAAAATCCATCGTGTCGTCCCGAGCGGGGAGGTATAAGACTGCTCGATACCTCAAGCCCCAACTCCAACTGCGACTTCACAAAAAAAAACACAAGCAACTGAGAACAGCTCTCGATTGGATTCAATACCCATAACAGCAAGGCCTTACGTACCAATACCTAGTATATGACAAAACTACACTAACTACGAGTACGTATACTGAGTACTCGTACTGCTGCTGGTGCTGCAACAGGTGCGATTTTGTCGGGGGGAAACTTGTACAGCGTACATGGCGCATAACTACGTAGGGAAGCATGCGATGCTCTTGTGCATGTATGTGTAGGCTGTGTTCGTTGCCTGGACCGATAATCCTATTATACAAAATTGTGTTCACATAGCGTTTCGAAAGTGTTAAAAAATGAATGGGTAATGCTATTCGCGACACCGATATAGGCCAATACGACAACTGCACTGCTGTAGATTCCGTAGATTCCGTACACCCACCTATTTGGCTAGCGACCACAGACCACGCACTACACAACTGCGTACACAAAGAGCTGCGTGCAAAACCCAACTTCGGCGCCAGTTCTGTGTGTCCATAATACCAAGTGACCTGTCAACACAGGATACCCGACGCTTTCAACGATACAAGCACTCGTCGTTAAACTACGGACGACACAGAACAAGGTGCGGAAAAGGATTGATCAAGTCACAGTAGTTTCGAATACAACCATAGCCGACAACGTGCCTAACAACTATCTACTCGTGGTGGAATTACGTGATTTGGTAGCCCGGTAGCCCGACCTCACACTAAGAAATCCGTCGTAATCCTGGTCTAAGCGGGGCGCGCGCGACGAACGTCGTGCGATGTCGTAAATAAGGCTTATGTTCGCAACCATTGTGAACATTTTTCGGTTGCCCTAAGATACTACGTTATCTCCTCGATACAGGCCCGTTTTCGGCTGCGCGGATAGCTTCAGTGGCAGCCTTAACGCCATGCTGACACCTCTTCGGTAGTTAGGAGCCAATCTGAGTTGTCTGCCGCGAACGCAGTGCGGTGTCGCAAATAAGGGGCTTATTTGCGACACTTGTGTCGCAAATAGCTTATTTGCCACACGGTCTCAATTTTTCGGTTGCCCCAAGATACCGCTTATCTCCTCGAGTACTGGCCTGTTTGGCTGCGCGATAGCTTCAGTGGTAGCCTTACGCCATGCCGACACCCCCTGGTAGGTAGAGTCAATCTGAGGTGTCTGCCGCGAACGCAGCGCGGTGTCGCAAATAAGCCCTTATTTGCGACACCGGTCGCAATGCATTGCACAGGTTGGTTTCGGTTCCCCAAGATACCACATATCTCCTCGAGTACTGACCCGTTTAGGCTGCGCGATAGCTTCAGTGGTAGCCTTACGCCATGCCGACCACTCCCTTGGTAGTTAGGGAGYCAGTCTGAGGTGTCTGCCGCGAACGCACCGCGGTGTCGCAAATAAGGGGCTTATTTGCGACACCGTGTCGCAAATAACTATTTGCGACACCGGTGTCGCAAATAGCATTACCTATTTTTTTTTTAAGATTATGCGAGTGCGAAGTGTACACGACGAGCAAAAAATAGAGAATATTTTGACGTCGTGGCTTTTACCTTGCAGCGGCGATGCGAAGTCTCCTGCGTGAGTGCTGTCGGGCCTCACGTGCAGGTCGTGGTGGGCCATGTACGTCAGCAAGGTCTTGCGCTAGTTGGTGGTGGTGGTGTTGTTGTTGGTGGTGGTGGTGGTGTTGGTGGTGGTGGTGGTGGCGGCGGGGGTGGTGGGGGTGGTGATGGTGTGGATGTTGGTGGTAGTGTTGGTAGTGTTGGTGGTGTGGTGTTGTTGGTGGCGGTGGTGGTGGTGGTGGTGGTGGTGGTTTTGGGGGTGGTGGTGATGGCGGTGGCGGTGTTGTCGTTGCGTTGTTGTTGTGATGTTGATGTTGATTTGTTGGTGGTGGTGTGTGAAGACGTAAAGACGATGGTTGCATGGTGATGCGGTGTCATCGAATCGTAGAAGAAACATCACCATTGCGTTTCACCAACAACAGAAAAACAGCGAAAGCGGCGAACACAGCAGCAGTAGCAGGAAACACAGGGGACACAGCACAAAAATCAGCGAAAAATACATACACACACAGCACACAGCAGCGTCGTGTGCAGAGCTGCAGCAGCACGAGTATGTCCGACAGCAGGCTGGCAGGTATGCATATACGAACAACAGCAGTAGCAGTAGCAGCAGCTGTATGTAGCAATAATACGGCAGCACGAGTATATCCGACAGGCAAGCTGGCAGGTACCAGGTATGTATATACGAACGGCAGCAGTAGCAGCAGCAGCAGTAGCAATAACAGCAGTAGCAGTACCGTAGCAGCAGCAGTAGCAGTAGCAGCAGCAGCAGCAGCAGCAGCAGCAGCAGCAGCAGCAGCAGCAGCAGCGGTAGCAGCAGCAGTAACAGTACGAGGTACCTGGTACTGGGACGAGTACAGTACGTACATAACAGCAACAGCAACGAACGATCCGATTCAGACTAAAACATACATCACGTATGGTAGTCTCGAAAAGTAGCAGCAGTACGAGCAGTGGGTGCAGGCACGCACGCGGGCAAGAGGGAACGCACACACAACCACGCACACACAGCAGAGATGCAGTTATCAAGTGGGACTGGCCTGGGGAGCGGTGGATGAGGAGGAGGAAGAGGAGGAGGCAGAAGGATGCGAGGCAACGAGCGACCAACGCTCGTGGTAGTCTCGCCGCCTCCAATCTACTTACTTTAAGTGTAGACCCTGTGCATAGATATACGTAGCCAAAAAAAACACACACACAAACACACAAACGATGCGCGACTCAATTTAGAAACGTACCGGAAGCCTGCGGAAGTCCACCTTCAACCGCTTCGGGTACGGCTCCCTCCTGTCGAACGGGAAGTAGGGCCCCTCGGACTCGTCCACGACGTCCTCTTGCATGGTGCTCTTGGCTGGAGCAAGGCAGGCAGCGGTCAGCAGTCAGCGACAGCAGCAGCAGTAGCTAAGACGTCGAAAAACTTGAGTTTGCTCAAAGTTGAACTACTCTTTGTTGCACTCCAGAGCCCAATCGACCGAGAAAGAATTGCAGCCAAGAGCTAGTATTGCGCAGCACAATTGCGCAGCTTGCGCGCTAGCTTCTTCTGCGGCGGTACCAGGGCTCCGCCTGGCTCGTTTGGCTCGAGGTGCTCACCGTGCTGACGAGGCAAGCTGCCCGGAGTATAGGCGCAAGCGGCAATCCTTCCTGGTCCGTCCGTGCAACGTTCCTTGTTCCAAAGCCCCTGTCGAAACTTGAAACCAGAAAAAGTCGGTAAAATCTCCGCAACCCCTTTCTCGGTGCTTTCCCGGTTGGAGCCAAGAGCGCCTCTCCTCGCGAGATCAGAGGCCTTGTCCTGTCTGCCAGGCGGTGTGCTCGGTGCTTCCAGTCTCGAGCTGTGTCGCTGCTGTTGCTGCTGTTGCTGTGTGTCTGCTCGCTCGAGAGTCGTCTTGGTGGTACGAAGTGCATGTATGATGACCAGCAAGCAAGAGAGAAAAAAAAATCAACTCCCCAGAAGGTCGTGTGTCGAAATCATGGAACAATGCCAGAATGTTCCGGTTCGCGTCCTATAGCCCAAAAAAGACGGTTTCAGTATTTTTTCGCTATCGCCGTCAAGCCGACGCCGACACGACGAAACATTTCGGCCTTTGGGCCTGTGTCGGCGACTCGTCTATTGACCCAACATGCTAGTTTTTGTGTGGGAGTTCTTGAAGGTGTTACGACGTAAATGGTCACGCCCGAAACTGTCGTCTAATTCTTGCACCCCAAGGCCTGCCCCGCCCTCTTGCTGCTTTCCTGGTCGTGTGTTGTTCGTCGTATGATCACCGAGAAAACATTTTTAGCAAGAAGAGGATGGAAACAGCAGCAGCGGCAGCAACGGCAGCAGCAACAATCGTCGTCGTCGCCGGAGGTATGCATCCCTGCGGAGATGTACATGGTGGCTAGATGTCGCCCACCTATGCCGACGGTGCGTCCCAGACGGACAGCAGCTGTCTCGGTGTCGGGGATGCGGGGGGCGACGACTCCGGGCCTGGGGGGCGGCAGCTCCGCGTTTCTCGACTTCATGCGACTTTTGTCGAGGTACGTACGCAGGATTCGTTGAGTGTACGTATAAATACGCATGCCTATCATACAGCAGTAAGTGCTACCGGTATCATTTTACTGGAGTAGTATCATAGAGCTTGTTAAACAAACGTTGTGTGCTCGTTTAAAACATAACTTACGCCTGAACAACGGTGTCATTGGTGTTGGTGCTGTGGTGGTGGTCTCATACGCGTGCGTGGCAGAGCGGTTGTTTCACGGCTGCTACTGCCAGCGCTGGTGTTGTCGGTGTTGATGCTTCGTATATGTGTTGCGTTGACTTGACGACAACCGATTCCTACTATGAATGCGAATGCATGCTACTACTCGTACGAGTACTGTGTGTTCGTACGTAGTACTGAACCACCCACGACTACTACGATATACATCGCACGTACTCGTGCTCACTGTAAAGCATAATTTAGGGTCCATAATTTACATACTGCGTCGATGCGAGGAATCCTTCGCTGCTGGTGCCTGGTGCATGTTCTCCGACCCGGGTTACTCGTTCTCCCCATAACGCTTGCTTCGAGGACTTCTGGTTGCACATCTAAATACATACTGTACATGTGCAGCAGGAAAACTGCTGTTTTTCCAGTACGTCGCGTGTGCCTGGCACTCCACACGCAAAGGGTTCGATATGTAAAGTGTCCTATAAATATGTACGTATTGCAATGTACCTTGCTGTACTGCTGAAGTACCGAACACCCTCGTACGTAGATCAGGACAGCTGGCTGGATTTCATATTTGAGAGGGGGTGCGTTCTACATGTACAGTACATTGACTTCAGCATAAAAATATAGATGACTCCCGCATTCCTTGTTTGTTTGTGCATATCACCCTGCCTTCCTTATTGCTCGGTTTTTAGGACTGCAGTCCCGATGTGGGGACAAAACACTTGGAATTAGAGTAAAATATTTAGCTCTAGACAGTGTAGTTCTACATAAAAGGGTCCATAGGTGTCTTGTCCTATACTACAGTAAAACTCTGGAAGATAAACCGGCAAATCGAACTACAACAGAACAGCAAACAGTGTACGTACGACTCTGGGCCATATTCGAGAGTTACACGTATGAAGATATTGCACACACACATGGAGGGGAATCGACGGCCTATCTATGTATCAAGATTATCCTCACAATGAGGAGTGGGGAGAATGCTGTACTCGAAGAACCCTCCTGCCCGACATCTCACAGAGCTGGGCGAAGCTGAGCATCGACCAACCGGTTCGAAATATATTGTTTGAAATCATACAACGTCCGATGTTTTACGCCCGGACTCACAGCTGAAGTACTCGTACTTGAGCATACTTTTGTACTACGTAACACTCGTATACTGCGTTTGATATCAAACGAAGTACGAAGTATCAGTATTATTACTAGTTTTATCAAGTTTCCCTCGATAGTTTATCGTGCATGTTCCATTCCGACTACAGCATTACCAGTATTAAAAACTAATAAAACGTCCATATCGGGCTATTTAACCCTAACGTCCACACCGGGCTATTTAACCCTACGTACGTACTTTTTTTCTTTTTTTTTTCTCTTTCATGCACCTGGATTGCTAGTAGGGTAGGTCTTGCCTGTCGTATATGGCATTGCATTGTCTGCTCTGCTTACTGAGCGTAGTATCTCTGTGTCGTAGTTTTGCGACCACAGAACTGGTACCTTTTTAGGATGAAGAATCGGCACGGACACTGGGTGTGCTGGATGTCGACGGGTAGAAAGGAAGGTTTAATGTGAAGAACACACACACATACTCGTACCTTTCGCTATCTCTCGTGTTGCGACTTCGCCGCAGACGATGGCCCGGGGCCAGCAGGACCGGTTGGCGACGAGCCGGCGCGTGACCCTGTCGAGGGTAGTGTCCGCCTCCCTCGTCATTTCGACGACGGCATCGTGCTTCGTGCTGCAACGGAGCGGGTTGACGGACCTAGCGCTCGGGAGGATAAGCGTGGCGCTCGTGGCGCTCTTGTGGTTTTGGAGCACGTTCACGGAGGTATGGGTTGACTTTTTGTCCGGTTTTCAATGCTCTACAGAGTACCCCACCCCACACACATATCCTCCTAATATAAGTACCATTGATTTAATTAGCCCCTTTTCGCTTCTGCCGCAGTGTACACGCATACCGACCGGTGCTACAATAGAGGTACTGTTTGTACCTTCTTGTTGGTAAAAATAGGTAAATAGCATACCTGTACTGTGTACTGGGAGCGTTTTTTCGTGTGTACCGTAGGTCCTATGTACTACATTAGCCCACCCCGTAACAATATGCCATTTGTTGCGATACTGGTGGTCCAAATCAATGTAAGTCTACCGCTTCGTTTCATCGCAGGGCGGCTACGTAACGGAAACGGCTGTCTCAGAGACGTCTACTGATATACCTTTACGGATTGGCATCGAGACGTCTACTGGCAGACCCATTGGGTACTTACTGTTGATCCCCAAGTCGTGTCGCAATTAATAGGGCGACTTACTAAGACGGCTAACGGAGGCTATTGTGTCTATCAACGTACCCGGTACTTTTTTTGTATCGCATACGTCATTGATCTAAATTGAATGTCACGGTGGTAAAAGCGGCTAGCGGAAACGGTTGGCCTTGACGGGGTGCTGTGTCTACACACCTTTTAGGAAGCCGTTGCTCCAAGTTTGTACGACGTATCGCTGGGGCGTTTAGCCATTAAAAACGGCGTTGACATCGAGGCGCCTACGAACCATGAACTGTTTGTGTCCTGCAGTTGATCCAAACCAGTGTCGCTATATATTGTTAGGGCGACTCACTCGAGACGGCTGACACGGAGGCTACAGTATGTCTGCCAAGGCACCCTTTTCGTACCGTCGATCCAATTAATGTATACCGCGATGACACAGCTTGAAAAATGGAAATTACTGACGTGTGAGGTTCATCGATACCATAGAGTGCCGCAGTGAAAGGCCAATTATATTGTTTTCCTTGGCGTCGATATATGGCTTCAGGTGCACAAAGGCGCTGCGCGTAGCATTGCTATATATTGCGGGGGAACTTGTTACGGGGGTCCATAGTAAATAGGAACAAACATCGTTAGTATAAATAGGGGGAAATATAGGTTTTTGTGTGTTACCGTAGGTCCTATTTACTAGTGTTTACTATGGTCCGCCGTAATAGTAGTCAGAACCACATATGGTGTGTAACTATTAGGGGGGATGTAGGATTTTTGGGTCCGTCGTAGGTTCTGATTACTATTCTTACTACAATAGCCCCCCCCCCCCGCAGTGGTGGTCCTTCTCTGTTCAGTCTGCGGAAAGCGCGCATGTTCCCTATATACTATATATATACAGCACTTGCACAGCAGCAGTGTCCTTTACCAGCAAAAAACGCCGTTTCACAGTACCAAAACCATTTCGTATATACGCAAAAGGTTGTTCAAGCGGGATAAGGGGGGCGCGTTTTCAAACGGCCTATTGTTCCTATACGCCCCGAGGCTGTGGTTGTTCTCATTGGGCGGTATACCTACTAAACAAATGCCTGTATGTACTAATAACGCCGTTTTTAACGTACCAACACCGTTTCGTGCCAATACCTGAATAAAAAAGGCCTCTACTAACGCCGTTTTTTCTTTTAAATCATACCAAAACAGTTTCGTGCCAACATCAAAAGAACGTCTGTCATAACAACACCGTTGTATCCAAAAAACAAAAAAACGTTGCTTCGTCTGCTGTCTTTGCAGGTGTTCAGGCGGGATACCGGACGAGTTTGCAACGGCATATCGTTCCTGTGCTTCGCGCTGTGGTCGTTCTCCCACATCGTGTGGCACTCTACTTCCTCGGAAGCCGCTAGCAATAGTAGCGGGGGCAGCAGTGGGAGCAGCAGCACCAGCACGGGGGGGAGCGTCGATGCTGCGCCTGCGTGGGTGTGGGTGGACGTGGCTGTTGCGTGGGCGATAGCGCCGTTGGCTGGGGGCAGCCTGGAGCTAAGCTTGTGGGGGTCCGTCGTGCCTAGCTGGGCATGCGTTACCGTAGCGCTGGGATACGGGCTGCGGGCGGAGGAGGTGAGCGCGAAAAAATGTAAAATGGGTTCGTTTTCGTTTTCGTTTTCGTTTTCGTCTTTTTTTCTATTTTTCTTTTTTGTACTTTCTTGTTCTTGTGATGCCATTTCTTACTGCTCGTGCCTGGTATTAAAAGTTAGTGTTTGTGTTTCCTCCTTATGGTTAGTGGACCATCATGCCTAGCTGGGCTGCGCGCGGAGGAGAGGAGCACGTCATGAAAAAAAAGAAGAGGCAAGGACAGCATTCGAAGTATATATTTGGTTGAGCAGGAAGGAGGCACATTAAAGGGAGTTAGACTTCGTGCATAGGCTTCCTTTTGTTTTGGTTTTCCCCTTGGTTTTCTTGTGCTTTCGAGGGATGTTCCTGAGTGAACAACGTTGAAGCTCATGCTGCCTGCACATCGCAATCACCATAATGGTTGTGATTGTTGCTGTGATATAGGTTACAACCAGTACCGGGGGCTGCAGTACAAGCAGCCTAATATCTACCAGGTATTAAACACAACCAAAATGTGCCAGACATTGTGCTCGCCATTCGACAAGGTGCGAGGCCGCATAACCTTCAGCAGACGATTCAATCGCTAACGATTCCCACAAAGCACAAAAAGCAAAAAAAAAAAGAACAAGGGAACTACAGTAAGTGCCGTGTAACAACAGGCATACGAGTCAAAACAAGCGTTTTTGTCGGGGTTCTGTTTTCAACCAACGCTTGCCCGGGATCAATCAAGCAGATGGCGTTAGGCGAAGGGGACGCCGGGGGTACCCTCGGGCTTATCACGGCGATCGCGGGGTTCGCGGCTTTTGGCGTGTCGCTTTTAGCTATAGGCTACCAGGTAAGGACGGGGGGGGGGAGGGGGGGGGGGCGTGCTCATTTGTTGCTTGCCTTAGTCATTTGACCATTGACCACGCATCCCTTTCGAGACTGTGCCCCTGGGGGGGGGGCAACACCAAGTTGCGGGGAAAACTGTCGAACGCCACAAAACCCGGGTATGTACTAACTGAATTGTCAATACAGTAGTATGCTTGCCACATCCCCCGAACATGTGCAGCATGAACTGGAACGTCGTCGATTACTCATTTATCATTCCCAGCAAAAACAAAAAGAGGAGAAGAAAATCAAGAGGCCCCATGGAAGGGACAATTTCCTAGTAGTTGTTCCTGCTGTTAGCATGTTTTGCCACCCGGCAGTGTGCAAGCAGCACGGTCTTCAGCGTTGATCGCTCATCCCGGGGGAAAATACAGTAGTAGTCAGAACCAAGTATGTTTGTTAATTCGTAGTAAAATTACCGGATTACTATGCCCCCCCGTAGTAGCTCGAGTCAATAAATCAACCAATTGGTTAAAACCACCCCTACCCCTACGTGGGAATGGTCGTATCACGTACAGTACTGTGTATATGGTAAGGCACCCACAAGGCAGACAACATAGTAATACCCATTGCTGTCTCTGGAACTGGCCACACCATAAATTGAATCATTTCATTGGAGGCTGTCGTCCATATTCAAGTCCGCCTCACAGGCGGTTCTTAGTAGGATGCAGCTCACTCTCCATGTGACTCGCCCAATACTTCACGGTGCTTCGCGCTTGGTGCAAGCAATGTCTGCCCGGTTGGTGAAAACCCAACGTGCTCCGTCCCGGCATTGTAGGGATGCGAGGGTCTATGGTCATACGATTACGGCCGTGCACGACATGAGTACACCCCTACCTCTACGTGTCTGAGGGCGAAAACAAAATATAACTTAGAGATAGTGTGGGACATGTTCTGCAGTACGTAACTAAATAGTTGACAGCCAAATTTATACCCTGAACGAGAGAAGGGAAAGTTGATAGCACCTCTTGAGTAGCTACACATAATTCCACTGGCATACACACACACAATTCCTCACCTAAAACCTAGGTACGTTAGGTACGACCTCCGATACCGTACCTAAAATTTAGGCCCGACACGCCACGTGCCAATTAACCAACTGCTGTTAACTCTTGCACCAAAAAAAGGTCTTGTGGGAGCAAACCCGGGGGACGACAATGGTGATGTCCATGGAGGACAAGGTGGCGGCGGAGGACGAGCAGCGGCGGAAGTCGTCGTTCTCGGAGTTACTCCTCCGACATTTAGTGACGGGTAAGTGGTTGCGGGGTTATACGTACCATCCATCCTACTCGTGTTTTTGTCGTGGTGTGCCCACTCGTGCGGTGGCGTCTTCCTACTCTGGCCTTGCTCCAAAACCTATCGATAGACAAAAAGTAAATAGTCCCCGTCTGCCTCTCTCGGGCGTCCGTGTTTTGTCGCTTGGGGTTAATCAAGCCTTAAACCTTCCACACATGGGGGACAGTCTGGATCATGTAGATAATGTAGATCATGTAGATCATCTGAGTCATCTAGATCATCTGGGTCATCTACGTAGATCATCTGGGTCATCTACGTAGATCATCTGGGTCATCTAGATCATCTAGATCATTTTAGATCATCTGGATCATCTGGATCATCTACACCACCTAGGTCATCCAGGTCATCTAAGTCATCTAGATCATGCAGGCCATCTAGATCGTCTAAATCATCTAACATTTTTGCCGTTATGAGGTTCCTGATATTATGCAAGAACCGTACTATTTCATAGCTTCCCACCCGTCAAAAGGGTCGCATCCGACAAACATGTACGCAGCAAGAACTACCCCACACAGATCCCACCCCCGTCAGACCTGATGATCTACAGTAGTTCGTGCAACATCATGTGAACCAGGGGCCTTTCTTCCCCCCAAAACAATCTAGATCGTCTCATGGGGATCTAATACTTTCGATCTTGTTGAACATTTCGCCACCTGTATCTATCACGCCGCAGGGGGCTTTTCTTCTCCCAAACAAAAAATCTACTTGTAGATCGTCTCATGGGGATCTGACCCGTTCGATCTTGTTGAACATTTCGCCGCCTGTATAAATCACGCCGCAGATCCGTCGCTCAAGGTCCTCGGCGCTGGGGTGAAAGAGCTGTTCAAGGACTCCCGAATTTTCGTGATGCACAGCGACGCTCTGGAGCAGATCCAGGACGGCGTGTCCATGCTTGTCGACTACGGAGAGAAGGCCTTGGCGCGCTTACGGTGCGCTCGTAGGAGAGGGAAGCGCAAACGCGGCGTGTATGTGCGAATTAAAATATATATATATATAAATTCATATATATTACGGGGTGGGCTAATGTAGTAAATAGGAACTACGGTACACACAAAAAACAATATATTTACGGATTTTTAGTAACAAGACTGGGTCCTATTTACTATGGCCCTCCGCAATAGCTAATGTTCCTCGATTGGGTTGGATTGAGTTGGGTTGGGTTGGGTTGGGTTGGATTGGGTCGGGTCGGGTCACTAGGGTTGGGTTAGGTTGGGTTGGGCTAGGTTGGGGTTGGGTCGGGCAGCATACTGGTGGGTGGGTGGGTGGGTTTCGTGGGTTTCCTAGGTTGGGTGGGTGGGTGAATAAGTGGGTGGGTGGGTGGGTGGGTTGGCCCACTACGTAGTGACTGGAGAAAGGCGGGAAAATACTTGTGTGTATGATTTTTCTCCTCGCGCTGTCCGCCTCAGGACTCGGGCAACGAAAACTATTACTGCCCTAAACGACGACTGCAGCACGCGGGCTGCCACCCGTAGGCTACGCAGAGGATTACTGTATAATTCGTTTTCAATTCATTCGTTTTCAATTCATTCGTTTTTAATGTCGGATTCCAATGCAAGGAGTTGTACGACCCCACTTCTCATATTGTTTCGTCGCTGTGGATGAGCCCCAAAACGGGCTGGGCATAACGTTACGACACGTGTGGGGCCTCCCGAGATACCGACAAAACAAATAAAAATGAAAAAACAGTAATCCGTTCTTACCATCCGTCTACAAGTAGCCTGAGCGGGCCGTAGCACGCACACAGGATCATGTACCACCCGTTTTCGTACGTACGACTCGTCGAATTGTAATCTGGACGCCAAACGTATCATCCCACAGCCCGTCCTTACTTATCGTATACTAGTTTATTTTGTGTGGTACTCCTGCTTTTTCCCTTTTCGCCCCCATAATATAACACGGGGTTTTCATAATGATTTTCCCCCCCAAACAGAACCGGGGCCCCGGAGCTGCCAGCCCCTACCCTGGAGACCGCGGACATGGAAGAGATTCTCGACGCGTGCCTTCGAACTACAGCTTACTTGGCCGTTTCGAGAGATCACCATAAGGTATGGCCTGCACGAAAACACCGACAAGAGAAGCAAAAACACAAGGAGTGGTTGTTGTTGTTGTTGTTGTTGTTGTTGTTGTTGTTGTTGTTGTTGTTGTTGTTGTTGTTGTTGTTGTTGTTGTTGTTGTTGTTGTTGTTGTTGTTGCTGTTGTTGTTATTGCTATTTTGTATGCTCATCAGGTGCCCATCATACCCCCCCTGCTCCCTCCCCCCCCCCTATAAATATACCGGTATGATATATTTATAGGTTGGGTTGGCGTCGGTTGGCAACGACGCTGTAAAACACGCCACTCGCTGCGTGAGCTAGACAACCAGAGTGCCGTTTTTTTTTGTTATTTTTTTTGGCGGTCACCCAAAGCTGGCGGTCGAGTAGATCATTTGTGCGGGGTGGAGAACCTTTGTTCCGCACAAGGGGAATGGTCGTATCACGTAGTGTTAATATGGTAAGGCGTCCGCGAGGCAGTTACATAGTAAAACCCATTGCTGTCTCCGGAAGTGGCCACACCAGAAAATTAAATAATAACTCAATTGAGCTGTCGTCCATATGCAAAGTCGCCTCAGAGGGTTCTTAGCAGGATGCAGCACCGCTCCATGGCGACTCGCGCCAATACTCACGGCGTTTGCGCTTGGTGCAAGCAATGTCTGCCTGGTTGTGAAAACACCAACGCGCTCGTCGGATGGCAATTGTAGGGATGCGAGGGTCTATGGTCATATGACTACGGCGCGTGCACGACATGGATAGACGACGGCCCCCCCCCCTGTCCCCCAGTATGATAATGCTATGTTTAATATCGTACTAAGAGTTGCCTATTGTACGCCCGCGACCTGTGCCCCGCGGTGTGTTATTTTTATGTTATGTTTGTATGCCCATCAGGTGCCCATCGTACCTGCCCCCCCCCCTCCCCCGGTACATGTGTTATGTTTGTATGCGCGTCTGGCGCAGGTCCAACTGGACATGAGGGTGGCTGCGGACGTTAACAAGCACGTCAAAACCTTCCGATTGTGGCTCAGTCAGGTGCGAGGGGTAGTGTGGTCGCGACTTGCGCTTTATGTTGTAATTTTCTTTGCACGCACGTCCCCGATAAAAAAAATCCATGTTACTTCACCACATGACTCGGGCATGCCTCATACACAGATCCTCCCTATAAAAAATGCTACGTTTCTACGCCACATCACTCGGACATGCCTCGTACACGCATCACCCATTTTAAAACGCCATATTACTACGCCACACCACTCGGGCATGCCTCATACACTCACCCCCCCTTTAAAAAAACGCCACGTTCCAAGGCTAGATGACTCAAGCATGCTTCATACACGCACCCCCCCTATTAAAAAAAAACGCCACATTACTATGCCAGATGACTCGAGCACACCTTATCACGCCCCCCACCCCCCATAAAAGACGCCTCTCCGTGCGCCTCACCCCTCCGTAAAAAACGCCATTTTTTCCACGCCAGATGACTAGGGCATGCCTCATACACGCGCTCCATCCTGACGAGGAAGGAGCGGTGGTCCTTCGGGTTTCTTTTTCGCGGCCGGGGTATTTGAGGGTTGGGATTGAGGCGGTGTGGAGGGCGGCGGGAGTTCAAGGTGGTGGAGGTGGCGGTGGCGGTGGGGGGGGTGGCGGCAGGGGCGGCGAAGAAGGCGGCCCTAGGATTCTTTCTGGGTGGGACCGTGACATGCCTGCGGTGCGTGCGTGTTTGTGTGTGTTTGTGTGTTGTTTGTCTGCGTGTCTGCGTGTGTGTGGTGGTGTCTGTGTGTGCTCGTGCGCGTGTTGTGGTGCGGTTGGGCGGTTGTGTGCTTGTGCAGTTCTGTGGTTTCGTGATTGTGTGTATGCGTGTTGTTCGCGTTTGTGCGTGTTTTGTGCTCGTTGTGTGCCTGTGGGCGTGTTTGGGCGTGTGCTCCTGCGTGATTTTGTGCAGATGGGTGTGCACTTGTGTGCAGTTTGTGTGATTCTGTGTTTGTGCGTGCGTGCGCGTGTGTGCGTTTGTGCTGCAGTAGCTTGCGCTTGTCGTGTGCTTGTGTGCTTGTTTGGGCTTCGTGTGGTTTTGGTTGGTTGCATGGTTGTATTGACTCTGTGGGTACGTACCTGCGTGCTCGTATGCGCGTACATGTACCTTGTCTTCACACAATGATCTTCCACCCCCATCCCCACCCTCCGCCATCCACCCTCCCCCCCCCTCCATGCGGCCCCCCCCGCCCCAGCCACGCCTCGCAGCCGATTCACACGCGGGGCCCCACCGCGCACCCGCAGGCGACCGCCCCGGGCACGCCTCACAGCCCCCCGTCCTCCTAGACTCACGCCAAACGGCTCCCATCTCCCGCTCTACCCTACGCAAGGCTGCGTGGTGGGTACGCGCGGCGGCGCTGGCTCTGGGGGGCGAAGCAGACTACGACATCTCGCCCGACAGGCCGGGGTCTAACGAGCTGTGGTTCGCCATTCCCGCCGAGAACGTCCCAGACGAAGAGGCGGAAGCAGAAGCGGCGGCGGCGGCGGCAGCGGAGCAAGGCGACACCCGTGGTTCGGGGCCGCCGGGCAGCGGACCCGGCGCCGGCGCCGGCCCTCTCGGGGGAGGGGGGGCAAGCCCCGGTCTCGAGCGAGACGCGCGCCGCAAGCTGCCGCAAATCGGTGGAGGCGGGGGTGGGGGAGGGGGAGGGGGTGTCGGAGCTCTCGCGGGGGGTATATCGCCGTCAGCGCTCTCCTCCGCGGCTGTAGGAGTGGCGCCCATGCCGCCTCTCCTTGCGGCTAAGGCTAAGAGGAAGCCCACGCTGACGCCGTTGGAGCTTGGCCATGAGGTGACAGCGGTTAAAAAAAAAAGCCCTCTGTTTTGTTTTTGTTTTTGTTTTTTTTAATTGTGTGTTGGTGCTGAAAAAACGATATTCCTATTATACGTATGTAGATAATACGAACACCATTTTTCCCGCCGGAAACTGTAAGGACGGACCGTTTTTGGTTTATTATTATCCTTCCAGGACTTAAATACCGCTGCGTTGGTTGATGGTACGAGTAGCGTCGCTTTGGATCTTCACAGCTGAGTCTGTTTTATTTCGGAGGGCCATAGTGAGCAGGACCAACTATTGTTATTTACGGGGGACCATAGTAAAGCAGGACCCATCTGGTACACAAAAACCTATATATTCCAGTATTTTTTAGTAAGCATATTTGGTCCTGTTAACTACGTTCAATATTCCAGTATTTTGTAGTAAGCATATTTGGTCCTGTTAACTACGTTCAATATTCCAGTATTTTGTAGTAAGCATATTTGGTCCTGTTAACTACGTTCAATATTCCAGTATTTTGTAGTAAGCATATTTGGTCCTGTTAACTACGTTCAATATTCCAGTATTTTTAGTAAGCATATTTGGTCCTGTTAACTACGTTCAATATTCCAGTATTTTTAGTAAGCATATTTGGTCCTGTTAACTACGTTCAATATTCCAGTATTTTTAGTAAGCATATTTGGTCCTGTTAACTAGGTTCAATATTCCAGTATTTTTAGTAAGCATATTTGGTCCTGTTAACTAGGTTCAATATTCCAGTATTTTTAGTAAGCATATTTGGTCCTGTTAACTAGGTTCAATATTCCAGTATTTTTAGTAAGCATATTTGGTCCTGTTAACTAGGTTCAATATTCCAGTATTTTTAGTAAGCATATTTGGTCCTGTTAACTAGGTTCAATATTCCAGTATTTTTAGTAAGCATATTTGGTCCTGTTAACTAGGTTCAATATTCCAGTATTTTTAGTAAGCATATTTGGTCCTGTTAACTAGGTTCAATATTCCAGTATTTTTAGTAAGCATATTTGGTCCTGTTAACTAGGTTCAATATTCCAGTATTTTTAGTAAGCATATTTGGTCCTGTTAACTAGGTTCAATATTCCAGTATTTTTAGTAAGCATATTTGGTCCTGTTAACTAGGTTCAATATTCCAGTATTTTTAGTAAGCATATTTGGTCCTGTTAACTAGGTTCAATATTCCAGTATTTTTAGTAAGCATATTTGGTCCTGTTAACTAGGTTCAATATTCCAGTATTTTTAGTAAGCATATTTGGTCCTGTTAACTAGGTTCAATATTCCAGTATTTTTAGTAAGCATATTTGGTCCTGTTAACTAGGTTCAATATTCCAGTATTTTTAGTAAGCATATTTGGTCCTGTTAACTAGGTTCAATATTCCAGTATTTTTAGTAAGCATATTTGGTCCTGTTAACTAGGTTCAATATTCCAGTATTTTTAGTAAGCATATTTGGTCCTGTTAACTACGTTCAATATTCCAGTATTTTTAGTAAGCATATTTGGTCCTGTTAACTACGTTCAATATTCCAGTATTTTTAGTAAGCATATTTGGTCCTGTTAACTACGTTCAATATTCCAGTATTTTGTAGTAAGCATATTTGGTCCTGTTAACTACGTTCAATATTCCAGTATTTTTAGTAAGCATATTTGGTCCTGTTAACTACGTTCAATGTTCCAGTATTTTTAGTAAGCACATCTGGTCCTGTTGACTACGTTCCATGTTCCAGTATTTTTAGTAAGCACATTTGGTCCTGTTGACTACGTTCAATGTTCCAGTATTTTTAGTAAGCACCTTTGGTCCTGTTGACTACGTTCATTGTTCCAGTATTTTTAGTAAGCACATTTGGTCCTGTTGACTACGTTCAATGTTCCAGTATTTTTAGTAAGCACATTTGGTCCTGTTGACTACGTTCAATGTTCCAGTATTTTTAGTAAGCACATTTGGTCCTGTTGACTACGTTCAATGTTCCAGTATTTTTAGTAAGGGCCCGTATTAACGAGTATGAAATAAATTCAATTTGGAAAAATAAAAATAAAAATTCGCTTTTCATTGGTCAACACACGCACCAGCACCAATTTTTATGCCCCAAGATCCTAATATTTGGTGCTGGTGCGTGTGTTGACCAATTAAAAGCGGATTTGAATAAAAAAAAATCCAAATTGTTTTTTTTTCTTCTTCGTTAATACGGGCCCTAAGCACATTTGGTCCTGTTGACTACGTTCAATGTTCCAGTATTTTTCGTAAGCATATTTGGTCCTGTAATAGTAAAAATAGTTAAAAATATATACGTACTGGTATATAGGTTTTAGTGTGTACCGTAGGTCTCCTATTTACTACATTAGCCCACCCCGTATTGACATCCAAAAATGCTCACTTAACCCCTTAACCCTTCTAGGACTGGCAGTTCCGTTTTGGGACAAATTACTTAGAATTAGAGTGGTTTGTCCCCAAAAAGGGACTGCAGTTCTAAAAGGGTTAAGAATTGGTCCCACGATATTTGGGGACAAACTACTTGGAATTAATGTGAGGACTATGTTTTTTTCAGTTACTGAAGGCTTAAACCGGTTGTTCTCGACCCGCCACCCGGGCCGCCACGGCGAACGTAAGTATTCCCCCCCCCCCCACATCGACCGTCGTGTTACCGGCGAAAGAAGGGGCGTCGCCAAGCCAAACTCGGCGACGCGGAGGGCGACGGTCGCGAACCTTCGGTTTGGCTCCCGGGTGTGTTGGCACAATCAATATCCGTTTCCTGTTTTGGGCCAGCCGTACGTAGAGCGCTCGACTCTGGAGTCAGAAGATTGGGGTCAATACAATTCCGCCTTCTCTGTTTTGTTGTTGTTGTTGTTGTTGTTTTTTTTTTTTTGGGTGGGGTGAGTGGGTGGGTGGGATGAGGTAGGGTGGTGGGTGGGCGCCGCTGGGTGGGTGGGTGTGGGTGGGTGGTTGTAATACGTAACGCAACAGTTTATTCAGCCCACTGGTGTTGCAGCGTACCCTTGCTCAGTAGTTTGTTCAACCCTTGCTCAGTAGTTTATTTAGCCCACTGGTGTTGCAGCGAACACTCGTTCTACGATAGGGGTATGTGCGTACCTGTACGAGTAGCACTTTTTTTGGCTAAAATATATTCTGAATGACGGAGGGCTCCTTACCTTAACCCATTTAGGACTGCAGTCCCGATGTGGGGACAAAACACTTGGAATTAGACTGCAATATTTATTTCTAGACAGTGCAGTTCTAAAAGGGTTGACCCAAAATCTGCGATGTTGATTTTTTTATTTTTTTACGTATACCTACGTAGGCCGTGGGAGGTTTCATCGAGATGATGCACTTTTTTTTCCCCCCTCATAATCCGTTTTTTGGGTTTCCCATGCTATAATCAAGTGACTATCATAACCTCCAAAAACAAAAGGTGCACCTCTGCCGAGATGCACTTTTGTTTTTTAAATCATAGTCCATTTTTTGGGTTTCCTATAATATAAACAAGTGATTATCATAACCGAAAACGAAAGGTGCAGCTCTGCCGAGATGCACTTTTTTGTTTCTTCTCATAATCCGTTTTTTGGGTTTCCTATACTATAATCAAGTGACTATCATAACCTCCGAAAACAAAAGGTGCACCTCTGCCGAGATGCACTTTTGTTTTGCTTCTCATAATCCGTTTTTTGGGTTTCCTATACTATGATCAAGTGATTTATCATAACCTTCGAAAACAAGAGGTGCACCTCTGCCGACATGCACTTTTTTTCTCATAGTCCATTTTTTGGGTTTCCTATACTATAATCAAGTTATTATCATAACCTCCGAAAACAAAAGGTGCACCTCTGCCGAGATGCACTTTTTTTTGCTTCTCATAATCCGTTTTTTGGGTTTCCTATACTATAATCAAGTGATTTATCACACCCTCCGAAAAAAAAGGTGCATTTCTGCTTTACTTAGCATGCGTCCAAAATTCCCTTGCATCTCCGGACAGAGTGATATAGTGTGTTGGTGATGTACGAAGGTAAAATCATGGTTTTCCCCCAAACCAACACACAGTTCTGTGAAGGAATGCCCATTTAAGAGTGGGGACACAGGAATGTCGAAGCTGGCCATGGCACGCTTCTCCTTTGGTATAGTTCTTCTTGTTGCTTAACTCATGGTAGAGCTCGATAGGGTACGAGAACGGAGTGCGAAGGTAGGGCTCAGCCAAGTACCAGGCTGATCCCACTCCATCTATCTTCATACATGTACTATCTACGGAGACGTTTCCGTTACTAGCACGTCACGTGATCTCATACTCGTACGTATTTGTCTATCTACTCGCAGTAATACGTATTGCATCTCCTCATAGCTACGTGATACCATCACATTAGCCCACCCTGAATAGTCGTAGATGCAGATCACACAACGATCGAAGGATGATGATCATATCATCCCATAAATCGAAAAGGGGGGTCGACTTGAGAGGGGCAAGCCCACCCAAGTCGATGCGCGGTGTGGAAGGCTCGTAAACGGAAAAAATCAAAACACAGGCTCAGAAGAAGGGAGCGCCAGGCTCAGCGGTGACCAGTCCTGCCGACGACGCCATATGTGAAGGAATGCCCATTTAAGAGTGGGGACACAGGAATGTCGAAGCTGGCCATGGCACGCTTCTCCTTTGGTATAGTTCTTCTTGTTGCTTATCTCATGGTAGAGCTCGATAGGGTACGAGAACGGAGTGCGAAGGTAGGGCTCAGCCAAGTACCAGGCTGATCCCACTCCATGTATCTTCATACATGTACTATCTACGGAGACGTTTCCGTTACTAGCACGTCACGTGATCTCATACTCGTACGTATTTGTCTATCTACTCGCAGTAATACGTATTGCATCTCCTCATAGCTACGTGATACCATCACAGTTCTACCCTTTTTTTGTTGGTTTGAGGGCAGGGGGGTACGTAGCCTGCGCCACTGTCCAGTGTACCGTGGACTCGTGCCGTATATATCCTACAGTCGTACGGCAGGATCGCGGGATGGTATCGTAGAACCGTACGGTAGAACCGAATACGCAGGAGCCATACCGTTAAGACCGTACCGTAAGGCTGTGCCGCAAGACCGAACGGGCGTGAAAACAATGTTGCAGCGTGATGCTTAAAACCAAATGTTGCAGAGTGACGTTTATAATATTGAAGAAAAAAAAAACACCAGCTGTGAGTTTCGATCAAATCGCTCGACATCCATCGTTGCAACCTCCTGCGTGATAACATATCGTTCGCGCGTGATTACATACCCTCCCCGGTATTGACTGCATGAAGGACATAGGTCAGCGAACTCCCCTGGGGGATACCAGGGGTAAACCAGTAGATGTTTTCACTTATTCGAGATGTGTTCTGATCTGATTGGCTTAGGACCAGGGTTTGGGTTGATCTGATTGGCTCAAAACCAATGTTTGGGTTGATCTGATTGGCTTACGGTTTGGGTTGATTTATTTGGCTAATGGACAGGGTTTGGGTTGGTCTGATTGGGTTAGGGCCAGGGTTTGGGTTGATCTGATTGGGTTAGGGCCAAGGTTTGGGTTGGTCTGTCTGGCTAAGAGTTAGGGTTAGAGGTAGGGTTAGTTCCATGCGTCTCTCGCACGCAGTGTGTGTCAACCATTTTCTCTGACCCTCGGGTAAACAGGGGCTCCAGAACATCGGCATAGCCATCGTCTTGGTGTAGTTTAGGGGACTAAACGGCGGTACTCGCGCGCGGGCAGCAGGGGGGTGCTGCGCGTCAGGTTTGATTTCGATCTCACCGGGAGACCGATGTCTACTCCTCGCTTTCCCTCGTTCAGAGGATGAGCCTTTGGCCGAAAAAATGCCGTCCCGAAGGTATCAAAACCGGGCTACCGGGCTAGGGTATACACGTGGCGTCGGTGTATTTCGCGTCGCCGCTACTATTCACCAAGGGCAAAAAACGCGCGCCGTGAAGTTCTCACTACATGCAGCCGTAGCGTGCCTGTGAGTATGGTAGAGAGTGGGCAGAAAACATCTGCGGCAAATGAAGAGATAGAGGATAAGTATAAAGATAGATGCAAATAACAATCCCTCCCTCCCTCCATCCCTCCCTCCCTCCCTTCCCCACCCTCCCTCCCTCCCTCCCTCCCCCCTCCACCCCTCCCTTTCCCTTCCCCTTCCTCCCTCCCTTCCCTCCCCCCCCCCCCCGCCTCTCTTCCCCACCCCCCCCTCTCAACCACGCGCAGTCCTCAGCAAGGCCTTCAAACACCCGTGACCGCCTTTGACAGCGAAGGTCTCGTTTGGGGGTACAGGCAACAGCCCGCCGCCGCCCCCCCCGCCGCCGCCGCCCCGCCGCTGCTGCCATCTCCCCCGTGCGCAACACCCGAATTTCCCGCATTGAGCCTACAGGCGCCGCCGGCGCCGCCACCGCCGCCTTGAGTCCGATGCCGGGGGCTAGAAAAAAAACTTCTCCCAGCCCTCCACCATCCGTCGGAAAGTCCAGCGCCGGCACACCCCCGCCAAACGAGCAGCAGCGCAAGTCGCTCGCGGTCACGGTGCGAAACGTTCTGGAAACCAGCGACGGCCTCGAAAATCTGAAAGGCTAGCTTGCACGGCGACAGCGGGGGGAGACCGAAAGAGGGGGCGGGAGGAAGGGGGGGGGGGGTGGGGGGGGTAGTCGGCCCGGTACCGCGGGGTCGAGGCTGATCGGTGGCGGTGGCCGCCGCGCAGCTGCGGCGGCTCTTTCCAAGAAGACGTCTGTCCTGGGAAGCCTAGTGCAGAATCTTGTGGACACCAATGTGAGCGAGTTCCGTGGATCAAACAAAGTTTGAAGAGGTTTCCAGTAGGTAGTGCGTGCTTTTGTTTTGTTTTGGTATGCTTATGATGCTGTTTTTTTGTTTGTACAATGTGGTCCGTGTTGGATGTTTCGTTTTACTCGCTATACACGGCGGCAGTATATTATGTTCCAGGAAGCCTAGGGAAGACGCTGGTGGACACCCACGTGAGCGAGAGTTTTTTCGTTTTTTGTTGTTGTTTCGTTCTTCTCGTCCGAACACGTGCCAGTATGTCCGTCCGAGTATCCATGTCCGAATACGTGTGACATGTGTGTGCATGCGGGAAAAGTGGCGGTGTTGAAGAGGGTGGAGTAGCGGGCATCCCCCCCCCCCGCCAACCACAAAGATGGGGAATGAAGGCGATTTATCATGTGACGTGGCGGCAATTCGGCAGTTTTTTCGTGTGACGTGACGGCAATATACACGTAACTACTAGGTTTTAGTGTGGACACTGCGGCCGTGCGCTGTGACGGCTACTCGTTTTTTTTGTGACGTGCCGTCACTCCCCATCTTTGGCCAACACACTGATCAGTAGGATGTTCGACCAATAGATTTGCTGACCAAACCCGCCAACAGCCCGACTAACAGAAGATGTTTACGGATAGAAAGACCCGCGTACCGGCTGCCCGATCAATCAACTGACCAGCCCACCCCACTCAACCCACCCATCCGCCCGCCCGCCCGCCCGCCTGCCCGACTCCCTGAGGTGTATCTAGTCTGAGACCTTGCGTGGGGGTCGGTCACACCAATACGTAGCTACACCTCATGGAGTACAGTACAGGACACCTAATAAGAAACGGGCTAATAAGAAAGCCAGGCTGAGATTTATAATAAAACAAGAAGTTCGGGAGTCGTTATCTTGAAACTAGTGTAGAAATCACCCTCGCCGTAATAAGAAACCCAGCCTGGACCAGATTTCCAGTTTCTTATTGTAGGTGTCCTGTACTGTACTACGCCATTAGATGACCTTCGCATTTTTTTGCCCCACCGCCCCTTGCACCTGTCTCTTTAAACATAATATTGAGTTAATGATACTTCACACTCACTCAAAGTAAATAGTTCATTACTTCCATGCACCCAATTGTTTGGGTGTTGACTTTCTTCCATCCAATGAACGTGCACTCGAATATCATACCGTTTTTTCACGCTCGTATTTTATATATACCGTGCTGCTTTCAAAACCAAGCAGAGCTGGCTGGGGACGACCAAGCCAACCGCAAGTCTTGTCGCGGGAGACTCGAAAACAGAGAGCGAAACGGAGGCCGGGTCGTCGAACTCGAAGCTGAAGGTAAGCGGATCGTTAAAACTGGCCACGTAGGAATAGGCCCCTCTCGTTGTTCGAGACTTGTGGTCATCACCCTTCCCGTCCCCTTGCTGCAAGTCGTTTTTACACACTGCGCCCTTTTGTTTTTATCTGTAGTTATAAGCCGCAGGGGACGGAGGCGTGTACGCGCTGGGAGGTTTTTCTTGACAGCCCCTGGGTGAAGGCAGTCCACGCCCTTATATGCCCCGCTGCGGCTTCGAACGTACCCACTTGGGAGTATACACGTATTTTATGGCGTTGCTGTTTGCCTCGTCTCGAGTGGCAGCATAATATCAGCTGACACACCTGCCTCTCTCGCTACATAATACCTGGTACGTAGAAAAGACTCTGCAGGTGTCTTACGATACTCGCACGTAAACCCAGAGCTACCAAGTGAAAACAACAGACGAACGAAACGTAGATACTTAATTTAGCGAAAGAGTGAAACGATAATTCATTTATTTAGTTAGCGCAAGAAGGAAAATAATATCCAGGCCGTTTTGATACGTTGGTTTCCAAAGATGGCTTCTTGAAGCCTTATCTTACATGCCTGGTACGTATGTACACCATTTTTTTTTTATTACGGAGGGGCCATAGTAAATAGGCCCAAATATTGTTTGTAAAAATAGGCAAACATGTAGGTTTCTGTGTGTACCGTAGGTCCTATTTACTATGGCATCATTAGCCCACCCCGTAATAGTTGGGTGGCGTCTTAACCCTTTTAGTACTCCAGTGCACATAACCATATATTTGGCTCTAATTCCAAGTAATTTGTCCCCATAACGGGACCGCAGTCCTATGAGGGTTAAATACATATACATATATTAAATATGCACAACACATTGTTTGTTTTTTTTTCGGAATCGGTGCGAAGACCACCGCCAGCCATTTTTACAAGAAACACTCAACGCGCGTTTTCCGCTTCTCCAGGAGAGAAGTTTGAAAAAAAATGTCGATCTACCCCCATGTTCCTCTATGCGTATGTAAGATCAGTTTCGGAAAGTGATTTCCCCGAAAAGCTACGTAGGTACAACCGTTTTGCATGAAACGTCTACATATGTCAGCAAAACAAACAAACAAACAAACATCTTCCTGACGTTTTTGGGCGAACTTCGACAACACTGTGAAAACGTCGAACGACCCCCCCCAAAAAACAATATATATATATCTCGCCTAAGGGCGGTCGAAACTACTCTGGTAAGGGCGAGAGCCCGATTCAGTCGGACTCCGGGTCTAGCGGAAACATGTGAAAGCACTCGTGTTATGGAAAACAGAGTTTTTCGGATCGAACTTTCGGATTTCAATATCCCTCCTGTGTAAGACATGACTTAACGCCAAGTCAATCTGATTTTTGCACTTTTTAGTTTTTTTTTTTTGTAGGCAAGGCTATATGTATACATGCCGAAGCCATTCCTTCCAGCTATTTTGGGTGAACTCCCTTGGGTGGCTTACAACCACCGATCGGTCTGAAACACACATTTTCATTTCTAGAAGATGCTTTTCCCGGCCCGTGTTTCCTTGCACATAGTATACCAGGTGGGTGTCTTTCCGAGCGCGCACACACGCGACTCACGACCGGAACGCTTGGTCTAATGGCGAAGGGTCCCACCCCACCCCTACGCCCATCCCCATCCCCACCCTCACCCCACCCCACCCTACCCCCACTTCCACCCACCACCCCACCACGCACCCCCATACCCCCCCCCACCCACCCACCTCCCCTATTACCACACCCACCCCCCAATCCTGTGACATGGGAACGGTTTGGCTTACACTAGATAGTTAGCGGAGTGCAAAACGGATTGCTATCTTAGGAGATAGACGGTGACCACAGGCCGGGTCCGAAACAAGACAGCGGGGTAGGACTAAGTAAACTCTTCTATCTACCTACAAATGCGGAACAACCTCCCGTAATGAGCGCCCCAACTGTTGGAGCGGTAGTCTCGTATCTCGAAGAGTTAGGGAACGGGGGTGCTCCGCGCTCGGAACAGCGATGCGCGTGAGGTCACATGGAGGCTCCAAGTACTCCAAGGCACGCAACCAAAATGAGTACCCCCCCGCCCCGCCTCACCGCCCCAACCCCCCCATCACCACCCACCTTACCCCCACCACCATCCCCCACCCTCATCCTAACCCCGGACCACTCCACGCCCAACCGCCCACTCCAACCCAACACGGCCCAACGCCAACCCCCAATCCCCCCAACCCCCACCCCCCCCGGCCCCCACCCACTCTACCCGAACCTTACCATGCTTGGGGGGGGGGCGGGGGTGCGCTTAGATCCTTCTCGTGGATCCACAGGGGCTGGTTCGGTGGGCGCTTCCTCGCCTGAAAGAGCGTGGTTTTGACGTTACGGTGAGATGAAAAAAAGAGAGAGAGAGAGCTCATGTTGGTAGTTTTTTTTCCCGGTGTGTGTTTTTGTTGGCTTCACACACCAAAGCTGTTGCTCCTATCCGAAATGACGTCAGGTATATCCAGTGTTCAACACGGAGTGATAGTACGCCTTAGTTAGGCCCGGCGACCAGATTTGGCAAAAAAAAGCGAGCCCTGCGAACCTCTCACGGCTTGTTTTCACACCTCGCGTAGACACTCGAGTTCTCACTTCATGGTCTAGATTTTTCAGGGCAGGTATAATCCTGATCTGTATGATCTGTATGATCTGTATGATCCGTATGATCTGTGTGATCTGTATGGTCTGTATGACTTGTATGACCTGTATGATCTGTATGATATATATGATCTGTATATTCTGTATGATCGGTATGATCGGTATGGTTTGTATGATCTGTATGATCTGTATGATCTGTATGATCTGTATGATTTGTACCATCTGTAGGATCTGTAGAATCTGTATTATCTAGCTTTGGTTTTGCCGGGCGGGAGCCATATATCCTGCATGATCTAGCACATATTTCCCGGGTTGGATATGTACTATACATACACAGATCCTACACAAAATATCACAACGGCCGGTTGGGATCTAGACTATTTAGATCGTGATATTTCCAATGTGTGGAATGTCTCGTTAGCTCTCATACCGAGTTCAGTAGCATACACCAGCCAGCGACAATTCTCTCTCTCTCTCTCTCTCTCTTTCTCTCCCTCTAGAGAGAGAAGACTTTGGCGAATTTCCTTTTAGCTGGTAACATGAAGCGATACATAAAGGGAAAGTTTTTTTCGTTTCCGGAATAGACAAGCAAACTGTTGTTTTTTCTCGTTAGGAGGCTGTCGGGAACGGCAAAATTGTCAACAAATGAGCGCACAGGCGCCCAGTTACGTGCAGGCATTAATTACGCTGTAAAACACCGTTTATTATGATCGTACGGGGTAAATAGTTGATCGCACCCTCGTCGTAACTCTTAATATGGCCTGGCATCCTTTACATCACGCGGCAGCGTGTCGGCCGCTGGGTTACATTTGCAGCGTTCTTTGCTTCAGCAGGCCCGTTTGTTGCTCCGTTGACACACACGCAAGCACAGACGCCCGCTTACACGCTGGGGGTTTCCAGTGCAAACCTTGTTTTTTTTTTATCCTTCAGTCGCGACGTCCATTCTTGGCATGCCATCCTCATCACGCATGCCGACCGGTCTATTGTAAATCCGCATACGTGTACATGGGGAACATTATCGTACGTATTTGCTTCTTTTTTTTTGTGTTCCCGTTACAATTTTCACGCCGCAACGTTCCAGTCCCAGCATTTCCGTCCCATCATTCCCATCCCAACGTTCCCGTCCCAACGTTTCCGTCTCAACGTTCCCGTCCCAACGTTCCCGTCCCAACATTATCGTCACATCGTTCCCGTCCTAACGTTCCCGTCCAAGCATGTCCGTCTCCATGTTCCCGTTGTAATGTTCCCGTCCCAACATTCCCGTTGTAGCGTCCCGCGTCGCAGCGTTCCCGCCCCAACGTTCCCGTCTCAACGTCCCCGTCCTAACACCGCCATCGTATGTCTCTCCGCCGCAACGTTGCCGTCCCAACGTTCCCTTCGTAACGCCTCCCACCACCACGTTCCCATCGTAATGTCCCCCGTCGCAGCGTTCCCGTCCCAATGTTCCCGTCCCAACGTTCCCGTCCCGACGTTCCCGTCCCAACGTTCCCGTCGCAAAAGCCCCTCATCGCAACGTCCCCGTCGCAACGTTCCCGTCACATCGTTCCCGTCATATCGCTCCCGCCCAAACTTTCCCGTCCCAACATACCCGTCGTATCGTTCCCGTCGCAGCGTTACCGATTCAACGTTCCCGCCCTAACGTTCCCGTTCTAGCGTTTCCGTTCTAATGTTCCCGTTCTAACGTTCCCGTTCTAACGTTCCCGTCCCAACGGTCCCGTCGTAACGCCCCCCATCGCCACGTCCCAGTCCCAACATCCCGTCGTAACGTCCCCCGTCGCGGCGTTCCCGTCCCCACGCTCCTGTTTTAACGTTCCCATCTCAACGTCCCTGTCTCAACGTCCCTGTCCTAATTTTCCCGCCGTTTTTCCCAACTTGCCTGTCCCAACCTTCCCGTCCCAACTTTCCCCTCCAGATTTCCCGTCCCAACTTTCCCACCCCAATTTTCCCATGACGACGTTCCCGTCGCAACGTCCCGTTCTTTGATGAGTGTCCCCGTTCCAACGGTCCCGTCTCAAACTTCTAGCCCCAGCTTTCCTGTCCCAACGTCGCCGTCCCAGCTTTCCCGTCGCAACTTTCCCGTCCCAACGTTCCCGTCCCAGCTTTCCCGTGGCAAATTTCCCGTCATACCTTCCTTGTCGCAACGTTCCCGCTCCAACCGCGTCGTCCCAGATTTTCCGTCCCAACTTCCCCCCCCCAGCGTTTCCGTCCCAGCTTTTCCCGTTCCAACTTTCCCGTTCCAACTTTTCCATTCCAACTTTCCCGTCCCAACTTTCCCTTACCAACTTTTCCGTCCCTTCTTTCCCCTCCCAACTTTTCCGTTCCAACTTTCCCATTCCGACTTTTCCATCCCGACGTTCCCGTCGCAACGTCCTTTGATGGATATTCCAGTTGCAATGTTCCCGTCCCACGTTTCTTGTCCCAATGTCCCGATCCGAATATTCCCGTCCCATGTTTTTCCGTGCCAACGTTTCCCAACATCCCCGTCCCATGCCCCGTCCCAAATTTCCTGCCCCAACGTTCCCATCTCAACGTTTCCGCCACGACGTTCCCGTCGCAACGCCACATTCTTTGATGCCATGGTCCCGTTTCTACGTTCCCATCCCAACTTTCCCTTCTTAACTTTCCCTTCCCAACGTTCCTGTACCAACGTTCCCGTCCCAACTTTCCTTCCCAATTTTCCCGTTCCAACTTTCCCGTACCAACTTTCCCGTACCAACTTTCATACCAACTTTCCCGTATCAACTTTCCCGGACAAACTTTCGCGTACCAACTTTCCCGTGCCAACTTTCCCGTACCAACTTTCCCGTCCCAACTTTCCCGTCCAAACACCCCCGCCCCAACTTTCCCGTCCCCAACTTTCCCGTCGCAAAACGTCAAAAGGTGGCCTGCTCCGCGGAGGAAGCCATGAGCATGACGCTCCCGGGCGCCTTTTCTTTTCAGGTAGTCGTCGTCGACCTGCATATGCCGCGCATGTCTGGCATAGAATTCTGCCGCGCGGTCCGAGCACGCGACTGCGAAGCGGGGGACCTCCTGGGGGGTGGAGGCGGTGCTGGGGGCGGGGCTGGGGGCGGGGCCGGGGGCGGGGGAGCGGCAGAGGGTGCGGTTCGGCCCGCGGATTGCGCGAAGCTGTTGTTGCACACCACTGCAGCTGGGAGCGTCAAGTCTGACGAGCTGGAGGTGGGTGGAGAGGTTTTGTTTGCACTTCTTGTCGCACGGCTTCAATCATCAGAACAGGCATTGTGATATGTGGCTTAAGGGCGCTGGTGCATTATGTACCGCGGCATGTGGCTTCAGTCGGTGTTGTCGTTGTCTGCCGTGTTTCTTTTTGTGGAAAGCATTTTATCTAGACAGTTGCCGAACTGCCTCAGCAACAACGTCTGTGCTCGTGTTCAGGTGTGACAGGCCCGGGCGGAGTTTGACATCATAGTGGTTACCTATCTAAACCGCGTGTATGGGGCGACTATGCTCGGGAAATCACACGGCGTTTTCGAACACGGGCATATTAACTACTCCTACCCCTACCACTACCACTACCACTACCACTACCACTACTACTCGTCCGAGCGGGTGTGTTATCTTGCGTATTGTACGGGATATGTGGAAGGAGGTTGGTTTTATAGCAGGCCGGATGGTCTAACCCCTCCCCACCGGAAATTAAATTAACCCATTAAAAGCTGTCATCCATATGCAAGTCTGCCTCACAAGCGGTTCTTAGTAGGATTCAGCTTACCCTTCATTCAACTCGCCGAACACCTCACGGCGCTTCGCTCTTGGTGCTAGAAATGTCAGCCTGGTCGGTGAAAAGCCGACATGCTCCGTCCCGGCATTGTAGGGATGGGAGGGTCTATGGCCATACGTAATACGGCTACGGCCATGCATGAATATCGAGCACCCCCCCCCCCCCAAAGATGGGCGTGTGTGACAGTAACTCCCATGATAGCTACAAAGCTTACCGTTCACATCGTCAAGGAAAATAGACAAAAAGGTGGGAGATAGAACAGTGTCCGTTTTTTTTGTCCAATCTCCAACCATGGGGGTCTTCTTCGGGCAGCTTACTTCGGCCTATCGGGTTCCCTAGCCCTAGCCCTAATCCTCCCCCCCCCCGCCTTCCCGCCCCTCCCCCTCTACCAACTCTGAACATACGCAGCTATTGCAAAAATTCGGGGACTAACGAAAATGATCGACCACCAACGCTATGCCCTACTGCTAAACCCCCTCCCCCCTTCCCCCCTCTCCTCCCCCATCAATCCCAAAGTTCGGCAATCGAAGCAACCTTTTTCGTCAATCAACCCCAAAAATCGGCTATCAACACAAAATACCGGAAACCGAATAAATGGGATAATCAATAAATCCCGGCAACCATCCCAAAAATATTGGCTACCATACGCTAAATATGCATCGACCACCAACGCTTATTTTTGTATAACAAACACCAACAGCAACAACAACAGCAACAACAACAACAACAACAACAACAACGACAACAACAACAACAACAACAACAACAACAACAGCAACAGCAACAACAACAAACAACAACAACAACAACAACAACAACAACAACAACAACAACAACAACAACAACAACAACAACAACAACAACAACACACCGGAACCCCCCCCCCCCAAACAAACAGGCGTTTCTAGAGGAGGGGCTGGTCGAGAAGTACGTACCGCACCCCCTGGACATCACCACCCTGTTCGACTTCCTCAAGCTGTTCGAGGAAGGCGACGACCAGTACGGCACGCGGAAGCTGAGCGCTCTTCTCGACGGAGAGGCCTACCCGCGCAAGCAGTCGTCCTCGTCGCCCCTGGAGGGCCCCGGTGACGGCGCCGGGTTCGTACCGGCCGCCTCGAGGTTAGTCCGCACCATGACCGACACCATCGGACGCACCCCGCGAAACGCCGCCGCGGACGATGCCGCCGCCGTCGAGAGGGAGCGGGGAGGGGACGGCTCCAGCGGGGGCTCCAAGTGGTGGTTCGGGAGCAGGACGCCCCCGCCCCCCACTGTCCAGGACGCCGCGTCTACGTTTTTTTCGGTGCAAGGAAAGGAAAACGTTTCATCGGGGGCGGCAGGAGGGGGGGGGGGAGGGGGGGTGGGGGACCCTGGGGGGCGACATACCGTGGACGGCGGTGCTGCTGCAAGAGCTCCTGGGAAACAGAGCAACAGCGGTGGCGGTAGACTGCCGGCGCCGTCCAGCAGAACCCCCGGTCCCTGGAGACCAGGCCCGGCCGCGGTGGCCCCGGGGATAGGTAAAGAGAGGGGTAGGGGTGGCGGCATGTGGGGTTAGCTTTGGGGGGGGGGGGGGGGGGGGGTGCTCATTTATTGCTTGCCTTAGTCATTTTGACCAGGCACGCATCTCTTTCAAGAGCTGGACGGGGGTGTATTTGACATAATTGTTTTTAATCACCCCGACCGGAACTCGCGGAAATGCTGGTTGGGAGACGACCGGGGGGAGGGGGGGGGGGCGCGACGCACCGACATTTTGGCGACTGGTGAAGGTCGCCGTGGCGGTCCCTTGCTCTCTCTTATTGTAGAGCTCGGAAGGGCCTCTCTATAGCGGTCACTTTTGGTGTCTCCTTATTGTACAGTTTCGAAGGGCGTCTGCAGCAGTGAGCGCGCCTGGCTGGTGTCAGCTGCAATTTTTAGTTTCGTTTATAAAATCGGGGCAGGGTATAGGGTAGAGGCGTGTGTGCGTGGAGGGGGGTGGGTGGGGGGGTAACCTCACGCGGGATTAAACCAAAATAGTTCGCGGGCAACGCATTGTGACCTGCGCCTACATAGAACAACCAGTCAGGACATATCTATAAGACGAAGATTTTTTAGCAGGGGTATTCCCCGTATCGGCGAGCAACATCATTAGTCATCCGACGGAAGCTGCTGTGAGGGGCGGGTGCATGTCGGCAGAGTCACACGACGAAAAAAGTGTTTCGGAAAATCGACGTTTACCCGTAGGTAGGAAAGTAAGGGAGGGTATCCACAGAGGCATCATCATTATGCGGCTAATACGGTCAAACTGCAGCAGTTTTTTTTGTCCCAGTCGTTGAGATCCACACGTGGCAACCAACGTTTAGGCGCTACGAAACGTGCGCAATTATGAACCTACACCTACAAAGCGGTATTAAATAATAAGGACATACGTACCGTAGACAAATACAGAAAATATTTGTACAGTTCCGGGGTGGTTTACCTGCTGAACATCCTTCAATCTGGACACAACTGCAGCCCCACAACACATCGGACAAACTAGCGAAGCCCCGCCACAGGTACTCGAGCGCCAAGAAACACGCAACAGTGACGCACGCGATAAGCACCTACCTACCGGTGATAATTTGGGGGATTTGAAATCCCGACTTTTGTGCGCGAAACACAAGGAAGAAGTAAAGCGTTTTTTTTATACTGAAATTAGTGTAGGACACACCCCACCCCGCCTTCCATGAAAAAATGAAATGAGCCTGTGGCCCCCACAATAATCGTTTCTTAAGCGAGCGATATTGCGTACGGGAATCGTCGCTGGGGATCAGCGCTGAGTTCGTCGACCGCAAGGCTCCACACTCCGCATAGTCTCCCACACACAAAACAGACCTTCTCCGCCCCCCTCCACCGCCGGTGACGGCGAAAACTGCTTTTCCTCGTGATCATTAGATGCCATGCTCTGAGAGAAATTTATTTCTGACTTATTTCTTTTTTTCGGTTTTTGTTTTTCTCGAAGAATTGCGGTCAGAACTGGCCGCTTTTGGCAGGAAAGACTCGCTGCTGTAGTAGTACTGACAAAAGGTATCTTCAAAAGCACGAAGGTATTATTACGGCACGGCGGATAAAAGCCTACGACTCCCTCCCCCCGAAAACCCCACCTCCTTCAAGCCCAACGTGCTCCGTCCCGCCATTGTAGGGATGCAAGGGTTTTTGGCCGTACAACTACGGCCGTGCACGACATGAGTAGTACACCCCGCCCCTCAACCCCCTAAACCCCTAAACCTCCCGACCCCCGACCCGTCCCTCCTAATCACCGCCATCCTGATCCCAGCCACGGTCATCCCTACCCCTCCCTCACAATATAGAGTATCTCCGTAGATTCTAACACTCCCGTGATATGAGATGTTGTGCAAATATAACCTGTGGTAGTCCACATTCAAACCAGGAAACACGCGCTAGATCACGCAGGGCATACGGCCCACACTGGGGTAGCATGAGCCAGGTCGTACACGCTCAGGAACCTATCCGCCCTGAAACATCTACATGATGCAAGGGAGTGGGGATCGGTGCATCTGCCCTACGCGTGCAGTCCTCTTCGGCTGGCTGGGCGTCCTGCAGACAAAAAAGAGGTTTCATAGTGGGAATCGCTATTGATACGTACCAGGCTCACTCTCAGCCCGTTCCACCCGACCCCCCCTCCCGCCCGACACCTCACAGCCCTTCGCTCTTGGTGCAAGCAAAGTCTGGCTGGTCAGTAAAAATCCGACGTGCTCCGTCCCGGCATAGTAGGGATGCGAGGGTCTATGGTCATACGACTACTCGTACGGTCACACATGACATGAGTAGACTCCTGCTTAACAACGCCGAACGACACACCAAGTACACAACCGAATACAACGATAATCGCACCCCGCTCGCCCAAAAACAATCATAATATCTGGAACCCCCCCACCACGCTACGAACTCCCTCCCACATTCCATTCCTCGATATTTTCTCCAACAAGCATTTGCACTCCTTTCCATAACGGCCCCCGCCTACAGCCCGGCCACAATACTTCGAAACCCCGTAAATAAAAACTTCGAACCCCTTCCCACAATCCTCCTCTAAAACGAAATCCCTCCGCACAATTGTTAGAACTCCCGCCGAAAATCCCTCAGACTCCCTCCAACAATAGCCTCCCCCGCCACACAATCCCGCGCACAGCAATCACTAACGGCTCAGCAGCGCGCCGCGAGCACCTTTCTCCACCTCCCGCCCCCCCCAGCTTCCTAGCCTTCCACATATATTCAACTCCTTTGCTAGTGTCCTTTCTTCCCTTGACACGCGTACGTAGCGGTTGGGGGCTTGTGGTGTCCGATACGTTCCAACGCGTCTTATTAATATCACTACGTAGACTAGTCACACCACCTTGGCATCGGAGCGAAACAACGGCAACGAGGCATTTCCTACGATACTTCGAAGTATGTACACAGTCTGATGGCGTATATATACACTGTTACCCCCTCTTTGTGGCACATCGTAATGCCCGGCTACAGTCCCTTGTGGCACATCGCGATGCTCTGCTATGGCCCCTTGTGGCACATCGCGGATGCTCGGAGATATCCCCTCTGTGTGGCACATCGCGATGCTCTGCTATGGTCCCTTGTGGCACATCGCGATGCTCTGCTATGGTCGCCTGGCGCACATCGCGATGCTCTGCTATGGTCGCCTGGCGCACATCGCGATGCTCTGCTATGGCCCCTTGTGGCACATCGCGATGCTCTGCTATGGTCCCTGGTGGTACATCGTGACGCTCCTCGCGGCTGTGGTCCGTCGCGCCATGTCGCGATGCTCGGCGACAACCCCTCGGGGGCACTTCGAAGCACAGCTACAATTTTCACGATGCTCGGCTATGTATGGCCTCTTGTGCCGCACCGCGATGGTCGGCTATCGTCGTCGCTTGTGCCACATCTATCTCGTGATGCCCGGCTATGGCCCCTTCTGCCCATCGCGGTACTAAGCTACGGTGCCGCCACCATGCTATGCACTGGTACCAAACGGCTCAAAAACACAACCTTCTACTTGCTCCAAACGCCGCCCCCCCCCCCCCCCCCCCCGTGTGGTTAACAAGACCNTCTGCCTGGTTGGTGAAAACCCAACGTGCTCCGTCCCGGCATTGTAGGGATGCGAGGGTCTATGGTCATACGACTACGGCCGTGCACGACATGAGTACACCGCCCCCCCGCCTCTGCTGAGGTCACAATTCACGATGCTGCCATCTCTATGCAAGAAAGCACGCACAAGTGGGCTTGTTTTGATGGGACGTTGCGTTAAACACCCGGCAGGGGGCAAACCGCCACCGTCGCACGATGTTAACTCTGCCGTATATAGCTGTACAGCTGTGCCGTACCCGGAGTCAACCCACCAACACCCGCAGCGGCGCAAACCTCGCCGCGCGGGTAGACACAAGACACAACCATCACCAGAAACACCACCACCACCACCACCACCACCACCACCACCAATGATGTCGGTTGACCGTCTAATATTGACCCGTCAAGACCCGTCAAGACCTCTTTAGACATAATATACTATGTTTAGTGTGGGGAGTCCCTTGACGAATGTCCTTGACGTCTGCTAGTGACGTCTGTCTTTGAGGTCTGTCCTTGACGTTCGTACTTGACGCCTGTCCTTGACGTCTATCCTTGACTCTGTCCTTGACGTACGTCCTTGACATCTTTCCTTGACGTATGTCCTTGACGTATGTCATTGACGGCGGTCATTGACGTATGTCCTTGACTGCTGTTCTTGACGTACGGTCTTGGCGGGTGTCCTTGACGGCTGCCCGTCAAGGGGCAGGAGTGCCATCAACCAGCACATTATCTTTGACCACCACCACCACCTCCACCACCACCACCACCAGCCCCAAACGCCGCCGCCACCACCACCACCACCACCACCACCACCACGAACAACAACAACAAAACGCTGAGCGTTGGAGAGAAGCCGGCGAACATGCTTGTTCTTACGAAAAAAAAAGGGTGCCTCGTTCATGGGAGGGAGTGCCGCGACCTACTATTACTACGTAGCTGATTGCTTCCCTTCTTGCCAAATGAAACCGTTTCTATCTCCACTCGTTACAATCACAAACTGAAAAAAACTCCCACGCTAATTCCAAGTAGTTTATCCCCAGAAACCTGGGCGCGCTTCTAAAGGAGGTTGATCCCCTTAAAATCAAACTGCACCAACGTTTTGCGGAGAAAATCTGCCTGGAAAAAGAGTTGGACACAAAAAGCGCAGTATGAACGAGTAATAGAAAAAAAAGGTTTCAAGAGGCGGCGAAACAAAATACGTCTCGCCCGGCGGCGGCCGAATGCCGCGGCCCACCAAACATATTAAGCAGCCGCGAAGTCGACGCGACAGAGGTCGGATTAGACCATGCCAGGTCAGTGACATATCAGTTCAGGTCGGGTCAGTGACAGATCAGTGACAGATCAGATCAGTGACAGATCAGATCAGTGACAGATCAGATCAGTGACAGATCAGATCGGTGACAGATCAGATCAGTGACAGATCAGTGACAGATCAGATCAGGTCGGGTCGATGACAGATCCTACCCTATCCTATCCTATCAGGTCGGGTTAGTGCCCGAAGCGAGAGAAGTAGTAGGCGAAGGTGGGCTTGATGACGTCGTTGATGTTGGTGATCTGCCACTCCAGGCTCGTGCCTTGCCCGATGTTGCTCTGGAAGGTCACGAAGTGAACCTGGAAGCGAATGGCACAAAATAACACCAATAAAGACCGGAACCGCAACGAGAAAAACGCGAAGGTAAGCACGCAAGCAAGCGCAAGCGCGTAAATGCACACACGTAAGCACGCAACGGCAACGATGAAGCAAGCGCATAAGCACGCAGGCAGTGCGGGAAAATTATGATATGCATGGAATATGAATCGGTGGAAAATGTCTGCTTCACGCAAACAAAAAACAGATGAAACCGTTGAAACGCCCGTCCAGAACGCCTGCTGCACGCGCAAATCGCAGATAAAACCGCCCGAAACGCCTGCTTCACGCAACAACAAATAAAAAACCCAGATGAACCGTCAAAAACACCTGCCTCATGAAAAAGAAAAACCGCCGAAAACGCCTGCTTCACGCTACGTAAAAAAACGGGTTTTCATTGCAAAAACAAAATAGATGAAACCTTCGAAAACAAACGCCTGCTTCACGCCACGCCACGTCCCCCTCCCCGCCCCCCGCCCCTCGCCCCGCCTACCTTCGGTCCCCGCGCCTCTGGCCTGTGCAGCACTTCCCCCGCCTCATTCTCTAGTACGAACTCCTCTTCGCACGTCAACTCCACGTCCGCGATTACTCTCTGCGGTGCCCGCCCCTCTAGCTCGTTGATCACCGCCCCCTCAGGGCCCAGCTAAGAGGGAGGCACAGTCAGGGGGGGGGTGGAGGGGGAGAGAGTAGGCGAGGAGAGCAAGGGGGGGAGGGAGGAAGCAGGGGGTGGGGGTGGCGGGGGGGAGAGTGGGAAAGGGGTGAGAGGAGCAGACAAGGGGCGGGGGTACGAGGAACGAGGCGTGTCGGTGGGCAGGGTGGGGTGGGCGGGAGGGGGGGGGCATGAGAGGGAGGAAGGGGTGAGAAAAGGGGAGAAAGGGGGAGGGGGGGGGAGGGGGAGGGGAGGGGGGGAGCAGTGGGAGGGAGAGGGCTGGAGTACTCACGGTTGGCTGTGCCGTATAGTCATCTGGAACGTTGACCACGCATCCTTTCGAGAAACGTATACAGTAGGAGGGGGTGGGGGGGCGCGCGCTCATTCTACACGAAGAAGATTTGTTTAACCTGCACACGAATTAGTTAGTGGCATCGAAGTGGTTGTGAAAGCGCACAAAACAACCGGGAAGCCTGACCTTCTTTGGAAAAAAACACCCCCTCTGTGCCCCAACACCAGCAACAAACGACTTTACGCCCCCACTCCCCCTCTCCTAATCCTACCAGGCGGGGCGAGTAAATTTTCCTTAATTCGATATTCCAGGGCCAATAGCGGAAAACAGCACCAGTACCGTATAACACTTCGTATATATGATTCTCATATCATAAAACGCAAGTTAGTCTCTCACCATGAGCCCATCGGTAAGATGTACCTATGAGCGTCGGTCCGCGCTTGCTAGCCCCAACGAAATTTCTGCAGAAAATGAAGAAAACGGGAAGAACCGAGAGGGTAGGAAAAGCAGTAAAGGCTCGTGAGTGTTACGTTATATGGCGTGGTGAGCTCAGCTTATCTATTGCCCAAATTCCTGGCCGTAGGAGGTTTAACAAGCATTTGTGTACTATTTTGTGAAATAGTTGTCGTATATGACAGAACAAACACAAATACCTGCCGAGTACTGTCATAGGGCTCTAGATTTTCCCTATGTAGCGCGGGAACGCTGGTCTTCGGCAGTGTTTGAGCTAATCAAGCGCTACTAAGTGTAGTCAGCCAGCTAATAACTAGTGGCGGCACTTATAGTCCAGCCAGCTAATAACTAGTCAGGTGCTTAAGTAGTCAACCAACTAATAACAAAATCAAAGAATCGGTAGTCGGGCCGGCTTTTAGATCACCAACTTATAACTAGTCGGTGACTGTATAGTCAGGCCAGTAATACTAGTCGGCGGCATATAGTCAACCTACACTAATAACTAGTCAGACGGCATATAGTCAACACAACCATATATAACTAGCCGGTGACTTATAGTCAGCCCAACTGGCATAACTAGATCGCGGCCATAAAGTCAACCACCGTTATAACTAAGTCGGTTCACGTTATAGTCAAACAATTAATTAGTCGGGTGGCTTCTAGGCAGCCCAACTGATAAGCAGTAGCGCTGATAGTCAAGCCAGCTAATAAGCTAGTCGAGACGGCATAATAGTCAAGCAACTATAAGTAGTGAGTGAACCAATTAATAATAGTCGATCGACTTCTAAGTCAGTCAACTGATAACTAGTCGGCGGCTTATAGTCAGGCCAGGCTAAGAGTAACTAGCGCGGCATATAGTCCAACGTGCAACTTCATAAGCTAGGTGCGGCGACTTAATAGTCAGCCATGCCAACGGCTAATAACTAGTCGGACGGCTTATAGTCACCAGACTAATAATATCGCGCCGGCTTCTAGTCAGCCATTGATAAACTATCCGTCATACAGTCAACGCAACTAATAACTAGTCGGTGACTTAATTAGTCAGGGACCAACTGGATACTAGTTCGGGTGGCGTGAGGGTCAGCCAACTAAAAAAAAACTAGTCGCGGCCATGTATTCAAGCCAACTAATAACTACGGGCCGGCGACTTATAGTTCGACGGGGGGGGGGGGCTCAATAGAGAACTATTAAACCGGTAACACCTCGTACTTTCTTTTTAAACAAAATGTGATTCTTCAAAGCACGCGTCGCAGATAGCGCCCATCCGATTTGAGACCATCCCTGGATCTAGGATTTTCAGGAAAAAAACGATCCCTGGCTGTTAGCTAGTCGGGGGAGTCCGCGCGGAGAGGGCTCGTGCGCGCCCGGCACGCCACCCAGGGTGACTGGTTACAGCAGCTCAATGTTGGTCCCAGGTGGAGCAGCCGTATACAGTCCTGCAATCGGTCGTAGCCGGCTTGTTTTCCGTGAATTTGATTTGAGATCTGTACGCCTGCAGACCCTGGCACTAACCCCTCTCACAATGATGGCAAGTGAGGAACTAGAACGATCTAGATATGAATCAATCTGTAGATCGGACTAAATCTGTAGATGAATTCTGTCCGTCCGAGCTGTGGAGTGTTAGTCTTGTTACACTAGCAAGCCATCGGGTTATTGTCGTGTTTAGCCCTTTTCAGATCTGTTTGCAGATCAGTTTCCGAGGTGGGGGGGGGGTACTCGAATATTCATGCATGGAACGTAGTCCGTATGTCCATAGACCGCTCGCATCCTGACAATGCCGGAGACGGGCACGTCGTTTTCACCGGACCAGAGCAGAGGGCTAGCCACCAGCGGGGGTATATATCATCAGAAGAGGGTCTCTCGAGTAGGAAGGGAGCCGCCAAAAATTTAAGCTTGGTACCTTGTCGCTACGTAGCATTTAAACCGAACGCGTGTTGTGCCTTTGTAGGGGTGGCAGCCTAACTTTTCTGGGATCCCTCACGTTGATTTATAAGTATGAGATCCATGATCTTACCTAACTCCAAAAGACGTGTCACACCACGCTGTGTTATTCTTTAATCAACAAATCCTAGGCATAATAGTGTTTAGAAGGTTCGCACGAAAACGACGCGAGTCCCCGAGCGGAGGTGAAGAATATGCTGATAAAGTCTTTCCCACATCGTCACCGATCCGAACAAAAAACGGGACTTCGGAATGGGGAAAATTAAAGATTGCACACCCATGGGTCTAGGGAATACGCAGTCACAAGAGCATGAACATGGTGCAGAAACATAAATGGTTTCTAACACGATAGAGGCGCTGCCGTGTATAAGGGCAAATGTTTAATTGGGTATTCTCAGCTTGAGGAGTATACTATTTGTCAGTAATAGTGAGTACATAGTCCACTAAATCAGTAATAGTCACTAATAGACAGTACAGCCAGTAACAGCCAGGGAATCGCCGATCGCAGTCGACGAGGGAGAAAGTGCGAAATCTTCTCGCGATAAAAGCAAGGCAAGAATTCGTAGTGGGAGGAGGGAGACAGAGCCTACTTGTGACACCCGGATCTGAGTTACGACTAGGAAGGAGAGAGAAAGGAAGGGCGAAGATAAATAAGTGGGATGGAAAAAAGAAAAGAAAAAAAAGAAAGTAACAGCCAGTGATAGTCAGCAACAGCCATAACAGTCAGGTAATAGTCAGCAAGAGTCAGAACCAGCCAGTAACAGTCAAGTAACAGCCAGGAATAGTCAGTAACAGCCATGATAGTCATAAACAGTCAGTACAGTCCCAGTAACAAGCCAGTAAGTAAAATCCAGTAGTTACATGGATGACAAAAAAAAAGAAAAAAAAAGTAATACGCCAGTACAGCCATAATATAGATCAAGTCAGAAAATAAAAATGGCCACAGAAAAAGGCACAGTACCCTAACGAGCACGCGTGGTTCTTTAAAACTAAAAACCTGCTACAAGTAACGCCTTTTGTGGCAGCGGTATACGCCAGTCCCTCACGTGTTTTTCGATACTGCCTCCGAGCCGCACGCCGACGTTACACACAGGCCTCGCCGTGACGGTGGAAGACGCGACAAACGCGAGGAACGAGGCCGGCTCGACCTGTAAGGGATCTAAGACGTCGTTGAGAAAACATTGCTCATGCTGCGAGCGGTCAAGCGTTGATAAAAAGGGGGGCGGGGGAGGGCGTTTTTTTTCTAGACAAAAACAACGTAAAGAAAAAAAAACGAATTGTTTGGCGAATCGTGTGACAGACAAACAAACCGTGTTTTTGTTTTCTGCAACGGAATCACGATATTTATGCCGGGGGCGAATGTGATAGTGTTAATCGTGTGAAGTTGTCCACAATAAATCGTGATGTCTTTTTATTCAAATCCCGGCCGGGGAAGGTGGAGCGTTGGGGGCGGGGGGGGGGCGGCTGATATTTTGAGCATCACGAAATAAAGAGCAAGCCGTGTGATGTACGTTAACGGCTGACCAAGGTATATACAATGCCATGCAGATATGAGAGACAGAAGAGACAGAAGGAG